>JAVYIG010000470.1:0-574984 GCA_035222895.1 Strongylocentrotus droebachiensis | reverse complement strand
AAATGGTCTATGATGGCTGCCTTTTCCCCGACATCATTTACCAGCTTGAGTATATTGCCCTCAGCCTTCTCCAGCTTATCTCGAAGCTCTGTCATCTGCTTCGTAATTGCATCAGTCAGCGATGCCTGGAACAGGTCCCGGAACTCGTGACTTCTGAAGTCCTTAACTTCCTCGCCGATCTGGTCACAATGATCAGCAGGGTATACATCAGAAGAAACAGTACCCAAGTTTCTTTCAGATTTCTTCCCCTTAGGTGGCATGCCTCCTAATACTTCAGCTTATTGAATAAAGCTAAAAGTCGATGGACAGGACACTTGCTTTCAATAGGGTTATTCAACCAACGATCGTTAAGACATGTAAAGGAGTCAACGAATATCAATTTCAGTAGCCTTGTTCATTACCTATTGGAATGCAAGAACATTATAATGACATAATAATGGGAATGTTATTTGTTGTTGTTGTTTTTATTTCCGTATAATAAAATCAGATACAAATACATATAAAGTAATCATACAGAGAAAAAGGGACCGTATACGGCTGGTATTCCATTTCAGCTGCAACTTTATTGTTGCTGCTGGTCTTCCATGGGGCCACTTTATACAATATGCAAAATATACATAATAATAAAAATTAACAAAATAAATAATTACAAAGTATCAGTCGAAAACATAATACAAATACTTCAAGAAAAAGAAGAAAAACCAAAACCAAAACAAAATAAACAACATATAAACATACATAAAGAGGTACAACAACAGGGTGATATTAAAGCAATCAGTAAAGACAATTGAGTATTGAACTTACCCGGGCATTTATTCCTTAAAAGTCTTTAATTGTGATCATGTAGTGTTTGTTTTCCTTTCATTCAGTTACTTAAGTGTTATTTTTTCTTGTTTGTTCATTTGTTTTGTTAGATGTTCCTTCCCTCGATCCACAAGAAACCCTTGTATCCCGCGGTCTTGGTTAGTGACGGCAGTCAACAGTCTGTGATAGCTGAGGCAGCAAACTCAGCTCAGGTTGAAAACTGTTTTCGTAATGTCGTCAGAGGTCAAATGGGGTAAGCCAGGCTAAATTTTAAGCCACCCTTTTGTTGGCCACAGTCTCATGTAAATAGTCTTGTGAGTCTTCTGATATCTTTTCAGAAGGTTCGCTACACCGAAAATGTCGGTCTCGTGGGCTTTCAGTGGTGTGGGCTGTTGATCTGCTGAAAGGCCTATCCTTAAATCACTGGTACCATTGAAACCATATAGTTCTTTAAATTGAGTAGAATTTTGAATGGGAGCTGCAATCAACACAAAGTTAATAGGTCTTTAAAATGAAAAAGAAGTCTTTGATAATTGGTAGGCCTATTTATCCCCCGGGTTTATCTGTACTTTTATCTAGTTCCTTTAAACAACGTAGCTCCATTTTCAGCCTACACAAACTTGACATCTTTCCAAGAAGTGCCTAAAATACAATTTTTTTAACGAAATACATTTGTTTACACTTTCTCAATTCAGTTGTCGTTGTTTAGTCACAATTTCTTGTCAATTGTGACGATAACCGGGCGAAAAAAATTAATCTGCATTGCACTGATTTGCTTTCTTTTATCAATATTCACAAAGATGTTTGGGAGGAGTGGCCTTTGCACCACTGAACGCAGAGGATATTTTAGCCACAACAGTACCATACTCCTACAGCCGTGCCTGGCATCTAGGTCATGCAGTGATGGCGTCCCAAAGCTCTAGCTCTGACCCGATCCAGGCCATCACTCAGGCTGGCAACGGGGTGCTACTCATCAGGGGCAAGGTGAGAACGGGTGGTTTTCTGTCAGTTATGTCACATACAGTTATCAACTAAGTTACTCGCACCCATACCAAATTTTGTTTTAAAAATTTAGTACGTGAACAAATTGTCTTGTCCCGATTAATGTATATTGAGAATGTGATATATTAAAGCTTGCATTTAAAGCAATCACCAAAGGCCCTAATTCAACCAGTCCACCTTTCAACCTTAAGTTACGAATCACACAAAAAACTTCTAATCAAAAAGGAGTATGAATAATTTAGTTGTTAACTATAGCAAAAGAAAGGATCTTGCAGTGGCAGATGCCGGCCCCACCCACTGCCCTCCGAATGAAAATGAATTTCCCTGTTTGTCGTTTTCATCTTCCATTTGTCTTTTTTTTCCATTTGTCTTAAAAATTAATATATGCCCCCTAGTAAAAATGTAAACCCTTTTACAGAATTTGTTCCTTTCTATGGTGGCTCCTAAGGGACACGCAAACGCAAAATTTTGACGTATACCTATGCAACAAATTTGTGGATTTTCACGTCAAAGACGTGAAAATCCACAAATTTGACGTATACCGATGCAACAAATTTGTGAATTTTTACGTCAAAGACGTGAAAATCCACAAATTTGACGTATACCTATGCAACAAATTTGTGATTGTTCACGTCAAAGACGTGAAAATCCACAAATTTAACGTATACCTTTGCTTGGCAATTTTTTCGTTTTTCTGTACTCAATGGCCCTGAAGGGACACGCAGACATGAAAATCTGCGTCCGATATTCATGTCTGCGTCTCCCAAAAGGGACACGCAGACGTGAAATTGGACGCAGATTTTCTTCTTCTTCACGTCTTGGACGTAAAAAGACAATAAAACCCTTGCATAGGTATCAGTCAATTTTGTGGATTTTCACGTCTTCGACGTGAAAATCCACAAATTTGTTGCATAGGTATACGTCAAATATATACGTCTGCGTCGGCCCCAAAGGGACACGCAGACGCGAATATTGGACGCGAATTTTTGTCCAGTAAGCTGAGCACCAGGAAGATAGGTGTATATGGGTTTGTTCAGCTATGTTTTAGACAGCTTTATCTCGACATTTATTGTACACCACTTCATTCTATTTTATGGACTAAAATTGATATATACTATAGAAGGCCTGGATACATTATGTAAACATATTTTGCCTGTACCAAGCAATTACTTCTTTTTGTGCACCTTGTTGCCATTTGCCCCCCCTCCTATCACACCCTTTTATTCTCTTTCTATTTCTTTCCATCTCTCTCTATCTATCCTGTCCTTCCTCCCTTCCCATTCTCTCTGTACTATGTGTATTCGAAATTCGACAGAGAGAGAGAGAGAGATCGAGAGAGAAAAGGAGAGAGGGGAGAGACAGATTGGGAGAGAGAAACGTTGAAAGAGGAGAGAGAGGGGATAAACAGATTAGGAGAAAGATGAATTAAGAGGAGAGAGAGAGGGGAGAGACAGATTGGTAGAGAGAAACGTTGAAAGAGGAGAGAGAGAGAGAGAGAGCTGGGGATAAGCAGATTGGGAAAGAGAAGGGAGAGACAGATTGGGAGAAAGGTGAATTAAGAGGAGAGAGAGAGAGAGAGGGGATAAACAGATTGGGAGAGAGAAGAGAGAGACAGATTGGGAGTGAGAAACGATAAAGAGGAGAGAGAGAGAGAGAGAAAGAGAAAGGGACATTGGGAGAGAGAAATAGAGAGGGGCAGACAGATTGGGATAGAAAGAGGAGGGAGAGGGAGAGACAGATTGGGAGTGAGAAACGATAAAGAGGAGAGAGAGAGAGAAAGGGACAGTGGGAGAGAGGGAGAGAGAGAGGGGGGCAGACAGATTGGGATAGCAAGAGGAGAGAGAGGGAGAGACAGATTAGGAGGGAGAAAGGAAAAGATCGAGAGAAGGGGAGAGAGAGAGTGGTGGGACATTAGGAGACAGAGGAGAGAGAGGGAGAGATGGAAAGAAATACAGAGAAAATAAAAGGGTGTGATAGGAGGGGGGCAAATGGCAACAAGAAGCACAAAAAGAAGTAATTGATTGGTAATGAGAGAAGAAGAAAATCAACAATTTGAGCTATATTCAATGCATTTGTATTTCTTTGTGATTTTGTTGTCTATATATTTTGTCTAAATTGTTTAGGAGCCACGTACATACTCTACTGCTCTATACTAACATATCCTTCTCTCTTCACCTTCTTTTTCCCCTTTCTATCACTCCTCTATTTCCCTCTTCTTCTTCTTTTTTTATCTCTCTCTATACGATTTCGTCATGAAAATGGTTTTAAAAAAAAATCATTGTAGGCCTACCGTATTTGTTTGCTGTTGGTAACTAAATTAATGAAACAAATGAAGTCCACATATGGTACCAATTTTGTAATGTTATTGTTTCATAACTTCCTCTATTAGTCATCTGATTGTCCTCAAACAATAATAATGATAGTGAATGAATAACATGTACGTTGCAACCTGTATCATTCCATTATCAAGTGCATTCTTGCTGAAAACAATAACAAGTGAGACTTTAGAGACACTGAATATAGTCTGCAAGCACAGACCCTAATTTGACACTAATTTACCCCCCCCCCCCAAAAAAAAAAAAAATCATTGTGCCTTGAGAGAAG
Organism: Strongylocentrotus droebachiensis; assembly: GCA_035222895.1. Classification (NCBI taxonomy): domain Eukaryota; kingdom Metazoa; phylum Echinodermata; class Echinoidea; order Camarodonta; family Strongylocentrotidae; genus Strongylocentrotus; species Strongylocentrotus droebachiensis. Next base: position 570,574 of record JAVYIG010000470.1, on the reverse strand, counting down.
CCTAGCCCAGCTACCTACTGGTTGTGTCAGGAGCAGCTATAGTACATGGCCTATGGTAGTCTTATAGTGCAGACTCTCTTTTACGACTGACCAGGGTTTGTGCCTGCAAACTACACTGAATAAGTTAGGTGTAGGGTCTGTGATTAGAAGACTGTGAATCTGGACAGAGTATTCGATACCAGCTGGTAATCCCTTTATCAGTAACTAGGGGCAGACAAACCCATGTACGCTTATCTTCCTGGTGCTCAGCTTACTGAAAAAAAATTCGCGTCCAATATTTGCGTCTGCGTGTCCCTTTTGGACCGACGCAGACGTATATATTTGACGTATACCTATGCAACAAATTTGTGGATTTTCACGTCGAAGACGTGAAAATCCACAAAATTGACGTATACCTATCCAAGGGTTTTATTGTCTTTTTACGTCCAAGACGTGACGAAGAAGAATATCTGCGTCTTTTTTCACGTCTGCGTGTCCCTTTTGGGAGACGCAGACATGAATATCGGACGCAGATTTTTATGTCTGCGTACAGACCATTGAGGGCCATTGAGTACAGAAAAACGAAAAAATTACCAAGCAAAGGTATACGTCAAATTTGTGGATTTTCACGTCTTTGACGTGAACATCCACAAATTTGTTGCATAGGTATACGTCAAATTTGTGGATTTTCACGTCTTTGACGTGAAAATCCACAAATTCGTTGCATAGGTATACGTCAAATTTTGCGTTTGCGTGTCCCTTAGGAGCCACCATACCTTTCCTTTTGTCGCTTTTGATACTTTACCCATTATGTTTATTCCAATGAATTAAGATAATAACATTTGAAGACAAAGTTGTTGCTTTTATCAGAAGAATTTCAATACGTGGGCAAACGTTGTGGAATCACATTCCCATTTCAACCGGTTAGGGGGTCTAACGAATTCTTTACTAAAGTTGAATTACTCTTGAAAGAAATTTGGTGTTCATAAAAATTCATTCTCCACAAGTGATGCCGCAATAATGATAATAAATAGTAACATCAAATGTTGAAAACAAGTCAATTAGACTTACTATGAGTAAACTTGCGACGGTTCACGTCCACTCTGGGATTGGTATTTGGCGGCAGTTGGTTAATAAATGGTGTTATTGATTGATATTCCACCAAAGATATACTAAATTATCTTTGCTATCACTTGCAGATAACCAACGTAAATCGTGAGACTACAGGGGGTTTTGATAAGGGAGACGTGCTGGTAGAAGGATCGCGAGAGTACTCGGGAGTTTCCTTTCTCGTTTGTTTCAAGAACGAGAATTTTGTTGCTAAGGAACAGAAAGTGGTTGACGGCGTGCTCCAGGAAAAGGTGTGTATTATTTTGTTTGTGAAGAAAATGTTGAAATTCGGCATTTAAAATTGCTTGCATTTTTAAAAAGATTTTTTTTTTCATTCCGAAGACTCATAATTCTAAGAATGATAAAGGGGCTATTATTCCAAAGGTTTGTAATTCTGAAACCAACAAAGTTCTATTTAATCTTCTGAAATATGAACCTCCTAAATTTTGAACGTTCATAAGAACCAGCCTTCGTACAATCACAAACCTTAGGAAATAACATCCAACCTAATGAATGACAAAACAGTGAGGTTCCTTTCAAATGTAATATTTATTTGGCAAACACAAGACAAGATTAGTAATAAAATGATTAATACGATTGGATAATGCAATAAATCGGGTATGAAAAGAAAAGAAACTATTCACATTCTGTATTGAATTAAGATGTAGCACTATGTGCAGTAATACTGTTGTAATACTGTTGTCATTCACATGTCAAATATTGATGAAGTTTCCCCTTTTCTCAAAGTCTTACTATTGGAAAATACAATTATGAAAACAATTTTGATGCACTGTACAGTTCCACGGATTCATTTGTAGTTGTCATTTATCTATTAATCAAATAGCCCTGTTTATCAAAATGTTTCGCAAGTGAATGAGTTGAAATATACATTCTGTACAGATCGTTGCCATGACGCCTGACATCATCACCATCACCGACGCTGACAAGGGTCATGCTGTCCCAACAGAAGAGGTTCGTTACGGTCTCCGTGTAGCCGTCATCGCACTGCCCAGCCCTACAGCTCTACGATCACCACAGGCCCTAGACTTTATCGGCCACAGAGCGTTCAATTACGATATTGACTTTGTCCCCATAGCAGACTATGTGCCACCTACCCCTATTCCTCCCCTACCGTAAACTTCAAAATAAGAGAGGCAAGCTCTTTCAACATTTTTTAAGGATAAAACCTTTTTTAAACTTTAAAATATATATGCAAAGCAGATTAAGATTTAATTATAGCCGAAATATCCGCCGTTTATATTTTAGAGTAAAGTTTTGGAGATACTGTACATTTTAGATTTCGGATTTGACTTTAATAGACAGCTCAAATATTTTAACACGAGTTGTGAATCATTTTTAATATGAGGCTGAAGATTATGCCTTTATTGAAGATAATGTCCTGGTTTTTATTTTATTTTCTACTTTTAAAAAAAGATGTAAGCGTACTCTGCATATTTTATTGTATTACTTTCAAGTTAACCAAAAGAGAATCCTTTGTCTTTTTGTCTGCGTACCATGCAATCGTGTATTTTTCTTCAGAATTCTTGCAAAAAACTGGAACATATCATTTCATTTCATGATTCATGTATTTTACTTATTTTACTTTTATTCTGAAAAACAATGAATAAAATGTTTATGATTTCATAAAATCATATGGAACTATGTACTTAGTATGGATTAAGAAAGAGGTTGAGAAACAGACTGACACTCGAAAGTGTTACCGAAGTACTATTCTGCATTTTGGCTTGAAGGAATCGATTTGCAGTTCAATTCAATTCGATCCCGTTCTCGTTTCTGTTGGCATCCCCCTTTCCCCTTATTTGTAGTTCCTTTTTGTAGTTACGAATTTGCTTATTTAATTACTCATTACTCCTTAGTATCATTTGAGGGGTCCACAATTGTACAAACAAATTTGATATGTATTACTTAATTGAAATGAAAAAAATTGATTTGAATTGAAATGAATTACATTGAAAATTGCTAAAGGTTGAATTGTATTTCCCAGTTTGCCGTAGCCGTCATCGTGTTCTGGTTGCATACTCAGTATTTTTATTTTACGACAAAATGGTGTACTCATCACGTAATGTCATTTTAATATTTCTAAAATGTTATGAAGACTGGTGAATTTGATTAATGAAAATAAATTTGTATTTTTGGAACAATACCTTTTAGCCATTTGTAATGATTGTGGTTATTGTATGATGAAATAAAATATATAGGCATTTGTAAACAAGAAATCTAGATTATGAAGCTATTGTAAACTGCAGGATGTAAGGACAAAATCATCTTAGTTCTTTTTTCAAGTACAACCAATGCTCACCAGAATATTGTAAATGGCATCATTCATTTTCAAAGCGCATAACAGTGATTGTTTTAAGCCCCACAGACAACGTCAAGAACTCTCAGACAAAATGAAGGATGTAGCATGCAGATCATGGGCTGTAATTTGTTTCTAATTAGATTAAGTTTGGCTGTCTTTACCGTTCCATTTCGTTGCTTTTCTCGGTACTGCACATATTTTGAAGCGATAGGGGCTGTGCGTTATTCCGGGGCGGCCTTCGAGGCATGGTCGACGTTCGTTTGGCGCGAGGCTGACGTCGTACTTGATGAAGATATGAGTGAATGCGAGAAAGAGCTCCATGCGGGCCAACTGTTCTCCGAGACACATGCGACGACCTGAACAAAAATAGATTTAGGCCTATACTATTGAAAAAGAATCATTGATAGCTCTATATTTTTTCCAATAGTATTTTTTTTTTTAAATACCCATTGTACATATTGCTTTGCTTAATATCAACCAAGAGACATAAGTATATTGATTCGAGTTCGGTTTGCATTTCACGGGTGACATAGTAGGCCTATGGCAAATTATATTCATTGTTTTTCATGTTTACTTTGTAATGATAAATATGGGGATTACTGTGATGACGCTCATAATGAGGGTGATTACTGTGAGCTTATGGATCGTGTTATCCTAAAGTGGGATCGGCAGATGCTCATGGGGCATAGGATGGAGCAAGTACATGTATCACCCCCCCCCCCCCCCAGGAACCAGAGACAAAACTAATTTGCGTCTCTACACATGGACATAGGGCTAGTATAGATGTACCTCTCATGTTTATACATTTCTGAATGCACCGCACCATTGGGGCGGGGTAAATTATGCTTGAGACCAAAAACGTCAACTGTGGCATCTTTACCTATTGAAAAGGGCATGAAGTGATCAAATCGCTACAGATTCGCTTCAGAATCTAGGAACCTCTCCGGCCGAAACTCTCTGGGGCTTTCCCAGGCACTAGGGTCCATGTGACAAGCGTAGAGGTTGGACAAGACAGTGGTCCCTTGGGGGAGATGGCATCCATTAGACATTGTGACGTCATGGGTGGTCACATGAGGAATCGCGATGGGGATGACGTTGCCGAGGCGAAGGATCTCCTGCAGACAAGCCTTTATCATAGAAGAAATAAGAAAAGAGCTTTTTGGATATGCAGTGATTTGAGGGTGGCTGTATGAAATGTAGGAATTACAATAATATTTCCTTAATAGGCAACTTTATGCAGTGGATTGTCTTGAGTAGATCTGAAATTAGTACAGTGTCCTACCTCTAGGATATTATCCATCTTGAAAAGCATTCTGAGGCCGAATCGGCAGCACAAGCTGTACTTTTAAAATATATGTTGAGATTTGATATAAGTAGGAACTTGATGATATTTATCATTTATGCTTAAAATATTGGTTCTTTAATTCATTCAATGACAATATGGGTACGATTTCTTCCTTTCCTGAAATATCATATATTAAAGCCCGTGAAACAAAATTGAATGCGAAAGGTTTGACAAAGACATTTAATTATTACGAATTTGCAGAATTTAAGAAAAAAATCAACAAGACATTAATCCCAGTGATTGTGCTTGTGGACACTTTTATTCAATGGTGCCAATGGTACTAGTACAGCATTTACCTGATTGTATGGAAGGTGATGTCGATCGCTCCAAACCGGCAGATGTTGGTCACCAACCATATCATCAAGTTCCTTTTGCACCCTAATCTGAATGTCTGGGTAGAGCACCATGAAGACAATAGCCCACATCACGCCTGCATGCGTTGTTTCAGCTCCTCCTATAAACATATCGGTCGCTACGTATGTCACATCTTCGCAGATGACTCGTCGACTGTCCTCGTCAAGTGTTTCGAGGGCATCATTCTCGTCGTCGTTGTCCATTTCTCTGCATGCCCTGCAGTTGTCACAGGGTCGATGACAATGGGAAGCTGCAGAAGATGTGGAGTCATTTTTGTTGTCAGCTGTAGTCTCTGCATTTCGATCAATATTTCTGCCTGGCATATCTGCAGAAGTCTTCTTTGATTTCATTTTTACACCATCACAGTTCTTCTTTGATTTGGCCTCATCCAAGCACACATCAATAAACCCACGGTCCTGCAGCCTCCCTACTCCATCTTGCTTCTCCTCCACGAGATTCTTCACAAAACCAAAGATACCATCGTATCCCTCTGCTACAGCCTTGTTCGCTTTCAGCGGCAAGTACCAAAGAATCGGGAAGAAATTCACAGCGCTTGCGCTTGAAAGGTAGCGGAAGAACTTGTCCCCCATTTTGAGTAGGTGCTGAAAGTCGAGGTCATTGTACGAGAAGCTCTTCCCGAAGCATAAAGAACAGATGATGTTGCATAGAGCCATATGTACTGTCTTGGATACATCGATTGGATGTCCTTGACTAGATTCTAAGACGGAGAGGATGCGGTCAATGTCATGTGATATCTTGCCCTCCATGTCAAGGTCATAGGAGGTTAAACTTCGTGTGACCTTTGACCACGCCTTGCGATGGGCTTGCCACTTTTTGGTGGGTTGCTCGTTGGCTATACCTGTGTATTAAAGTGGAAAGATTACATGCATCTCTATATCCTTGTTTAGCCAGTAATCAATATTATGTTTCCAGCTACTATCATAGTAGCATTATCATTTTTCTTTGCAAAGAATTAGCATGCTTTTTTTAATTTGAGGGAGAAAAAAAAACGTATTTAAAAGAAACAAAATAATGATACATCTAGCTTTGTCCTGCTTAAGACACAATTTCTTGCTTTAATACTTCCCCTGTCATGGCATGCAAATTTGTCATTAATACTTTTATATCCAAAATCAATGATAACTGTATCTCAATTTCCTCGCCCTTTCTTCATCTTCGATATGGCATGCTTAGGAAAAAATGGGTATATTACACATTTTGCAGGAAAAAAATTATGGGACCAATCAGAATTGGTCCCAAACATAAAATGTATATACAGTATTAGGCTTTATCATCAGTAAGGGTCAAATTGGTAATTGTATAAAAATGCTGTGTCCTATTAGATTAATAATAGATGTTTGCTTACAAATGAGGGAGAGGAAGGGAGAAAGAGATGTTTAAAGAAGAGAGACTGAGAGAGAAGTAGAATAATATAAGAGCGAGCAAGAGAAAGTAAACCGAGTGAAAGGGAGAAACAGAGACTGAGAGGGGGGTCACACAGAGTATTTTAAAGATGCGAAAAGAATTTATAAGTAATAATGTACTCGTGGCCTGGCAGGGTAAATAAGAAAGAGCATAAAATTATGTTAGGCTGATGATGAAAAATAAGGAACAATCCTTCACCTCTTCCTTGGTTAACCTTGTTCAGCATCCATACCGGTCGTCCATCAAAACTCGTCGCTTTCCCAACCAAACACTCCCTGATGATGTCGGCGCTATTCAGAACCACGACCGTCTGCGCGCCGATCTTGAGCGAGAAAACGTTGCCATAGCGACGGCCAAGGCTCATCAAGCTCTGATGGAGTCGTCGGCAGTCTAAGAATGGGAGGTATCCCAAGACCGGCACGCCGAGAGGACCCGCGGGGAAACGAGACCCTCTAGGGGTATAGGATTGTTAGAGCCGTATTAATTTTTCATAGGGGTTGGGGGTTGCAGGGGCGGGCCATTGGCGATTATTAATTCACTCGAGACATTATCAATAAGCACTACATTTCGCTACAGATTTCTGATAAATTAATCGAATACTTAGCCAAATAACTGATGACAAATTCAACACGAATCTATGAATGAATTCTATATAGAGCATATGTAAAATCAATGGATACATGTACTTGATGTATGTATGTATTGGTAATGATAACGACTTAAATTAAACAAAGATAGGCCTATATTATAAATGTTTCTAAAACTCCTTTAAAAAAGCTGTTCATAAAGCATAAGTTTAAAATTTGTGCAAGATTTTTTTTCTAAAAAGTTCGTAGTTTCATGACAGCATGCATAAAAAAGATGAAAATAAAAAAATTACCTTGTCTTGATGAAATATCCAACAGCTAAAAGGCTGATCATGGCCATCAAAATAAATACTGAGGTTAGATTTACAAATCCAACACAGATTGAATATATATGTGACATATTGCGATCCGACTCATCTAAACGAAACTTTAAAAATGATGCGAGGTTTGATGAACCATGCGAAAGTATATACCAGGAATTAATCGGCCGATGCAACTTCGTGAGTTTCTAGATGCAGAATGGTTAGGTAGTCACAGAGAAATAATTAACAAAAACAGAACCCAGTTGAGAGATGATCACTATTCGCTGAACATCTAAGTCTAATTCATACAGGCAGCTATACAGCTCGTTTTTTGCTGTTAAGGTCTGTGGAATATGATGGACTGTTAATAATGCTTTACCAAATTATACAGCTGTAAATAGAAAGCAGCAACAGCAGAAACCAAACATGAGTGAGAAAAATTCTAGCTATGCTTTCATGGCCATTAATGAGGAATTGTTTTCAAGTTCCGATGTCCCAAGTGGGCCATATTTCTCAATTACTCTTGAACAGAATCCAGTGGCGTATTCATAAGTTTATAAACAGAGGGAGAACATTCTCCTTACGACAGGGTGAGGGAATTCCGTAGACCGATTGCAGTTTTATTGACGTTTTAGGGTCTCATAAGAGAGGGGGAGGGGAATACACAGACCCCAGCCAATGTTGGATTCGCGTCTAATGTTTTAAGGCCATTACTGATGAGCCTTGTTCAAATCCAGGGGCGAATCGAGGATTCTATAGGAGAACAAAACAGGGGGGAACAAAACGGTCTTCAGATCGATTTTAATCACTCATGTGTGAAATAGGCATCAAATGAGTTGCATCAAATGAAAGAAGAGGATCTAAGCTTTACAAATATGTGTCATTTATTAATTATGATTGTGATTAAGTTATAATAAAACATTGATAATTCTCGGTTTCGTTTTTTCTGGGACGCACTGTATAATATAATATGATATCATTTTGTCAACCTCGAATTAATTTTGTTGTTGGCTGTCAAAGAAAGTGTTCTCCCCTTTGCAGAAAAATCCACATTTTCGTTGAAATTTGCCATTCTGCATTATTCTACTCTTTCACCACATCTTTGAATTTTTATATCGTATATTGAGATTCAGAAGATTCAAAATACGAAATTAATACTTTATTGGCTCTCGGCAGACAGCCTGTTCCATCTATTGGCAATTAAGTTCTTTTATTAGCAGCAGGTACATACATGGGATTATCTATCACTGAGGAAATTGTCGATGTGTTTAATCGTGATCGTGATCCATTGCTGATTGAGATACAAAGAAATTAGATACTTATATGTTTGTAATAAAAAAACAATGCATGAACAGAAATTGTCTTGAATTGCTACTGTGTTTTATTAAATGTACCTCAGGTGTATTCATAACTAATATGTATGTATTGAATTGGAAGTTATCTTGAGAATAAAATGTATGCAGCAATCGTGCAAGAAAAACTGAAGCAACCAGCTGAGCTTCGAATCCATAACTTATTGTTTCACATCAAGCAGTTCCACCGCTAGAATTTTTGAGCATTTGTTAATGATGAGGAACAGGGGTATATCTAGGATTCAATCAAATTTGGAAGGGGCACATTCCAGATTCGAAACAAGAAAATCAAAGAAGAAAAAGAACCCAAAAGAGAATTACCACATTTTGTAGGTGGCTCTTGGTTCCAAGACATTTGGAGGGGGGCTATATAAGGAGCTTAGGCATATGAGATTTGATTTGAAAGAGGGTACATGCTAGTTGTGCCCCACCCCCTGCACACTAATCACGATGAAAAGAGAAGAAACAGATAAATACATAGGGACTTTTAGATTTACACGACGAGAACGTGGACCGCAACGTGTGACATCCTTTTAAGGTAATGTGACGTCCTTTTAAGGCGCTGCCGGGCACGGCCCAGTGCCTTAACACTGTGTCACACGCGGCAGTCCACGCTCTCGTCGTGTAAATCTAAAAGTCCCTACTGATATGAGAACTACGACGTATTGATAGATTGAAAGAAGGATGGAACGGAGAGAGTGATTGGTAAATGAAGAGATGAGATGATGAATAGAAAGGTTTGATTTAAGACTTCATAATTTATGAAAGAAAGAATGCGAATGAGTTGGTTTTGGCATAAGAATGTTAAATTATAGAAGAAGGTATAGAAGAAAATATGTAGACAATCTTGCTTTAGAACATTTGGAAAGAAGCTCCTGAATACGCCGGATCAATGAATGAATGAATAATTACATCAATGAGGAAATGCATGTGCTTTGACGAATTTCTGAATGAAATGGAGGTGAAAGGGTGTATCTTTGTCATTCTCATTCTTACACAAATAACCTCTCATGAATATGCAAACTTTCAGATGGGTGATTTTTTTTTTATCAACTATACACAAAATATTCAACTAAATACTATATAATCAAACATTTTCTAAAAATGTTTATCTGTGAGATTAAAAAAGACATGAATCATTTACAGCACTTTGACTAGGAACAATGTCTTTTCACTTTCAGCAGTTATAATGAAAGTGCCCCTACCCTGACAAGTAAGGCAGACTTGTATCATCGCCTTGCGTTTATATGCAAAATATAAATGACAACGGAGTTATTGGTATTTTACCCTATTGGAGAAAAAAAATGATCAGTAATGACGCAATGATCAAATCTAAAGAGTGTTGTTGCACATCAAGTATTATCAAAGAAAGTATCTTAAGGAGTTGCAGTTCAAAAGCAAAGTCTCCTCAATGATCATACTAACTTTGTAAAAGAACAACCTTCAAAATTCTAGTAGTTGCGGGGGTGTGTGTGTCATGTTTTTACAGACGTGCGTCAATCAGATATGATTATTTACGTCTGGGGACCGACCTTTAAACGTCACCATCCGAAAGACGTGACTCAGTTTCGAACCTGCGTCCTCGGCTGAATCAATTTGTAACTTCCACTGTTAGCTGGATTACAGGCGCACGCCACAATTAACGCCTAGACATGTTTTAGAGTAATATAGTATTGAGAGCGGTTTTTTGTTGCAGGTACTAAAAGTATCACCTCTCTGATATTTGAATATTTTCATTAGAATAACAAAACTTATGACCTATTTGTTATTTAAATTAAAATATTCAAACATCTGCTGACGTATGTGTAAACGTTACTAAGGGGTGATTTTTTTTTATTAACTACACACAAAGTTTTCAACTAAATACTATATAATCAAACATTTTCTAAGAACGTTTATCTGCGTAATTAAAAAGGGATGAATGATTTATAGCACTTTGACTAGGATCAATGTCTTTTTACTTTCAGCAGTTAATGTGTAATGAAAGTGCCGTCCCCTTGTCTCCAAATCACCCACAGAGAGGCAAACAGCTAACAGGGAAGGGCGATTTCTGTTACCCGGAAATGATGGAAAAATATAATCCGAACCTATAATTTTGATAGATCCTGAATAATATAAATCTTTTGTCTTTGATACATTTTACTTCTGATAGATCCTGATTAAAGTTAATCTTTTGTCTTTGATACGTTTTACTTTCTCAGAGATTTTCAACCGTTTACCATTAGGATAGTATAAACGTTTCAATTCAAAGATACAGAAAAGATTCTATACCAAAAGTAGCTTGGAGAGAATCAACCTTCTCAAATCTCTGCAAAGCCATCCCACCCACCAACTGGCTGTTTTGACTAGATTAGTATTATAGGATATCATTTTGTTGCACAGTTAGTAAAACCTCTAACCCTGGTTTGTAAATGCTGGCATATTCATCAGAATGTATTTAAATATCGTCTATCATTGGTCGTTGCTGTTCAGTATATCCCTCATCATTGTTCTTTCTTACTTATGATTGGACATGACTAGAGGTACATGCAAATATCTGTGAATAAATGAGCATGCCCATTAGAAGAGGTGGCAATATGTAGTAACTGGTAAACTTAAATGATATGTAAACCATATATATCCAAACAATTGTAAACCGGTGGGAGGGTTGGTCTACAGCAATTACCAATATAGAAAAAGATAATATTCTCTCAGATATTTTCAAACATTGAATTTTGGAAGTCTCCAATATAGATAAAGATAATATTCTCTCAGATATTTTCAAACATTGAATTTTGGAAGTCTCCAATATAGATAAAGATAATATTCTCTCAGATATTTTCAAACATTGAATTTTGGAAGTCAGGTTTACAAAGTTAAATATGATGATTGAAGATTGAAAACTCTTTGTGGAGACTTCTTGTTCAAGAGTATATGTGTTCAAAACTGATTAGATTTGATCATTGAATGTGACCTTCATAACTTTGTAGATCTCTTCCTCGGAAGATATTTTTCTCTTGTTCATAAACATGTATTTGCATAGATGCAAACTCTAGTTTATATCTGACTTGTTGAGTAGTATCTGATAGGCTACAGGATAGGGGCACTTCGCATTCACCTCATCTGCTGAGTGCAGCAGAGAGTCACTCATTTGTACAATGTAAAAGCTCATAACTTTTTAGACGTGACTGCATTAATTTAATTAATGATGGTAAACCTAATTAAATATAATATTTTGTTGTTTATTGTGAGTAAAGTTACTAAAAAATCTCACCCCTCTAAAACGGTGGCATATAGACGAACCAGATATTTGCATGTTTTGGTCAGAATAACAATACCTTTCCACTAGCATGTATTTGTAATTTAACCAATCATCTACTACATTACAAGTTATGTAGATGAGGAAGCAATGAATATGCAAAGTTGTGCGAGAGGGGTCGGCCTTTTTAGTAACTGTAACAAAAAATTGCTATAAATTATTATAATGAAAAATTTCTTTCTCTCTTTTTTTCTCTCATACACACTTCTTCCTCTCTCCCTGTAGTTTATATTGTCTCAGATATTTTCAAACATTTCCAATTTTGTAAGTAAGTAATGAAGAACAAACGAAGTATTCAAAAGCAGGAAAAGAGGCGACCTTTTACAATTGCATACTAATTGGATTTCTACAGACGTGTATCAACGAGATAGATTATTTCCGTCTGGGGACCGACCTTTAACGTCAACCATCCGAAGGACGGGACTCGGATTCAAGCCGGGGTCGCCTGAGCAAGTTTGTAGGCGAAGACAGAAAACTGACTAAGTGCACGTACTACTGGACCAACCAAGATGCATTATTCTAAAAATATACTGTATATATCATTTTTGTTTCACAGTTAGTAAAACGCTTCACTTTTCAAGCTTAAATACATCCATATTCATCAGAAGCTATTTGAATATGTTTTATCATTGGTCGTCACGTGACTTTCAGATAATCGCAAACGTATGCTAATGAATATGCATGTTGTTTGAGTAGAAGAGATGCAGGGGCGGATCTAGCTTTTTGCTAAGGGGGGGGGTGACCAAAATAATGACGATGCGGAGCATCGTCAACGAGCCGCGAAGCGGCGAGCCGATTTTTGGGGGGGTGTTTATTTGAACCCCGTATTAAGTGATGTTTTCCTGGCATCTATTAACACAATGGGAACCATAAAAAGCAGTGCATGATAACTTTTTTTTAAATCAAGTAACAGTTTGATACACAGTTATATCCAGAGTTATCATATGTTTGGTTAAGTTACCAGATGAGTTGAATATCTTCTCACAATATTCGCACTTGAAAGGGTTTCTCTCCAGAATGCGTTCTTTTTTCTTTCTTTTTTTCTTTCTTTTTTTCTTTTTTTCCCCTTTTTTTTGGGGGGGGGGGGGGCGCGTAAGGGGGGGGGGTTTAAACCCCCTAAACCCCCCCCCGTAGATCCGCGCCTGAGATGGAATTGTCAACAAACTGTGCAACAAATGAGATATCTCATCTTCATAAACTTACATCCTCCTAGTGAGTCTCGAGATCTGATCCACTGGGTCAGCTCTCTGTCTACGCCTACACACTGGCTCAGGTGACCCCGGTTCGAAACTTACCATATTGGAAAGAAATTGATCAGCAATGACGCAATGATCAAGTCTAAAGAGTGTTGTTGCACATCAAGTATTATCATAGAAAGTATTACAAAAGAAAGTTTCTTAAGGAGTTACAGTTTCAAAAGAAAAGTCTCCTCAATGATAATAACTAACTTTCTAAAAGAACAACTTTCAAAATTATAGTAGTTGACATTCCTCCCACCCGCATGTGTATTGTGTTTTTACAGACGTGTATCGATCAGATATGATTATTTGCGTCTGGGGACCGACCTTTAAACGTTACCATCCGAAAGACGTGACTCAGGTTTCGAACCTGCGTCCCCGCCTGAACTTCCACTGTTAGCTGGATTACAGGCGCACGCCACAACGCCTGAACTCGTTTGAGAGTAATAGAGTATTGAGAGCAGTTTTTTGTTGCAGGTACTAAAAGATATCACCCCTCTGATATTTGAATATTTTCATTAGAGTAACAAAACGTATGACCTATTTGTTTGTTATTTTAATTAAAATATTCAAACATCTGCTGACGTATGTGTAAACGTTTCTGAGGGGTGATATTTGTTTAGTACCTGTAACAAAAGATGCTATCAATACTATAATAATCTGACACAAGTCTAGGCGTTGTGGCGTGTGCCTGTAATCTAGCTAACAGTGGAAGTTACAAACTGATTCAGCGTACGCGAGGACGCAGGTTCGAAACTAAGTCACGTCTTTCGGATGGTGACGTTTAAAGGTCGGTCGATCCCAGACGTGAAAAACCATAGCTGATTGACACACGTCTGTAAAAACACAATACACACATGACACACACACAGAGGGAGGGAGGGATGGCATTCGCAAGAATTTTGGAAGTTGTTACAAAGATTTTAAAAAGTTAATTTTCTTGTTCAAGTATAGAAATTGTTCAAAAATGTTTGATTTGATATGTGACCATTGAATGTGGCCTTCATAATTTGTAGATCTCTTACTCGGAACATATTTTCTTTTGTTTATGAACATGTAGTTGCATAGATGGCAACTATAGTTAATATCCGACTTGTTGAGTAGTACGTGATAGGCTATAAACGTAAAAACGTATTATGTAAAAATGTGTAGAACGGGTGTCAGATGCATATTCACCTGTTCTACACATTTGGACATAATAGCAGTGAAGGGATGTTCCTTTGTCTACCTGAGGAACTGTACATTTTGTCCTCTTTCTTTGTCCGTCATATTCATAGTGTGTATTTATGGAGCTCCACATTTTCTTTGTGTTGTCCAGGAGGATCAATATTTACAGAGAGTTATGCTTTACATATATTACAGATAAGGAGACAGAGAGGGAAACAGAAGTTTGGGGGAAAAATAATGGTGACACAACGAAGAACAAAATATTTCTCTGATAAGATGGCTTCACTTTCAAAAATACTTTATTATACATAATTTCAATCTTATTTACAAAATATTTACAAGCACTCACCGCCGTTACACTGATAAGAATAGCACATACATGGAAGGTTTATTGTAGCCTTCTTCCTATATATGCCTAGTAAACTGCCAGGTTATTTTTTATGACGTAAATCATACATTTCAAGAAAACAATGTACTTTATTATAGACATGTTCAATCTCATTAAAGGTAATACAAAGTTTTGGGAAATTTTGAAAATTGGCTGGATAGTGATTCGTTACAATTTTGATATATTTGGACTCCCATGTGGATGTTTTATAAGCACTAGAAAATTTAGCAGTTCTGCTTTCAAGAAAAATTGAATACCAAAATTTACCGGTGCTCCAGGTAAATTTTCTTGATTTCAACCGCGACAACGATCACTGAATATTGTAGGATCGCATATGCTTCCAATATGTTCATTCAAATCAAATTTATGACCCCATACCAAAACTTTTGTATTACCTTTAACAGAATATTCACAAGCTCTCTTTAAATTTAAGTTAGAGTGAAATTTGTTATACTGATAAAAATAGCACACATATAAAAGATTAATTATAGCCTTCTTCCCATATACCCTTTCAAATTGCCAGGTGTTTTTTAATGACATAAAGCGTAACATGCTTTATATTGTTGTTGGATTCTATTAAGACAATGTGTTATTGCATTTGTAACTAAGCCCACAGTTGGAATCAAATTCAGTTGAACTAAGCAAAAATGGCATGCTAAGCCATGGTAATATTGTGTGAAACTACACCACAATATCTTTTCCTTGATGTAGCAAACTACAACAAGTACTAGAACAGGGGAGTGTTTCACAAAGACTAAGACGACTTTAAGTTGGACTTAACTATGGCAGGCGATTCATGCCACTGGTTGCTCTCAATATTGGTCTCCCAATTATGATTTTTAAATAATATTTCTTCCTTCAATAATGAACTATCGAAAAATGTAAATTCTTTAGATTTGCAACCACGATTGGTACTTCCCTTGAGAAACCAATGCCAGTGAATGATGAGAGAAAATGGTGGCATGAACAGCCTGCCATAGTTAAGTCAGACTTAAAGTCAATCTTAGTCTTTGAGAAACACCTCTATGGTGTGACACAAGGAAAGCCCTAGAAAAACATAAGATACAGATCCTTTCAGAAGGGTATTTAATGAGGCATACATGTCACTAAGAAATTAATTTTTTATTTGTACATCCTCAAATCAATACCATACCCCTGCACTAGTTTGGCCAGAAGGGATTAGACCTCCATGCATGATCACTGACAGGTGGCTATCTCATCGAATCAGCTCTAAATTAACATAAGAAAAAGGGTACCATATGGGGGAACCAACGGTCACCGCTTAGGCATTGTTTGCTATATAGAGGGCGCAAGTAGCTATAATAAGTAGTGGGGCTTTAAAGCAATTGCACTATACCAATTGGGAGATAGAGAACTATGCTAATACAATATTTCTTCTTTTTACCACAGAAATAACAGAAGTGACCTTTCTTGGTTAATTCTTTTTCCATTGCTGCAGCTGCAGTATACCATCTTTACGGCAATAAGGTTTCTAACAAACAAACTTGGGGTAGCGGCAGATCCATTTTTGAAATTCAAATATTGTTTATGTTTGCCGACAGTCACAACAGTAACAATATTAATTTTACTTGAAATAAAAATGTATAGCTCAATTTTATAGCTCAAGATGCCGCACGTACCTTCCTTCCTTGCCGTATCGCGTCAGTACGTAGTCCAGAATCTGGCCTATTTAATTTTGATCTCCACGCACCACGCCAACGCTACCTCTCCCTACTTACTTGCTACCAGCCGATGATGGCGTGATCATTAAATTAAGACAGGGGGGTTTGAGTTCGATGGGTGCAACTCCGCTTCTGCATCCGTCTAGCCATGGGGAGATTTTGGAGGGTCAAAAGTGCACACTGCTTCCATTTATCGTGTATTAGCCTATGAAGACGACAAATTTTTAGTGCACCAGCGAAATGGGGATTTTGGACTGCGCGCAGCGCGCAAAATATTTAAATTAAAATTTTGAATATTCATGAGCTCTTTTCCACTTATTAGCATATTATCGCAATGAAAAAAAGACAATGCGCATGCGTTACTATATCGACAGAATCCTAATTGGGCCGGATAAATGTAGAACAAAGGTCAGAGTTGGGTAGGTGTGTGGGGAGGGGGGGGGGGGGGAGACTTTTAAATGGTTGACTTAGTTGGGGCCACAAACTTCACTGTCACCAGGATGGAAAGTACATTTTAAAAAATTCAGTTCAGTTAAAAGGCAAAAATAATGACCCCATTTCACTCAATTCATTTTTTACCTCTTTTTTTTGTTCGTTTATTAACTTAAATATTTTTTAAATCAGACAAATTGCACTGATCATTTAGCCCACTTAACAAGTGATATTTTCATATTTTTAGTGTCCAATTAATGAATCATTCTCACCTCGACTTCAATGATCTTCATATTGTGCCCCATCCCCAATGAAATTTCAATTTTGTCTCGTTTTTTTCATTCTTGCATTCGTCGCCACTGATTTTTTTTTAATTCCCCCCCCCCCCAACAGTAACATTTTCAATACAGGGACCCCTTCTAATAGTGACATTTCCATAGGCTCTATTACCCCAATTACCTATTTAACCCCCCCCCCCCCCCTCATCTTTATTGTAAACCATTTTTTTATACTGCATTTATACATTAGTCTTGCCCACTCTCATTACATTTCCGCTTTCTCTCTCATTAGGAAAGATGGTTAAATCTATCTCGCTGATGCCAGATATAAACAAACATCAAAAGGTCGAACACCATACTCAATTCTACACAAGACTGCATCAGCCCCCATCTCACATCAGTCATACAGCATTATCATTACAGAGTGCCTACATCATCATAATCACCAGCATCATCACATATATTTCACAAAATAAGAAAATGAAAAGAACAGAATTCAGCAGTATTAACTGATTTATTAACATTTATGAACTCATTTATCAACATATTTTGTTTCTATAAAGTCTTTTTAAATCCAACATGACATCAACAAAAGGATGACAAATGGATGGGGGGGGGGGGGGGTGCTGTCTCTTGAATTCAAATCTTTCAGTTGTAAAAATTTACTGTAGATTTTGAAGAAAAAAATATTCAATAATAGTGTAACGAAATCGTTATTTACATTACCTAGCCTTTTAGAGGGCGTTAGTTATTGTAATTGTTTATTGTTATTGTAACTGTCGCTATGGTTACGTCGCGCACTGCGATGCGCGTACGTGGGGTTAATCTTTGGGGCAGTCTGTGTTGAGCTGCCGTAGAAGGAAGTTGTGCCTTAATTTGTTTGGAAGTTCAGATTATTAAAGTTCTTGGAAACATTACTTGATCTGTAAGTGCATATTATTTCCTGTGTTGGTAACTTAATTTAGTTAAGTGATTCAGTAAGCTGATCTGAGAGTGTCTGTTGCACAATATATTTTTGTGAGAACGTACGAGTACAGAGAAAGAGCGGGTTGTTCTGACTGAAGAAGTGACGCTACCCAGAGAGTGAGAGACCCGTTTTCGTTACATTGGTGGCAGCGGTGGGATTAAAACAGACACGAGACACGGTACTCGATCAGCATACGGCAGAGCTGATTATCAAAAATAAGGTTAATCGAGCATTAGCTCGACACGGCAACTCCTCACCGGCTTCAACACGGCAGCTCTATATAGCACCTCACGGCTTCAACACGGTGGTCTATAGCACCTCACCGCTTCAACACAGCGTTCTATAGCACCTCACCGCTACAACACGGCAGTCTATAGCACCTCACTGCTTCAACACAGCGCTCTATAGCACCTCACCGCTACAACACGGCGGTCTATAGCACCTCACTGCTACAACACGGCGGTCTATAGCACCTCACTGCTTCAACACGGTGGTCTATAGCGCCTCACCGCTACAACACAGCGTTCTATAGCACCTCACCGCTACAACACGGCAGTCTATAGCACCTCACTGCTTCAACACAGCGCTCTATAGCACCTCACCGCTACAACACGGCGGTCTATAGCACCTCACTGCTTCAACACGGTGGTCTATAGCGCCTCACCGCTTCAACACAGCGTTCTATAGCACCTCACCGCTACAACACAGCGTTCTATAGCACCTCACCGCTACAACACGGCAGTCTATAGCACCTCACTGCTACAACATAGGGCTGATAGCGCCTCATCGCTTCAACACATCACTCTGTGGCGCCTCCACACAACAACGACGCAGAAAGCATCAGTGTTTGGAAGAAACATTGTGGTATGGCTTCTCAGAGACTGACTATAGAGGACGAGGTAGAAGTCCTTGCAGCAGAAGTGCAGCGAAGCGACGAAGATCTACGTCGGTCCAAGACAGAGATTCAGTCATTACTAGAACAGAATCAGCTTCTCAGACTGCAGGTAAGAAGGCTGCATATCGATCAGTCTCCTGTAAGTTTCCCTAACCAGTCCCAGAGTGGAACACCACCCACTGCTGGTAGACGGGAACATGAGTCAACGGAGACTCATGCGACCACTATGAATGATAACTTGCTGGTCAATCCCAAGGGACCTGAATCACCAATGCATGGATGCCTAGAGGATCAAACGCAAGTGAAGGTGGCACACGAGCAGACTGCAGCTGCTGAGGCGAAGGAACTTCATGCTGCACAGTGGTCTCCAAGTAAAACATCAACAGCCGTTCGTCGGGCAGATGGGCTACGAACAGGCTTCTTACATAGGCAAGATTCGGATGCTTCAGATGTTCTTGCATCAATTCCTCACTACCAGCGACACAGGAGCGAAGTTCCAGGGGTACGGTCACCTGTTACACTGTCTAAGCCAAATGTATCGCCCGACAAATTCGATGGGAGGACACCTTGGAGGGATTACCTCAGCCATTTTGAAGCCTGCAAGGTCGCCAATAACTGGGGTGATGACCAGGCAAAGGTTTTCCTAGCAGCAAGTCTGAGG
Organism: Strongylocentrotus droebachiensis; assembly: GCA_035222895.1. NCBI lineage: Eukaryota > Metazoa > Echinodermata > Echinoidea > Camarodonta > Strongylocentrotidae > Strongylocentrotus > Strongylocentrotus droebachiensis. Next base: position 550,794 of record JAVYIG010000470.1, on the reverse strand, counting down.
GGATCAGCACTGAAGATCTTGGGCAGCAAGGCAGCTGACACTTCTCGGATCGCATACCAAGACCTGGTAGTTCTTCTAGAGAAGAGATTTGGCCCAGGCCAGTTGGCAGAGAACTTCCTCCTTGAACTGCGTTACAGACGCCAAGGGCCCAGAGAGACCCTCCAGGAACTGGGTCAGGCCATACGGGAGTTATCCATGTTGGCATACCCGGAACTTACTGAAGAAGCCCAGGATCGGTTGGCAAGGACACACTTTGCAGAGGCGATTGAGGACCAATCCATCAGGGAAGGGGTCTTTCGATCTAAGCCAACAACTATGGATGAAGCCATCCAGGCGGCCTTGGCAACTGATAATTTTTTCAGACTCGAGGAACAACGGTCTGGCAGGAGGCAGAAGCAGGCAAGGGCCGTTGACACTGATTCAGCAGCTACGATCAATGAAATCTGGAGAGAGCTGAAGAGAATAGATGAGAGAATCGCTAAACAGGAACGACCCATCAAGTCAGAAGAATTCAGACGGGAGAGACCCAACTCGTACAGGCGGAGAACACCAACAGCCACAGATGAATGCTACGAGTGTCATGAGAAGGGGCATTTTAGGCGTAACTGCCCTCACGCAAGAGAATACAGGAGGCCTTCGGGAAACGAGGCTCAGCCAACCCAGAGGCCCGAGGGGAGGCTGGACGGACACCAGGGCATGTAACTGACACACCTCCATCTCCTCGAGAATATCCTTCAAGGAATTACATATCTGATAAAGCACGACGTGGTCTTTTTGTTGAAGTGGAGATAAGGGGAATCAAAGCAAGGTTGTTGGTAGATTCAGGTGCCACCGATACCATTTTATCTTCATCCGTGTACTATCGGATACATTCAACTAATAGGCCAGACTTGACAGAAGTGGGAGTTCGCAATGCAGATGGCAGTAGCATGGAAACGCTAGGTAGTGCATGGTTGGAGCTTGGTGTAGGAACATGCATCTTTCCACTAGAGGTAGTCTTCGGCAATACCGACCAGGTAGACGGGCTACTTGGGCTGGACTTCATGGAACCAAATGGGTGTATTATCGATCTGAAGACAAAGGAACTGCGGCTCAAGGGAGAGAGAATCAAATGTACGGATGCACGAGGAGTTTCATTTAGCTCCAGAGTATTGATAGGGGCAACTACAAGGGTGCCACCAGGTCATGAGGTTATTGTTCCAGGCTACACGACAGGGCTGCAAGATGGGACAGGTCTAGGTCTCATTGAACCTACGGAGAGTAGCGAGCTCCTGAACAAAGGCATCATCGTTGCACGGGTAGTTGTAGAAAGGACGGAAACAACCCTCCCTGTTCGAGTCTTCAACCCAGGAAAGAAGGCATGCGTAATTCGCAGAGGTACACTTGCCGGCCATCTAACACCCATCAGCGGGGAGGACATTGAAGAAATTCCAGGCCAACCTTTACCAACAACCGATAATCATACAGTCCCAGACCATCTCGTAGATCTCTTTGAAAGAAGCAAGAGAGGGATAGACAAGGTCTTCCATGACAGAATTGCCAAGCTACTGTGCGAGAACCAAGACATTTTCGCAATTTCGGACTCAGACATTGGAAAGACTGGCCTTGTCAAACATCACATCAACACAGGGGATAGTCTTCCAATCAGACAAAGGCCCCGTAGGTTTCCACCCAAGGAGCAGGAAGAGATTGATCGTCAAATCCAAGACATGCTTGAACATGACAGAATAGAGCCCTCAGACAGCCCTTGGTCATCCAATGTTGTTCTCGTAAAGAAAAAAGACGGGTCAAAAAGGTTTTGCGTGGATTATCGTCGTCTGAATCACTTGACAATCAAGGACAGCTACCCAATACCTCGCATTGATGATTCGCTGGACGCACTTGGAGGTGCAAAATGGTTTTCTACTTTGGACCTGGCCTCAGGATATTGGCAGGTCGAGCTAGATGAAGAAGCCAAAAAGAAATCAGCTTTCGTTGTTCGAGGAGGGCTATACAGCTGGAAAGTGATGCCCTTCGGGCTATGCAACGCCCCATCCACCTTTGAGAGGCTGATGGAGCAGGTCCTGTCCGGACTGCATTGGGAAGTACTCTTGGTTTACTTGGACGATGTCATTGTATTCGCCAAAACAATCGACGAAGAACTGACTAGACTGGGGATGGTCTTCCAACGTCTTCGGAAAGCAGGATTGAAGCTCAAAGCAAAGAAATGTCACCTATTTCGGGAGAGTGTCTTGTATCTGGGACATGTAGTGTCCAGGGAAGGAGTGTCCACAGACCCAGAAAAGATAAGAGCTGTCAAGGAGTGGCCAACCCCTACTAGTGTAAAGGACGTCCAGAGTTTCTTAGGACTGGCCTCGTACTATAGGAGGTTTATTGAAGGATTTGCCAATATCGCCCGGCCACTACATCGGCTAACCGAGAAAGCCCACACCTTCGTATGGACTGAGGAATGTGAAGATGCCTTCCAGGAACTCAAGAAGCGGCTGTACCAATCGCCTATCTTAGCATACCCAGACCCAGAACAGGATTATATCCTGGATACGGATGCTAGTAATGAGGGGATAGGGGCTGTCCTATATCAAGTGGTAGATGGAAAGGAACGAGTCATATCATATGCTAGCAGAGCTCTGAACAAAGCAGAGAAGAACTATTGCGTTACCAGAAAGGAGTTGCTCGCCGTCGTAGAATTTTTGAAGAAATTCCGACAGTACTTGTATGGGCAGAAGACTACGGTCAGGACGGACCACGGAGCATTGCGATGGCTTCTGAATTTCAAAGATCCGCAAGGGCAGATGGCCCGCTGGCTTCAAGTGATAGCTGAGTATGATATCGAAATCATACACCGAGCTGGTCGCTCGCATGCCAATGCAGATAGTTTGTCAAGACGGCCTTGTCCCCAGTGTAAACGGGATGTTGAGGAGTCTGCAGGCTTCGAAGTCCAAGCAGGACCTGGAAATGGCCGTGCAGAGGTAAATGCGGTTACCCTAGCACCAAGTATCACCAATGCACACCTGAACCAAGAACAAACTGAAGATTCATCAATCAAGTGGATCTTGAACGGCAAACAACAATCAAAAGACAGGCCTGAATGGTCTTCAATGGCATCAAAGTCTAGTGTCGAAAAGTCTTACTGGAGAATGTGGGATCAACTAGCTGTCAAGCAAGGAGTTCTTCACCGAAAGTGGGAATGTGATCAAGGTCAGAAGATCACTTGGCATGTTGTCCTCCCAACCAAACTTCGGTCAGAAGTCGTGAAAGAGTTGCATGGTGGGAAGTCCAGCGGACATCTAGGGATGAACAAAACCATAGCCAAAGTTCGCATGAGATTCTACTGGTACGGAATGGATGCAGACATACGGTCCGTAGTTCGACAATGCAACGTCTGTGCCTCCAAGAAGTCACCAGCTAAGAAACGGAGGGCCCCCTTGCAACAAGATACGGTAGGAATGCCGATGGAGCGTGTCGCCATGGACGTAGTTGGACCGCTACCCGAGACGGAGAGAGGGAACAAGTACATTCTGGTTGTAGGGGACTATTTTAGCAAGTGGATGGAGGCCTACCCAATACCAGATCAAACCGCTGTAACGGTTGCAGACAAGTTTGTAAACGAGTTTGTTTGTAGGTTTGGTGTTCCTGAAGTATTGCATTCAGATCAGGGCCGGAATTTCGAGTCTCGCGTCTTTAAGGAAATGTGCGGCATCCTTGGCATTCACAAGACACGCACCACCCCATACAACCCAAAGTCCGATGGACTCATTGAACGGTTTAATGGCACTCTGCTCAACATGATCTCAATGATGATTGAACCCCATAAGCGACAACGAGATTGGGACGAGAAGTTGGCGATCGCAGTGTTTGCCTACCGTAGTGCTCCCCAAGACTCCACAAGGGAGACACCTAATATGCTGATGTTAGGGCGGGAAGTGCATTTGCCAATAGACCTGACCACAGAGGCTCTAGAGGACCCCGAGGAGCATGATATTGAGACAGACTACGCATACACCTTGAGGCAACGCATGCGGGAAGCTCACGAAAGGGCCCGTAAGAACTGCACTGAAAGTGCTAGGCGGCAGAAAAAGGATTATGACTCCAAGGCAGGGGGTAGTCCTTTGGCAGTGGGCGACTTTGTGTGGCTCTACAACAAGGCAAAGACCAAAGGCTTGTCCCCGAAGCTCCAGAGGAGGTGGGAGGGCCCTTACTTGTTAATTCGGCAATTGTCAGATGTTACTTGCCGAATACAGGCGAAGAGAAATGGAAAGATGAAGGTGGTCCATGTTGACAGGTTGAAGCCGTACAAGGGGGAACCTCTTCAATCCTGGTTAGAAGCAAGTGAAAGCAGGGACGCTCACGGAAATGAGCAGGAGGCTCCTAGCCAACTGACACAGCATATGGACATCGAGGACTTGAACAGGGAAGATTCCCAGCCTGTCACACCCCCTGTTCCGGCACCACGAAAAGTTCCGGTCCCACCCCCTAGAAGAAATCCGTCAAGGAAAAGAAACGAGCCTATCCGCTACAGTTATTAATTAGATAGTTAACCCATTGCAACTATATTATCTGTGATGAATGATAATCCAGATGATCTCGATTTTGTGTTAACCTGATGTCCTCTGTGTCGATTCTCTTACAGTAAGCCAGTATGCGACATTCCAGGGGGAACGTGAAGTGCTATTCTTGCGGTCATTACTTCTCCCACAAGAGAAGTTTGGAGAGACACATTCAAGAGAGACATCGAAGAAGGGAGGAACACAAATGCAGAGGGTGCGACAAGTCTTTTTTTAGGAAGGACAACCTGACGAGGCACGTACAGAGTCGACACGAGGGGAAGACAACAGAAGACAAGCGGCAAGACGCGCCTGTGGTAACCCCTGTAGCAGCAGGTGAGCTGAGTATTCATGCTTCGAAGGAAACACTCTCTTCAGAGAACGGGAATGCATCGAGGCCGACCGGTAAAGATCTCAGCATGCTGTTAAAGGAGAGGGAAAGTGAGACCTCGTCGGTATCGTCAGAGTCAGAAGCTGAGGTGGAGGACTGCCCAACCCCAACGTTTCGGAAGATCCAGATGGGAAGGCCAATGCAGGGGTTGGATCTGCGACGCACTCTTCCGGGCACCCCTCTGCAGGTAGAAGAGAGGTCTTCCTCAACACAGTTCTCGGGGGGCAAGAAGCTCTTTCAGGAGGAAAAGGTACGAGAGTACAGCGTGGTTTTCCTGCATGATGGGTGTGAGAAGGAAAGTTCGCCGGCGCCTACAAAGTTGCATCACCTCGCATCGGATCAGTCGCTAGGTTCTCCGATGTCCGTACAGGAGCTGGAAAGGGCCCTGGTCGGCCGGGTTAACAGCATTACTGAAGTCACCACAAGACGATCTTTTTTTGACGGGATTCTGGTAGTGGAGGAAGAGATCAGGACCAATTACAGTATTAACTTGAAGGCTGGAGCAATCTTACCAGAAGTTTAACTCATACATGTATATCAATTCAGCTATCATTAATATTGCAATTACTTGGAAACCTGTTTTCTTGTATGTATTTTATGCTGCAATTGAAGTTCATGGCGGAACTCATTTATATTCCTCTTATAGTGATTAAATTTTCCTTACATGTAACTATTGATGTTGTTGTTGTTTTTAGTTTTTACGGCGCTATCATTGAAAATATGAATATTTACGCCAGAATGAATTCCTATGATCTATTCCACCAAAGATGATAATGCGTGTGTATATATTACTTGTACATAACTCTTACCTCATGTTTAACTGCAGGCTTATTCGAGGATAGTGGTACTGCGTACATACTGATAGTACAGGTTGAAATAGTTTAAATTTGGAAAGGACTTGATCTTTTTCCACTCTTGTTCTTGTACAATTATATGTAATTATTGCTATACGTGAAAGTATTCCAGCGGATTTTTCGGCCTTTAATTGCAAAAATGTATTTATAGATGTTGTTCGCAGGACAGAATGATTAATTGAAATAAATGTATAAAAGTTTTATCTATGTAATTTTGCCTCATTCTTGCCAAAAGCATGTATTAAGACGATTTTGTGTTTTTGGTCAGAGGACTGCCCAGACTTGGGGCGGGGTAGTGTAACGAAATCGTTATTTACATTACCTAGCCTTTTAGAGGGCGTTAGTTATTGTAATTGTTTATTGTTATTGTAGATGTCGCTATGGTTACGTCGCGCACTGCGATGCGCGTACGTGGGGTTAATCTTTGGGGCAGTCTGTGTTGAGCTGCCGTAGAAGGAAGTTGTGCCTTAATTTGTTTGGAAGTTCAGATTATTAAAGTTCTTGGAAACATTACTTGATCTGTAAGTGCATATTATTTCCTGTGTTGGTAACTTAATTTAGTTAAGTGATTCAGTAAGCTGATCTGAGAGTGTCTGTTGCACAATATATTTTTGTGAGAACGTACGAGTACAGAGAAAGAGCGGGTTGTTCTGACTGAAGAAGTGACGCTACCCAGAGAGTGAGAGACCCGTTTTCGTTACAATATCAACATGCTATTTTATTATGTAAAGCACAGGTATATACTGAGTTTTATGAGTACTTTATCTTACATTGGACATTATTGTTGTTGTTTTTACTACTACCTGTATTATCATTATTATTACTGCTATTATCATGATCATTGTCATTATTGTTACTATTTTTAATATTGTTATTATTATTAATATTAATTATACTAATACAGTCTTACTATTGAACTACATCATTTTATCCCCCCCCCCTTCAATTTACTATCCAGTTCAGCATATTCCTCATATTTTTGTCAGAATTTGACTCAAGATTAAATATCAAAAAACTATGTTACATGTACACGCATTTAAAAGAACAAATGATTACTTTCATGTTCCTCGATATATCTTCTTCTTCTTCTTCTGGTAATCTTCAAAAGGCGTTGTAGCCTATCACGAAGATGAACTAATACTAAAGATTACAAGTGGTGTGAGGAAGACAGATTGTTTCTAAGTGGGATAAGGAGAGTAGATGCCTCAGAAGTAGTCCCTGGCAGTTCTCTGGACTGTCAGCATGCACTATATTTGCTGGAAGTCAGTTCCATTAACTTTGGGACAGAGTGTTGGGCAAATACAAACTTGTCTACCTATGTCGTTTCTGGCTTGGTGCAACTGGAGGGTCATGTCATGGTACTTCCTGCTCGTGATTTGTTAAAGCCCGTCTGTACTAGTTTGGCCAGGGGGATAAGACCACCCTGCAAGGTCACTGACAGGTGGTTATCTCATCAAATCAGCTCTCAATTAATATAAGAAAAAGAGGATCATGGGGGACTAACAGGCACAGATTAGGCATTGTTTGCTATATAGAGGGCGCAAGTAGCTATAAGTAGTGCAGTGGGAAAATTTTCAAGGAAGAGCGGAGAGACCATTGACTATCTTGTGCACCATTCCCAGTCTTCTTGCAGAGTGCCAGGTAGTTGTAGATATAGTAGGCAACTGAAAGGTGCTGATCATCTCAGTCAAACTGCTGCTTCTCTTGTGGTCCCCATTGTGAAGTAGCGTCCTGGACATCTGAGATGTTGTAGGGATCCCAGACACCGGAACTGTAGTTCTCAAGATGAGGGTGGACTAGGGACTTGAACAAAAGAAGCCTGGGTATCAAACCTTCTGCATGGGACAACCTGAATAATAAAAACAAAAAGAGAGGAGAAATCAAATAAGATTAAAACTGCTGCATTATATTGGATTTTCAAATATAGTACCTCCCCACTTTTTTTTAGGTCTTGCATTTTAATTTTACTAAAAAATGATAAACTTATGTCTATCTGATAGGGCCTTTTTTTAAGAGAAGAGTAAAGGTTTAGATGTATTTCCAATTATTTTAAAAGTAATTTCCAATTTATTTTAAGTTATTATTTGCTAGACTTTTGTGAACAAAAGTTTGTTAGATATAATGTAATATTTAGGAAAAAATGCCTTTGAGTACGTCTTTTAATATGCTGAGAGAATAAACTGTAGCAACACCATAGTTTGTCACCTAAATAAAGTTAGAGAATAAATGAGAATTACAAGATATAATGCAACACAAGATGACAGTTCCCCAAATCTTTGTATATTAGTCCAAGTCGAGTGCGGTGTTCACATGGGCTTAGATTATACAGCCTGAATATTTTCGAACTTCATACAAACATACCTTGCCAGAGTTCAACTTAGGTGTCTTGTTCCTGATTAGATCTACACCATAACATTTGATGATCAGGTCCTGGTGCTCTTTGTTGCACTTCTGTGATCATTATCTGCTTCTTTGTTCCATAGGATCTACAATTAAAAGAAAACAGAAACTTAGTAAGGTTCCTGCTAATATCAAATGCATGCATTAGTTATCAGTTTATAACTTTGTTCATGTCCTTTAGAGAAAGAAATATCCATGTCATAGGGTCTATGTAGGGTTGGATCCAGAATTCTCACCAACATAAAAGGGGTGGCATAAAATCCTGAAAATAAACCAATTATTTCAAACAAGGCACAATGACATAACTAAGAGCGAAATCAGGGGAAGGGGGAGGGGGGGGGGGGGAGGAGATACCTTTTTTGTTTTGTTTTTGTTGTTGTTGGTAGATCTAGCCTAGATCTACATTCAAACTAAGCTGAATCTGGACCTGGATCACAATAATGACACATGCGCAGGACTAGACCCTAGTCTAGTACTGGAGCAAAACGAGCCTAGACCCATGGCTATGGAAGTCTTTGCTAGGCTATGGCATAACACAAGCTATAGACCCTCTAGATCTAGATCTAATTGCCTATTTTTAATATTATTAGTAGACCCTACTAGGGGGCTTTAGACCTAGATCTAGACCCGTCCCTATGCCACATCTGAATAAGGGGGCACAGAATGATTGTGCACCCCCCCCCCTCCATAACTTCCACATTGACCCACCTAAACCAGGCATTTATTTAGTCTTTTTTTTTTTATTAGAATGCATTAGGCCTAGAGTCTATAGGCCTAGAATCTAGCCCTAGATCTAGGCCTAGATCTATACTAGATGCGGGGTTAAATGCTGTTTATACGTAGGCCTAGTTAAGTGCTAACTTAGATCTAGACTAGATCTAGACGGTAGACCTAGCCTAGCCTAGGCTCTGCTTAGCCTAAGCCCGAATTTTTCTGTCTCTTTCGTTCGTTAGCCTCTGATTTGGGTAGGGTCGGCTAAAGAGAGGAGCCGACCCTACCCAAATCAGAGGCTAACGAACGAAAGAGACAGAAAATTCAGGCTGGACTATGCTATGTATACTAGCCTAGAGGTCTAGATCTAGGCTTTACAGTAACACACTTTAAAGTTATAGCCACGTCCGCCAGCTCAGGAAACGCAGTCGCTTCTTGGTGGAGTGTTACAGCCGGCTAGCACCGGCGAATTGAAAATCATAAACCGCTCGACGAGATCGCGTCGGCTTGGACTGACTAGCAATGAGCCATTTGCGCAGTCTACAACAGGTCCACATCTACGACCGATTACTATCGGTAATCAAGCTATGAACTGAACTTAAAATTATGAGATGTGCTCTAATGAAATAACCTACGGTAAAATCCTGATTGTTTCTAAAAATATTACCGTCGATGACTTTAATTAGAGTTCATTCAATCAGTAAATATTCTTTGGTCAGAAGAAAGAAAAGAGGATGGGGTAGGGGGTTAACCGGGTAATACGTTGTGACAATGCGGAGAGCCCCTCACTGCAATGACGAACACATCACAATCATTTCAGAGACCTTCACACAAAATGGATCTTTACTTACTTTTCTTGATATCATAGGGTATCACTTCGATGTCAATGTTCGCCTGAAGATTTTCTGCTTCACTGAGATGTACTTGACAAACTTCTATTATAATAGAAATTCACTTAAAAGAAAAATGTTTCATTGTTCGTAATTGAATAACTTGAAAGTTGCAGTTCATACAACCGCCATTTTCGTGGTCAAATCGTAGGGAATTCTGGGAATGCAAAAAATGTTTTATGCATGATCTAATACATAAAACATTTTGTCGATGGCCAATCAACAAACAGTAGTTGGCGTATTTTTTACGTCATTGCTCATGAATATTCATTGACCCTCCAAAACCGTCGTTCAAATCGGACAAAACCCCCATAATGCATCCAATGCAAAACCTATGGAATGTCAAAGGTCACGATTTTAGTTGGCCCTCTAGTCCTCCTACGGAGGACATACTGTGTATGATCGAATCTCTTTGAATTAAGACGCTATGCGGCACAGATTGGGGCATGGCGCGTGTTAAACCTATGGGAAGTACGTTCTTTCCCTTCTGAATAGTGTCTGCACGTACGTGAGACTAGTCATGTTCGCTAGCGCATTAGCGCTGCGAAGAAGTTTGTATATCCATCGCGAACTATGTGTTTAGATAACATTCCTCTTCGTTTAAGTTAGTTAAGTTTTATTGACTAATTATTGTGATGTTCTCCTTATTGACGTGCTGCCTCCTCTTCAGATTTTCCAATTTGATTTTAATTGTTGATGTAATGATTTTCCATGCGGTAGTGGATTACATGTAACACTATTAAAAACAGACCTCTACTACTCATACTGTCTAGTACGCACACGACCAGTATTAGTCTGTAAATCAAGACCCCTTTTAAAAAAAAGCCCCAATCTGTGCCGCATAAAAAAATAACGCCGCCCGGCGACTCAGGCTAGGCTAGTGAGCATAATTATGAGTCTGTTGATAACGCCATCTTCGACGGCTTGAATCAAGTGTGGGGAAATTATAAAGGACGGTGCAGATTCTGGACTAGTCAGTACGAAGCGGACTGCGTTATCATCAACCTCGTGCGGCACGTGTAGAATGGTGACGACTTTCACCGGGCTGGAATAGGCGGTAGCGATGACCCATTGCTCCTTCTGCATGCAGTACTGGCATGAACCTGTCCTTGGCCTCTACTCCCTTGAACGTCACATCATACTTGCTGCCAGGCAAACCTTGTACCGCTGTCAGATGCTCCGCCGGCTGGATACCGTTCCCCTTCAAGACCTCGGAAATCTTGGCCTTTTCCTCCATCAAAACCACTAGAACGCTACACCTTCGTTGAGTAGGCTGCATCCTGCTAACCGATTCCTTGATGATTTAGCCAAAAGGTCGCTGTCTTCCCTGAAATGAGCATGTCATCTAGAAAGCATATACTCCTCCCTCAGGACCTTGTAGAACTTGTCCCATGGTAGCTTGGAAAATAGCAGATGCACTCGCCACTCCAAAAGGATGTCGAGTATACTTTTAAAGCCCTCGATGAGTGTTGGTCGCCCGCTCCCCCCCCCCCACTCAGTGTTATTTAGGGTACGCATATGCGTCTTCCGAGCACCCCCCCCCCCCTTTCAGCAAAAGTCCGGTGTGTAAAGTCAATACGGGTAGACCTTTTTCTTTTGTTACGACCCGGAGAGTTTGGGAACACGCAGGGGGGGGGGGTTGATCGTCATATATTTGCGAGAATCCTCCGAGAGTCATCTGCTGATTCAAGGTGGAGTCCAATAATCCTCGTCGTCACTGTTGTATCTCTGATACACTATAACATGAGTGATTTACCTTGGCTGCTATAGTAGTGAAGTGGCCTGGAAGCTCACATCAGTGACAATAGGGACTTTTAGATTTGCGTGCACTGATACGTGTGACGTCCATTCAAGGCAGTGCATTAAAAGGTCTTCGACCGTAGCAATCCACATTGTCTTCGTGCAAATCTAAAAGTCCCTATTCTTCCTATAGTAGTACTGGTACGCTATTCAGGTATCCATCTATTGTCCTAATGTCACTGGCTGGTATGTGTATTAAATTGGTATGTGCATTACAGCAGGCATGTCTATTATGTTGTTCTATAATTATACATAACATCACTCATTTATTAAAAAATACTAAAACATACCGGTTGAAAAATCTAGTTTATTTATGCGAAACCTTCACCCCAGAACAGCACCACCTTATGTATGCAATTTGCGTTCTGGTAATTGGAGTACAAAGGATACTAACAGGTGAATGGAATGCTTCAATATCACAAACACCTGGGAAGAAAGCATCCATACATTTAGTTGATAAACGAGTCCGCATAATTAATAGTACGCCATGCAATCAAGAAAATGGCGATGCCCATGTCTTGCTGAGAAACTTTACTTTATTCTTGCTTTATGCCTTTCTCACACACTTTGGTGAGGAATCTTGTATATTGATGGGCAAAAATGCAATATATCTCTCAGAAAAACTAAAGTTATTCTTTGGGGTTAGGTTTACTTAAATAAGGGAGAGGTGGCATTGTGGAGGAAGAAAGAGAGAAAGAAGAAGACAAAAAGGTGTGAAAAAGTATAACTACTATGTGAGAAGGTTAAAGATAAACTTTAGTACTGGTAATGCGATTGCATTGTGAAAGAAAAGGTGTGAAAGGTTCAGAAACAGTTGATCATGTAGCATGTAAGTATATTGGTGTGCACTGCAAGGTTCTGGAGTCATCAAAATCATAATAAATTTGACAGAGTCTTGGTAAAGTAACAAGCACTGTACACAGAAAGCTATATATGAGACAACACACATGGTGTCGGGGCTAGTACTACCTTGATTTCCTTGTCTTTCTATGCTCATTACTCAGCCAGTATACATTTTTTTCCAAAATATTATTGTTTGGCACATATGTCATTTATTTGTAATCTTTTTTTATTTATTTATTTTTTTAATTTTTTTTTTTTTTTAATTTATGTGTTTATTGAGAAATCAAATCATAACATATACAAACTTTCCAAAAAAAAATCAATCTTGAACATTCAGTGTAAGTTTCGTTTGATTCTGTGAGAATTAATTTTCTTTTTTTTTTACCAGAACTCAAGTTTATCTTTAATAAAGAGGGGATGGGGCCGAGGAGAGAGGGGTGGAGATGTACGAGGCTTAGGGAAAAGAATTCTTTCTTTGGTTTATTATTACCCCCTGAGGGGTGGGCCGATCCCGGAGGTACTGCAATACCGGGCCAACCCGTGACCAGGATGGAGCAAGCCCCTATTCCATGGTCTAGATTCAAAAATCAGTTTAATATACAAGCGACTCGGTGAGTCGCGTTTCAGATATTAAGCTGAAAAGAACAGATACTACACATGATCTTAGCCAAAAGGCCGAGAAGCGATAACGACACAAAAATTTACCGGACAAAAGATGCAAAAAGTGTATCTTTTTAGTTCCAGTTGGAGAAAAACAGGAAGAACCAAAATCGCTCCACTTACGTCCACGTGGCGTAAAAATGAAGGAAAATACCGAAAATTCATCGTGACCTATCCGAAAGTAGATTTTAAAAAGAATCGTTTGAGAAACAGTTGAGATCAAATAAATCATTAATTTAACTGTTATTTAGATAAGTTTCTTGATAATTGTAAAAGACAGGTACGTCTATCGAACAGTTTACGACGCGTTGTATATACTGGAGCACGTACGGAAATTAGTCTTTACAATAAGCCGCTATGATGATATATTGCTTTAACATTGGAACTGTTTCATCATGTTATCCTAATTATCCCAAGCAATCTTATTACAAAATATATACTTCACACCAAAAATTTACGTTTTGATTTAGTACATGTACAAATTATCGTGAACGATTTATATTCGTCTACAAATCTTACATGCAGAGTATGCTTTTGAATACGATGCACTATTCATATGGTAATAGAAATCATGCATATTCATTAGTACGACCGCATGGCAATGATGCGTGCGACCTCATAATTCCAGCAAATAATTAGATTCACATGCTGCCACAGGACAATTTCTCAGACATTAAGTTCCCCCTTTATGATCATGACATATTTTTGTCAGTCAGATTTAATTTTAATAAGGAAAGACAGAGTACCAGTGTCATACTATAGTAGCCTATACTGTAGGCTTACCAATATGAACTGGTTATTTTCTTTAAAACAACCCAGGTAAACTGTCCTTTTGAACATAATCTAAACAATTAACCTGTCTGGTTTTGCGTCCGGGTTCGGTTTACACATGCCAAATTGTGATTACTAGATTTGTCGTAAAAACTAGAAGATACGCATGTTCATACAATCTGCAGTCACAAGGGAAAGGGGGAAAATACAAAGAATTTATTTTAAAAAGATCCCTGATAATGTAATCACAATCATGACGATATAGGTGTAGTTATACCAAATTTGTGTCTAATTATAGTTTATTTACAATTTTATCATAATAATAATTTCGTCTACTTGGGAATAAGTAAGATCGAATGAATATCAGACCAAATGGTTAGTTGATTTATTGAACATTGGACCTAATTAATGACTATAATTTTAAAGAGTCATTGAGCCAAGTGACAAGTAGACGGAATGATTATTAGACAATGCATGTTGGTTTGTTTATTTGTTTTACCTCCCTGCTAAGAAAGCACGTTGTATATGCTAGTATGTAATTAGCAACAAGATAGTAGACGTGGATATATACATGAAGAAGACTTTTGACTTGTTTTTGACCATTTGGAAATGGACATTGGTTATAGTAGACGAACTGGTTGTATAGACCAAACGGCTATAAACCGTCATGACTAAGTGTGTAAGTGTACCTCGCGCACATGTATATACATCTGCAGATTGAGGTTAATATGCAGTTATATACATCCGGGTGAATATCTCACAATAATAGGTTTATTGTCTGTGGTTATTTGTACCAAGTCGATTTATTTAGTGTTTTTTTTTCTTAAATACATGTACCAGTGTAGACGCCTTCGGCGATTCTTATTGTCTAGTCTCTCGAAGAATCTTCGCGTGAGGGAAATGTAAAATAATGAATTGACCATAATTATGTGGGTGGGTGAAAAAATACCGTAGGCCTAATCATTGGGTAAACGCCCGAACGGTGCATCAAAATCCCCGCGAGAGCCCACGTATACGTGACTTTATGGAAGCATTTGCGATGTCATCAGAAAATGAAATGGTGAATTGTTAAAACTTGCTTAAAAATATGCTTTTCGAAGGTTTGCGAAACTACATGTACATGTAACACATGAACAGTGTATATCGTCGGCCTTATGCCAAAAGGGCCTTAACCCGATTTTGGGGGTTATTGAGTTATTAATATCACCTTGTAGATTTCATCATTCTCTTTAAAATGATGTGCTTCACTTGTTGAAATTCGATTTATTTATGAAGATAATTATGAATTTCAAAAGGGCCTTAACGCGTATCTCATCTTTTTCCTTACGCCAAAAGGGCCTTAACCTCCACGGATGATCCATTTGCGTTAGGAGGGCCTTTCTGGCAAACCAAAGGTGTTGCTAAAACAAGAAAATTGTTTATGCCAAAAGGGCGCTAACTATGCGCGCGTACGCGCGCATAGTTACGCGCATAGTTACGCGTACGATAACGGCAGGTTAAGGCACTTTTGGCATAACGCCGCGTAGGTTACGCCCCTTTTGGCATAATGCCGAGTAGGTTACGGCCCTTCTGGCATAACATACGCTAACATACGCTACATTCAAGCCTTATGCCAAAAAGGCCCTAACATGTTTTTTGCACATAGCATGTACAATTCTGAATATTTTATAACAAATTTAACACATTTCATGTAAAACTTAATAACTTAACACATTTATCAAAATTGGCTTCAAAAGCAATAAAACGACCACAAACTTTTGATTATTAGAGAGGCCAAAACCTTTAAACGCGATTATCTCGGAATGGCCAAAAGCAGTTAAGGCCCTTTTGGCATAAGGCCGACGATATATAGTTTGCTGTTCGAAGGCAACGTTTTCTTTACGATTCTTTTAAAAGACAAGTTTCATCCTTAGGTCTTTTAAAATAATTGGTCTCTTACTAACAAAAGATTACTTAACAAAAAAAAATCATGAAGTCATCCAGTCAGTGGCTGGATCGGCACAAATGGGTAACATTTAGGATTTTTTTTTTTTTTTTTTTTATATATATATATATATATATATATTTTTTTTTTTTTTTGGGGGGGGGCAAAGATGTCGGTGTGTCGTGTTAAAGAGGTCTATTCACTCTATTCTAAATCTAAGGGTCGAGTTCAAGAATTTCAGGCCGGCACTAATGTTCTTTGGCGAGAAATTTATTCACATTAATATATTTTGACACCCTCCATACTTTGTGTAATCTAGCAATTGCTGGTGTAATAATAATAATATTGGAGGACCCTATAAGAACAGCGTTGATGCTGATGAGGCTTCTCTGGGTAAACTACACTATTGTTATTACATGTACACTATCATCTGGTTTTTATTATATTAAGCCTACCCTTTGCTTATTCAGAGAATCATTAATAGATGCGGAGTCGTCTTTAAAATCTTGTTTTTGAGAGAAATATACCTCGATGCTTTTTTTGTTAGTCAACTTTCATTACCAGAATTTTTGTGATTGGTTATCTTTATTGTAAGTAGAATTTATTTAAAAGTGAATAGTTGTTATGGTATCGAATGTCTATATATAGCCTCTCTTCTATCGTAGTAAAATATACATGTACTATGCTATAGAGTACCAATGATCTTGTATTATCGTGCTTATTATATAGGCCTAGAGTATTATTGTCATTAATTGGCATCACCTTTGCATGCGAGAGAAAAGGCGAAATTTATCAAGGCTTTGAGCCCAGTGTCTCTCCTCCCGGTATAATTACTGATTGGGGTGCGAAGGTGGACCACAACTCCGGGGTTGCCCCTACACTTATACGAATATAAGGGTAGGAAAATACATGTATATCTATCAACATGTACATAAATGTACATGAATGTGTATACATTTGAATAAGATGTAATATCTACATTTTACACGTGTTATACACACGTATATGTATAATAATACATGTAATTATAATAATACGGGGCTTGCCGTCGGTTACGCTGTAACCGGTAAAGCGCTAAAATGTTATACCCCGGAGTCCAAATTAGGTTTAATTCACTCCAAAATAAATGAACATACACAACACGTTTCAGGCGTTTATTAAAGTGAGAATAGTGAAACAGAATAAAATTACAAAATATATTCACAAAATAAAGTAGGCTGACAACAAAATATACAGTGCATGTACAATGTAGTTGCAAAGAATCGGTCGAAAATAAAAGTCACTACTGCTAGTCCCAATCTTACTGCAGCTACTACTTCTATAAATGCTTCTGCCACTATGCTACTTCTAGGATAACGACTACTTCTTCTTTACTACTTCTGCTACTTTTTTTTTTTAGTACTTTCTTCTACTACGTCTACTACATGTACTACTACTACAACAACTACACAATGCGCAACATATCCGCCTAAAAGAGGGTGTTCCAGAAGTTGAACAGGAAACATTAAATGGTCGACGGGCTCACAACTGTACGTTTATTCAATTCTTATTTCCTGACACAATACATCCCCTAACAATATTCTTTCTATTATAACAGGAGATGAAACATGACTACTAACATATTTTGTTTACACAATAGACCTTGTCAAGAAAGATGCCTATTGGGTCTCAATAACAAAATCCTTATTTCCTTCTAGTTAGTTTGACCTTCTATCTTTAGAAGGGAAATACATATACATGTATATGGAATAATTTACCAGTCAAGTTCTTCCTTGGAAGAGACTCTTCTCTCATTCTCATTCCTCTGTCACTGTTAACTTATTTGACGTCCTACATTCAACTCGGTATTTCGTATAAGGTCTCTTTTAAAAAAGAAGAAGAAATTTTCCTTTCTATAGTCTAGTCTAGCCTGACCTCCTTTCTTGAGAAACAGAGAGTCATTAAGAAACTTGTTCCTTGTAAAACAATCTTCCCCAAGTCTTAGTACCCGAGTACGTATTTGACCGTGACAATTAAAATTGGTATTTTTTGTTGGAGCAAGGCAGGCATAAGTTTCTACTCTAGTTCATTGAACTTCTATTGAGGTATAACACAGAGCTAGTACATGCACATTTACTCAGGCCTGTTCCTAAAGTCTCGTTTTCTAATCACTACCTGCAGTTTTATACATGTATATCATCGGCATTTCTTCACATCTCGGCCCTGTTTCATAAAACTTGTTATCACTTACACATAGAAATTTATATCACAATAAAATTTGCTCACAGCTAATCAAATGCCATGCTTTCAGTAGATTACAACACTTAATATAACTTGTTATTGATTACTAGTTTCATGAAGGCTGGGTCTTATTAAACGGCACCGGACCTATCTTTTCAGTTTCAGTCTCTGTCGTGAAACGCCTTAGCTTGATCGGTCATTGACCTTTGGTGTGTTTTTGCATCCATGGTACAGGTACGTTTCAACAAACTGAAAGTCGTTGGGTACAGCGGCAGCACTTACACTTACTTACACTTACACCACTTACAGACGATGTTATCTCTTGATCTTCACCCTGACCTTGATAGAGACATAAGGGTTGGCCTGGTATCCCGTGATGAAGACACGTCAGTCCTAGTCTAAATCAGAGTCACAAGATACCCGGAGCTAAAGCACAAAGGGAAGGTAAATTAGCAAAATTATTTTGATCATTATTTCGATTATACCGTTGGTCTTATTTGGGTAGTTAGGCCGAATTACGCCTCTGAAGTAGATCTCTGGGGGTTAGGTATCATCTTTTTAATCCTTAAAGGCTCCCAATACATAATGTGTTTTTTATTTTATTAAAGGTAAAACTAGTCTTTTCCCCAGGAAGTATTTTGAAAATAACCCTCAAAACTTCGGATCTGTTTTATTGGGCTAAAAACACAGATTTTCGGCCAGTTAAAGGACAAGTGTCAGGTTTTTGGTCTGACCCAGGATTCCCTTAAAGGATCTCTCCTTGGAACTATCATCTCTATCGGTATTAAGGGTAAGACTAGTCTTTCCACCAGACATACTCTTTGCAAAAACTCTTTTCAAGACGTTTTGAGGGCTAAAAACGTTATTTTTAGGTCATTTTCAGTAGGGATTTCGGGAAATTATGAAAATAGAATCATTCTAAAATGCAAAAATATGGAACGCTTCACGATTTTGCGTGTCATCCTTGCGCCCACTATACCAGAATCTTAGGGGTGGGACGGGCCAATGAACGCTCTTCTTACTTTTTATTTCTACTATTTCTACTTTTATTTCTACTTTTCCCTCTTCTTACTTTTTATTTCTCTCTATCTACTTTTCCCTCTTCTTACTTTTTCTGTAATTTCACTCCTTACCTCTCTACTTTACTTTCCTCCTCTTTCTTATAATTAAGAATTGACAGTCGTCGCCTTGATGATGTGATCCCTCATGGTGTTGGGGAGGCTCTGCGTTCTGCATTGAAGAAATGAAATGAACAAGGGTGGTTTAAAGGTGCACAAACTCTAGGATACCATGGAGCGCTCTTTAAAGGGACACTGCATGCATATGCATGACAACGCATGCATATGCATGGCGCGGCGGGGCGGCGCGGCGGAGGAGGGCGGCGCGGGCGGCGCAGGCCCCGCCCGCCGGCGGGTGTTCTAATTTCTTTATTTTTATTGTTTTTCCAAAGGAGAAGATCGTGCCATATCTTGCCTCGCTGCTTCTTCACGTTGCACGTGTTTCGCACAATTATGATTGTTTATCCGATCAAAGTTAGGGCACTGGCTAAATCTGGGCGAAGGAGCGTGCAAGATATGAACCTCAAAATTGACTGAATGGACCGTACTCACTTCTATCTCCCTCCCCCTTTCTCTCCGTCTCTCGAGCTTTTGAGCTCCGTCTTTCCATGGAGTTCTTTCGAGCTCTCTCTTTTTCTCCCGGTCTAATACGGGGAGTCGTATAGACTAGCTATAAGTGCTCAAATCTGTAGGCCTAGAAAAATGAAATTTTGTAATTCATAAATGTTAACATCCGGCATAGGGCTAGAAGCACGTACTTCATTTCTCGTGTCACGCAAAGATTAGTTTGAAAAGAGAACAAAAGTTGAAGGATATCTGTCGGCCTGTCAAACACCACACGTAGATCTAAATAAGAAAGGTTTTTAGAAAAGAGAGGAGGTTATACTTATAGTCATATACAAAATTAGTTTGAAGGTCAAATACTATGAATAATTATTCAAATTAGAAATGGTTAAAGCACATCGTAGGAGTATGTGTCGAAGGAAATCTGATATCGTAACAGGACCTAGAGAGAGAGAGAGAGCACGCAAAGAGATGATTAGGCCTGTCTTAATTATGCAGGTCATTGTAGTTTTAAAATCATAAAGGCTAAATGCACAGTTGCACATGAGGGTATGACGTAACAACAAGATAAATCAACTGAATCTCAATATGATCAATGTTGTATGATAATCCAAATAATAATCCAAAACGGTGTTCATCCCAAAAGATGCCCTTCACTGTACATACGAGGTAAATAAAGCGAGGCGCTCAACCACCAACTTCGAGCGGATAGATTATCCTCCGCAACGCCGGAACGATCGGTCTAGACGCGGGGATCGAGTGTGCAAGACCTTTCCTGCCGCATCACATTAGTCGCTCGTTTTTAGTTTTAGAAGTTGGCAATGTTTTGAACATCGAAATTCTTGAAATTGAATGGCTGCTGCTTTCAAAGACAATGGACATCCATCTCTAAACTATCTCCTTTGATTAACATCCTTCTATCCAGCGTTCGAGATGTAGGCCAACATAACTGAGCCTCTGAGGAACCGTCATCAGCTAAGGCAGGCTTGGAATCCCAGATGAAAAAATTAACAAGTTACGAACCGGTCCGTGCACGTGGATGAATGTACTCATGGGCGGATCCAAGATTTTCCAAAGGGGAGGGGAGGAGGGGGGGGGCGTGAAATGTACGAAATTGCGTGTACAAAGCCTTTAGTCTTTACGGAATTTCTATATATGCTTAAACTGAACATTTATGTGGAAATTTCTTAGCATTTATCCTGCTATTTCCTGATCAGGGGGGAGGGCTTGCGCCCCCCGCCACGACCCCCCTGGATCAGCCCCCGGTTCTTGAGTTATAGACAGTTATATAAGTCTCGGGTAGGAGGAAGGAGTTCTTATTTCGACAAATCTATATAGTACGTCATTCATAATCGGCCAATGATATTTATCATACATATTACTTTTGGTATGAGATATTGCTAGTGATGAAATATTAATAAATTGCCAATTTAAGAATTTTCACATTGCAGGAATGGTTAAGGGGGGCGGAGCATAAGGAAAACAAAAACTGCATGTGTTAAAGCTTACTGACAAATAGTGCAGACATACAATATTGTCCAAACTCCATCATCTGCAATATTCAACAAGGCTCATAGTTTGAAGCCAGACTCAGTCATAGATTGTAATCAGCAAGACTAGCAGATCAATTTTTTTTATTTTTTTAATTTATTTATTCGTTTTATTTAGGCAGGGTAACTCTCTCAGTATAAATACTGTTTTTCTGAGAGGCCCTGTACACACAAAATGGTTACAAATACATGAATAACAAACAGTGTTAAAAAACGTATACATGATTTTATATATATCAGGGTTATTTGTTTGTTTTGTTTATAGTTATTATATAACCCGATAATATACAACAAAGCAATATTTGTCCAGCTGATACAATATGAGTTTATGCTTATCCTATCAAATAGATCAATAATAATGTAAGCATATACACATCAGGAATAAACTTTTACATACAAGGGAAAGGACAAATATTCATGAGAGTGGAATACATTAATAGGAGCCACTCCCACTAAATTTTGACACTTAGTACCAAAAAATGAATTAAAAATAATCACAAACGCAATGTTCTCCAATATAGATTTGCAAATGAATGTTTTGATTGGGCCTGTCTAACACAAAAAGGGAGTTAACAGTCCACAATATTGACAATTTCATTTCGTGAAAATGAGAGGAGGCAAGTCTATTTAAAAAAATAGTTTGGCGGTTAAATACTATTAACAATTGTTAAAGAATAGGAATGTTTGACACCTACAAATAGTAGGTCCAGGCCTAGATCTAGGCCTATATGAATTAGGAGCTCTAAAATCGCAACTTGGCCGGGCCGAGAGAGAGAGAGCTCATGCAGGAATCACCAACCTCGAGCGGATAATTGATCCTCTGCAACGCCTGAACGACGGGGCTGGACAAGCGGCCGGAGAGTGCTCGGTCTTTGTGCCCCATCACATTGGGCGCTTGTTCATTTGAAGTTTTAGAAGTCGACAATGTATAAACATCGAAATCAAGTTGAATTTGCAATACTGCAGCTTTCAAAGACAATGTAGATAATGTATCTCTAATCTATATCATTA
The DNA here is from genome assembly GCA_035222895.1 of Strongylocentrotus droebachiensis. Classification (NCBI taxonomy): domain Eukaryota; kingdom Metazoa; phylum Echinodermata; class Echinoidea; order Camarodonta; family Strongylocentrotidae; genus Strongylocentrotus; species Strongylocentrotus droebachiensis. The sequence goes on along the minus strand of JAVYIG010000470.1, from coordinate 528,603 downwards.
GGTTAAAATCCAGGGGGGGATATACAAAATGTAAAAAAAGATTTCCGACCGACCGACCAATGTTTTGGCACCCAAAACTAAAGGGCAATACAACATCTCTTCGTTTTCTAGGCCTAAAATCGAAAAGTGAACAGAACAGTAACACGTAACAAAGCCTTTGTGGGAGGGTTGAGGGTAGGTAAGCAACCAATTAACAGGCTTTTTTTTTTTTTTTACCTAACAGCAAACAATTCTAAAACTAAGAAGAAAAATCAGAGAAGCAGACTAGGGAAAGTATGAACGAATACAGTTGAATAATCACTAATTAGGGGTTAGCTCTTCGTTTTTGCCCCAAAAATGAAAATTTCCCCTTTGTTTATTTGGTAAAAATAAAAATCCCGGAACATCATCAGCTTGGTAAAACCCCAATTATAGTCCCCTCTAGGGGCGTTTTAGCATATTTGGGACAATATGGAAAATCATAAATTTTTGACCAAAATGACAAAGGGGTAAGCTCCAGGGGCTGATCCAGCCGGCGGAAGGGGAGGGGGCCCAAATCGTGAGAGAATATTTAGCGGCGAAACAGCCAGCCGGTGAATAAGCGGGGGGGGGGGGGGGCGGTAAGGAGCACTAAGTTTTTGTTTGCTCCCGAAAATTTAAAAATCGCGCCGGCCGATAATTCCCTTAGTGGGGGGGGGGGGGGGTAGTGAGCACTAACGTGTTTTTAACTGGCAAGGGGTTAGCTCATCATTTTTGCCCATTGGCTCATTATCATTGTATCTTGTAATTATAATGCTTACATGCATTTCAGTGCTATAGCCATTCACACTCTATTTCGAACCCCGTTTTTTCTCTCTCTCTCTTTCTCTTTATCTCCCATTCATTCTTTTCTTCCCTCAATACCTTTCATTTTCAATGCTATGTAGCCTTAAACCTTCACAACTGGTTCATTATCATCAATGTATTGTTTGCACCATCATCATCACCATCATCATCACCATCATCACCACCATCATCATCATCACCACCACCATCATCATCACCATCATCATCACTATCATCATCACCATCATCACAATCATCATCACCATCATCATCATCATCATCACTGTCATCATCACCGTCATCATCACCATCATCTTCACCATCATCACCATCATCGTCACCATCATCACAATCATCATCACCATCACCATCATCACCATCATCATCATCATCACCATCATCACCATCTTCACCATCATCATCACCGTCATCACCATCATCATCACCATCATCATCACCATCATCACAATCATCACAATCATCATCACCATCATCATCATCACCGTCATCACCATCATCACCATCATCATCATCATCTTCACCATCATCATCACCGTCATCACCATCATCATCATCACCACCATCATCATCATCTTCTTCATTATTCTATTCATACAAATGTCAAAACCTTGTTCTTCAAGCATGATTATCATAATCTGATAATTTTCTCCTCATATATGTATAACGACTTTTAAACCAAAAAACAAGATGGGGTGAGAAAAATGTAAACATTACAGGTAATATATAGATGATTAAATTTATTTGCAACAGCAATAAAAATCGTAAAAAGTTACATGCGATATAAATATTCCATTATAAAGACAATGCTATCATGAATGCACTTAAATTTGCATAGTTAAGTTGTTTCAACTTCCCATCTCCAAAATAAAAGCACAAGTCTGCACCTTCAGCCAATGGACGGAATATATATATATATATATATATATATTGATACAAAATAATGCTTATCATATCTTGTACATGTCATCTTCTAACATTAAATGAATGTGCACAACTGGCAAGAAAGAAAGAAGTCAAAAGTAAACAATTAATTCCTCTTCCATTCCCTCAAAGTTAACATACTTTTTTTGTATTCCTCACTTGAAAAAAAGTAAATCTATCAATGAATTACATTTCTCATGAAAGACTTTGTTGACAGATCAAAGGAGTGTGTGAAAAGTATGCCACCTTTGCAACAATATCACATTTCAAATTTTGCCCAGAGGACCACAATAAGGGGGCACATTTTTGTCTTTCTACTACATTTGTAAATAGTTACTCACATGTAAGATATATCAATATTAATTTCGGCATGGGGTGTGCTCCATGTGCCTGTCACTGAGTAAAATAGAAATGTCAATAATCATATCCACTTAACACAAAATCTTAACCCAGCAAACACAGAACGTTTTCAGAACGTTTTCAAAACGTTTTTTTTAGGTCCTGTACGTCTTCGTCCTAAATGAACGTTTTAAAAACGTTTATATAACATTAAAGTTTGGACTTCTCATTTACGTCAAAGTTTAGGTTTTTGAGAACGTTTAAAAAACGTTTTTTGGACGTTACAAAATTAAACGTTTGGTATAGGACGTTTACAGAACGTTTGATATAGGACGTTTACAGAACGTTTGATATAGGACGTTAACAAAACGTTTGTGGACGTTACAAAATAAACGTTTTGTACATAACGTTTACAGAACGTTTTATATACGTCCAATTCAATAAATCAACTAAGATTTTTTTTTAAACAAATACCAGAATTAAGCATCATATTTTTTCTACGTCCAACTACTAAGGATAAATAAAAACAAATGAAAACAGATCACTAAAATACTGTAGGCGATTTCTTGAATTGAAATGAAAACGAGATTTGTTTGTTTTATCATATAAATGCATACACAATTCATAAACAAAAATACACAAGCAAAACATATTTTTATACATTTTACATACTCAATTTTATTACCGGTAATTTCAAATCATTTATCTTACATCTTTACACAACAACGAACGAGGCCGCCGCCGCCGAGGATTGATCGATGACGTCATCGCTAGCCGTGCCCGGCTGCGTTATTGCCCGGCTAGCTAGCTAGCCGGTGTCATAGGCGATTTGTTCCGTGCAGGCGATCGGTTCCTCCGGAACCGATCGCCTGGATATGTACCCGCCGATTTGTTCCGGATTCGTAGATTCGTTCCGCTAGTCACAGGCGATCGGTTCCGGCCAGGCGATCCGTTCCGAATCTCATCGGAGAGCGTGCGTGCTCACGTATTATTGAATACACGCCATGGTACACCCCTAAAGCAAAATGAACTATTCTGGTCGGCCTTTGCAACCAATCAAACTTCTCCAAATTAGCTACACCAACGATTGCCAATTTGAGAACTTTGTATAGAAATGCAGATTCCCGTTGTTCAAATATGTTGATAATTGCGGCCAATGATTGACCACAAACAGCGCCGTCGCGAAGCGACGGGGACTGGGTGGTCTAGCAAAAAGGGCAGTTGTTGCCATAGGCTTAGTTTGCCTGTAAAAGCAGATGTCGGGGTGTTTTCTAATCAGGCCTTCTAATTTGGTTTGAATGCTGCTTTATATGATATCGTGTTACGTCAACCACCTATAACCGGGCTTCGATCATCACAGAATCTAATTATGCATGTGGGCTGCATGCATGATGTACATGTAGACTCTAGTTTAAATGAAAGAGATGCGGGGTGGGGTGGGGGGGGGGGGGGGCCGGGGTCAACACAAAAAGAAATGAGTGGTCGAGCTGATAATTAAGAAGGACCAATAAAAATTAAAAAAAAGAAAAGAAGAGAAAGAAAATAAAAGACGTGTCCGGCAGAATAAAAAAAAAAGAAATAAAAGAAAAACCCGACATATTTTGTTGAATTTTCAACCCTTGGTACTAGCCGACAAAAGTTAGTGTTAAACAGAGCCATAGCATAGTGTGTCTATACCCCCCCCCCCCATTCCGCTACGCCCCCTTGTTTGGAAACCACTAATTTCACGTACATTTTCACGTACATGTATATAAGCAGAAACGTTCGGCCAATGTCGGATAAGAACGGCGGCTTTCGAACGTATCTGCGAACGAGTCGATCCAGTAGATTCGTTCCGAGGAACAAATCGGCGCGCCGATTTGTTCCGCGGAACCCGGAACAAATCGCCTACCACACCGGCCATGTGCGTGAAAATTACATTGAGAATTTACACAACAACGAACTTACATTGAGAATTTTCCCATTGAATACCGTGTGTGCCTTTGCAAGAGCTATCAAGAAATCCTGAACTATCTACCTAATTTGTGAGACTGCAACACCAATGTAAGTGATATTTTACCATTTTGATATCTGTTAGGTGTTTAAATGTTGTTTGAGTGAATTCGAGACGTGTAAAATGTGGGAAAACATTTAAATGAGTATCGGCTTGTGTCGTGACATGTCTGCATGTAACTCCGGGAAGCTCCAACACCGGCGGCGCGCAGCGTCGGCGCGCCGGTGTTGGAGCTTCCCGGAGTTAGTCTGCATGCTGCATTCATGCATGAAAATTTACTTTTAACCAACCTGTGAGTGTGAATGCAATGTGATACATGCCAAACAAAAAGGCGTATGTTAACCAGACGCGTTACTGTTATTGTTGATTGTTGTATGATTGAATCCAGAATGATGTGAATTAACCCAACTTTCACCTAACAGTAACACATTAATACATGTCATGTAGCAGAAAGAGTTACTTAAAATCACTGAAAGAACTTGAATTTATTTCTGATATGGTAAAGGTCTACATGTACATTGTAACTGTAAGTTAGTCTAGTAGATCTATGACCGAGTGACTTAAAGTCTTCAGTGAAGATGGCCATGTGTTTCGGACTCCCCACACGTATCCGCACCGCTGGTATTAGATTGCGCGTGGCCATTTTGCCCACTAAATTTCACATTTCCAAACGTGAATACAGCCACACATTTGCACGGGAGTCAAAATCAGGGGGGGGGGGGGTTGTTTAATAGAATTATCAAATAAAAATATAATTAAATAAATAAAAAAATAAATAAAAAGGGAGAGGGGGGCTTGCTAAGTGCTAACTTAACCCTAATAGCACCTGGGGGGGCCATAATGGCCCCCCCCCCTCGAGATTGTTCGCGACCATTCCGCCGCGCAATTTTTTTTGACCGCGCTGCTCGCTGACTTTTTACTTTCAAGTCTTGCGCATCTTTTGACACCATTTTCGCGAAAATCAGGAATACCGTTATGATGCTGCACGGCCTTTTATACACGCTCGTCCAAACGAAAATGGCTCAAAAACGTGACTGCAAATTGAGTTTTCTCACCTTATTCATAAAGATATGATTATTTTCACTTTCTTTGGCTGAAATTAATTTATTATAGCACAATTATGCTTCAAAATAGTTCTATGATAAATTTTACGAAAAAAACACAACAAAAACAAAGGTGGTAGCAAGGTCTGAAATACCCCGGTGCTATTAGGGTTAAGAGAGTTTTCTGAATACCACCCCTGCTGATATACACAACGAATCACCAGCATAAAGAATTTTGTTTTTGGCCTGGACATTGTCAATCTCTAGGTGTGCATCAACATACGCTACTTGTATGAGTACAGTAGACCACTGCCTTTGTTGTCGAGTGCTGCGCTGCAATTGAATTTATATGCTAGAAGGATGCTAGATGATGTTTTAACCCTAATAGCACCTGGGGGAGGGAGGGGGGGGGGGGGCATAATGTACCAATTCATCAAAATTGAAAATTAACATGTTGAACTCAAAATGAATTCATAAAGCTTGAACATTTTTCAAAAATTCTTTTCTTGCTTGATATTTTTCTAATGTCTGTGATGTTTTTCCAGATATGGAGTGTGACCCTGAGCCACTTCGCAGAAGCCCGAGAAAGGCAGATAAGTCGAAGACTAAGGAACTTCCTCTCCCCAAATTGTCATCAACATCCATGATGGCCAGATTTGTCCCCTTAAGCCCGACGGGCCCAATCCAGAGGGGATCATCTCCATCTACAACTACATTCCCCTCTCCTTCGACTTCTCGCCAAAGCCAGCCGCCGACACCAAAAGCTAGAACCTTGGACAGTAAGTATTTACGTAGAGAATTTCACAAACAAAATATCTCTTCTCAAGAACTTAATAGTATGTTTCATAGGAGGTCAATTGATTAGATTTTGGAGTACAGCATATTTAAACTACAAACAAAATTTACTATTTTTTACCAAGATGCTACACTGATATAAGAGAGAGAGGTTGTCAATATAAATACAACATCAAAAGTAAGTTCCCCCCTAAACAGCCCCATCAAATCTGCCAGTGGAAAAATCAAGAAAAAAAACGTAATTTTTTGTTCATGTTGTGATCATTCAGCCGTTAAGTCACGGATGTCACTAATTTTCGAGAATCTGCTTCCTAACAACCCTAGCTATATCCAATGCTTGGTTTCAACTTGAATAATTTGTTATACTCGAAGATGTGATGGGGTTCTTTAGGGGGAAACTTTCTTTTGATGTGTTTAATTTTGATTTATTTTTATCAAAAAAGCAGGGGTATATTTTTCTGCAAAATTGCTTTCAGATTCTTTCTGTATGTGTTGCATTGTCTGATGCTTTGTACAAGTATTGTCATTGCAGCTTGGTGATGTATTCCTGAAATGCGATAGTTGAAAAGCTGTCGTACATATCAGTCACACTAAAATTACATACTCTTCTTAGCTACCAAAATGACCTAATTTGTTAATGTATTTTTTTTTACTCCTTTTGTTTTCCTAGACAATTTTCAACAGCAGGTACTTCAAAAACTTTAGAAGCTGGAAGATGTCCAGGCCCAGATAGTGGAGACGCTGGCAAACCTGGTTGCCAAATCATCAGTGAGTTTACGGGTAGGTCCTGCCGACCTGCAGGAGCCCTTTGCGGAACCGCTCAAGACAGGGAGTGAATTCGACTTGCTCGAAATGAGACTCGTAGAGTCTGATTTTAAGAAGAGAATGGTAAGTTTAAAAATACTTGCATACTAATTTGGCATTATTTGATCATCCATTCAAATGACTTTGTTTTTCCTTTTTGTACAGGTTTAATTATCTAAACCTGAAATATCCTGAGTTTCTGATTTATACATGCCTTGATTACTTTATAGCCATGTTTTAAAAAAAAAGTGAAAGCCTGTGAATTTTGCAAATGATAAATTAATATTTACCGCATCAGGGTGAAGGTTTTAGCGGAGAAACATTCATAATAATGTATGGAAATGAGACGGTTGGCTCCTATTTATGTGAGAATCTACGGCATTGTAATTGATAATGGTACTTTTAATTTCAGATCAACTACCTGAGTCTAGTCGGCGGGGGCAATATTGCCCAAACAAGTCGGCGTATCATGAAAAAGCTGGGGTCAAATAATCTTTGGTCAGATTTCAACGTGAATGGGAGGAAGGGGAAGCGTGGTCTGAAGTCAACAAGATTTGTTCCCGTCATTGTCAGTAAGTAATCAATTAGTATATGATTAGCCAATTTCAATTTTATTTTATATGTTTCTGGATTCACCCGATGAGTTACAATGATTGGTGATCAATTGGACATTGATGGTCTCTAGCAACCTTGCTGCCTTTGAAGTCGCATAATAGCATTGTTTTCTGCTTGTAAGGTAGCTGTTGAATTTGGCCTCTAAGGAGTAGTTATGTTTTATGCCCATCTGAACAAGGAATTACTTATGTGAGAGTGTGCAGATGTGTATCCATGTATTTCTTCATACAAAAATGCCCATTTTTGCAAAAAAAAAAAAAGGGGTGGGCCATAACATGGGAACCGACATACCATTTTCCCCTAATACATTTGAGAGGAGTGTAATGATATTGATTGTCCGAATTGCCATGGAATGACCCATTTGTCATTTAAGGTGTGTAATCTGTATCGTCTTATTTTAATGTGTCATCAAAAATAATTTTAATATAATGATCCATGGCGTCTGCACTTACGTCTTTCAGGAGCCTGCATGAAGACCGACCAGGGCGCCAAAGAGATGGAGATTGAAGAAGTCGTAGGGGACTTTCTCAAGCGAACCCCATTTCTTCCAGGAGGAAAGAAATGGAAGGTAAATTCCTTTTACTTTTGTTTGTGTTTTTATTTTTTATTTTTTATTTTTTTCTCTTTATATTATGTGGATTTCTATCAAAATACAAAAATATGTTGCAAGAGAATATCAGATCAATTTACTATTTCAAAGGGCATTCAGCCTTTTTTGACCAATTTTTGTTTGGACATTAAAAAAATGTGTATTTCAAAGTTATCTTTTGATTGAATGAGTGAAAATTCTGGTGTTACGTGTATGTTCCCTTTTAAAGGGATAGACCCAATATCTGTAAAACAATATTGTACATGAAGCACATCATTAGTCCAGTTTTGCCCTTGTTGATAGGGGTGGCCGGATTCACCTCACTGCCACCCTAGCTTATCCAGACGTCAGTTTTTAGGCATTGGTCTCGAGACTTAATATTTTGTGGACAGGCAATAATATTTACTTATGTGCAGCCTCTTCAGATATAATTTTGGTTCATAATTTACATTATGCCAGTTTGTCACCAAATGAGCTTGTATAGGCGCTGTTTTTAGGGAGGGGGAACATCATGCCCCCTAGTTTTTTTATGGTTTAGTTGAAATGAACATTTAATTTATAAATAAAGGTTGTTTGCTCTGATTTGCAGAAACCTGATACCGATGGGGCTAGAGTTCCAGCTGTCGCTGCCGAAGATGTTGCCAAAGATGTTGCTGCTGTTGCAGATGCCACTGAAGACGAGGAGGAGGGTGTCATGGAGAATTAAAAAGGATAAACGCTGATGACATCTGTTCTCGATTCGCTATGTAGTTACATACTGGCTTCTGATAAAACTCATTTATAGAACAAATCTGGACCTAACTACAAAATCTTTGGTGGATCAAAAGGACAATATATTAAATGGTATTTGAGACATATACAGTTCTCATAAAGGTTTTACCGGAGGTCAATCACACCAATTATGCCAAGTTTTCTTTGTCATTTAGTTGGTACATGTTTTCAGTATGAATTAACAACATCTTTCAGGAATCAAAGAGGAAATTACAGGTTCTATAAATCACTCAAGTTACTTTTGTTGAGTGTGCTGTAACCAAAAATGCTACTTATGTGCTGCCAAATTCTTAACACTAGATATATTTATAGTCTTGCCTTTTCTCTAAATAGCCAGGTAGATTTCAGTTTTCATACTTGCCAGTTATATGACATATTTTCAACTTGTATCTCATTAATGTAAATAACTATTTGTTGATTATGATGGATTTTGTTTTTCATGGAAGATGAAAGTTCTAATGCTGGCTTCTGATAAAACTCGTTTATAGCACAAATCTGGACCCGACTACAAAATCTGTGTGGGATCAAGAGGACGATATAGTAAATGGTAAAACTATACAGTTCTCGTTAAGGTTTTACCAGAGGTCAATCACACCAATTATGCCAAGTTTTCTTTGTCATTTAGTTGGTACATGTTTTCAGTACAAATTAACAACATATTTCAGGAATCAAAGAGGAAATTACGGGTTCCGTAAATCACTTGAGTTACTTTTGTTGAGTATGCTGTAACCAAAAATGCTATGCGTGTGCTGCCAAATTCATGACACTAGATATATTTATAGTCTTGCCTTTCCTATGTATAGATTGGTAAATTTAAGTTTTCATACTTGCCAGTTATATGACATATCTTCAAATTGTATCTCATTAATGTAAATAATTATGTGTTGATTGTTACTATGTTATATTATGGATTTTGTATTTCATGGAAGATGAAAGTTCTAATGCTGGCTTCTGATAAAACTCGTTTATAGCACAAATCTGGACCTGACTACAACATCTGTTGGGGATCAAAAGGACAATATAGTAAATGGTAATACTATACAGTTCTCGTTAAGGTTTTACCAGAGGTCAATCACACCAATTATGCCCAGTTTTTTTTGTCATTTAGTTGGTACATGTTTTCGGTACGAATTAACAACATCTTTTCAGGAATCAAAGAAATTACGGGTTCTATAAATCACTCAAGTTACTTTTGTTGAGTATGCTGTAACCAAAAATGCAATATGTGTGCTGCCAATTTTTTTACACTAGATATATTCATAGACTTGCCTTTTTTATTAATAGATTGGTAATATTGAGTATTCATACTTGCCACTTACTATAATGACATATCGTCATCTTGTACATTTTTTTCTTGTAAATCTGTGGTTTCAAATGGACCATCCCAACCAAATTTCTGTTGGCTGTTTATAATCTTATTTAAGTCTATTTTACGCCAATTTTTCAACCGTATTTCTCTAGATTTTCTCCTTGTGATATCACTTGTCTATCACCAGCCTGAAATAGACGTCTATTGGATGTTCGTATACCACATGGTGTTATGAAAACTTTCAGTTGTGAATACTTTATCACCACGGAAACCTACAGAGAACATTGTATCTTTGTATAAGTAACCTTGAAATACATGTACTATTATTACCAAGTCTTTGAACATTTATTTATGTTTGATAATAAAATCCTGAAATCGATCAAATGTGTGACCCAGTATTTATTTCATATACCATTTGTATTTGTTGAACATTCTTAACACTTTTGCAGGACGTTCTTAAATGTTTGTTGCGCATTCTTTCAACGCCCGAGACATTTTCAGACATTCTATAAAGGTTTTCTGACGATCTCCTAAAACGTTTTATGAACGTTTTAGACGTGTTTTAAAAGGTTTTTTAAACGTTCTTAAAACGTTTGTAGACCATTTGGACGTTTAGAAAACGTTCTATAAACGTTCCAGACGTGTTTTAAAAGGTTTTTTAAACGTTTGTAGAACATTTGGACGTTTAGAAAACGTTTTATAAACGTTCCAGACGTGTTTTAAAAGGTTTTCTAGACGTTCTTAAAACGTTTGTAGTGCATTTTAACGTTTTAAAAACGTTTTAAGAACGTTCCAAACGTTTTTAACAACGTCAACAATATATTTAGAACGTTTTCAAAAGGTTTTTGGACTTTTCGAATGTCTGAAAGGTTTTTAAAGGTTTTTTTTTTGTTCTTTTAACGTTTAAAACACGTTTTTAAAACGTCCAATAAAACGTTTTAAATACGTCGAAAACCTACCACATTTTGACGTCCAAAAAACGTTTTCACAAAACGTCCAAAAACCAACTTGGAACGTTTTTAGAACGTTCAGAAAACGTCCAATTGTTAGTTGGGAAGTTGTAAAATATGTCCAATATACATGAACTTTGGCAAGATAACATATCAAAGTAAAAAGAAAGTCCCATTAAAGAGCTTAATCACAAGATGCAACATATTTCTCAACACCTCTAGAATTAGTCTAAATGACTGCTGATTGTTTAAAATAAATTAAGGTCTAGATGTACGTGTTGTCTCAATGAGTACAGTTTTAGAAGAGTGTTTTTGAAGAGAGAAGCAATGATAAAGAAGAACATGAGGAAGACAAAGATAGTGCTGATAGAGTGAGTTATTAGTGAGTGCAGTGCTTGATGAATAGCATGGCAATGTCCTCCCAAATTAGTTTTGCAAACTTGAGAAATGAAGAAGGATGAAATGAGGAAAATACTACAGATCTATGACAATTGATCATGTTGATGACAATCCATTCATTCCAATGCTTAGGCAGAAGCAGGTGGTGGTAACCCCTCCCTAAAACAAAATGAAATGAAATGGGGGCCGAAAAAAGGGGGGGGGTTAGTTTGAAGAGGAACATGTAATTAATGATTGGTCTGAGAAGCAAGGCATGTTTTAAGGGGGGGGGGGGTAGGCATTGTCAAAACTAAATGTTGCCCCCATAATTATAGGGTCCTTTTTATCTTAGCTACATGTAGCTACACTTCTTTTAAGTAATATGTGAGATTTGACTTTTTAACATGTTGTTGTTTATCTTTTCTCTCGACAGCCTTTACAAGTGTTCAGGTTCTGAGTGTGCCAATTCTACAACCAATCCACCAGGGGGATATCTACCAATCCACCAGGAGGATATCTACCAACCCATCAGGAGGACTCTGCACATAGTTTTTTCTTCTTTTTTGCTTTGAAAGCTCTCTTTTATACAGGTAGATAGTTCTACAGTTTCCATGATGTCAGCACGCAAAAGGATATCAAGGCTCGTGGCTAGAGACAGGAAGACGTTGGAGGAGGTGACACTTTCGGCAGGGAGCAAGTATGGACCCGAAGCCCCAATCAGTTCGAGCAAGAAACCCAACAAGAGAGATGTAAGACCAGGTACGTACTACATAGAAGTTGAATGAGTGGCATTATGAAGGTGATCACCGAGTCTCTATAAAATTGAAATGATATGAATTGTCATAGGAAACTGCAACTTCTCATTGGATACTGTCATATACAGAAAAGTGCATATGTTTGTTTATATAAATCTAACATATATATTGTCATTTATCAAGAGAAGTCATACATTAATTTGTTTTATAAACATTTTAATTAGAAATCGATCTGTTGGACATTAAAAGTTATGATCATGATTAAAATTCCAGCTTCAAATTCATTAGTGATGTCATGAAGGGCAACATAATATATAATATTTTTTAAAACTCTAGTTGAATATGAAGTTGTTATTTTATTTTTTTCTTTATTTTCTCTCTTCAGGAGTAAACATCCCTCGTTTCCAGTGCCGTCAAGGCGGGGAACTGGAACTGGTAGCTTCCAAAGAGGCGAGAGTGGTGAAGTCGAGTAAGAAAGCGACTGCGGCTGCCAAAGCTGACATCATCGTTCACCGTGAGGCCGTTCAACGCTTGCGAAGAGAGGGAGGCGATCCAGCCGACAAGGTGGCCGTTCTGGGGAGCTTCGAGCTGCAGTTTGGCCAGTACCAGGGGTCAACCTTCAAGTGGCTCCTCGAAAACGACCTAGGCTACGGAACGTACATTGTCAACAGCCTGGTATGTGAGAGGCGTTCGGACAAGCCACTCAGCACGAGCAAGTTCAACTTCAAAGACTACATTGAGCTGTTCAAGGAGGGAAAGAACGCATTGCAGCTGAAGGCGAGGAAGGACACGGAGCAGCAGAAAGCCCTAGCAACACCAGCCGCTTCAACGGCAGCTCCAAGTGCGAGTGCCGTGTGCAGGCCTCGTACTGTTCAGAAGCCTTCTAGCACAGTATCTAAGCCGCCTCCAGGTGATTTTAATCATATTTTTATATTTCTTCATTCTTCATGTATGCATTTAAATATTCATTCCTATAAGAGATTTAGACTGATCGAGCGTTTTCAATTAAATTACCCTCCATTTCTCCCTCTCAATTTCATAAAATACTTCACTTTTAATAGTGTGGAAGTATGTTCGACGTCCATCCATCCTTTGTTTTCTATTTCTCGATAGTGTCTTATGAAGAGATAACAGACGCTGAACTCCAAGCAGACTCTGATTTCATGGAGACCCTGGCAGTTCGCTCTCTCAAAGATGATTCAGGTAATGAGAATGTTTACATTTTATTTTCAGAAGACTATATGAATTATTAGCATTCCAGCACTTGAGGCATATTGATTGTTTGTCATGACAGATGAGAGAAAAAGAACTGAAAATAAATTCATGATTCATTTCTATTTTTTCAAACTTTGTTTTTTTTACATAGATTTTGTTTCTTGACCACAAAGGTTCATTTTCATTATTTTCTATTTCGCTTGTATCTCCTCTAAAATTATGCCCTCTCACGGTTGGATGGAGAACCACCCTGCCAAAGACCGATCACCAGTGGGTATCCCGGGCCCTGTTTCACCGTTCAACGAAGGGGAAGTCTAAAGTGGACTACAGCAAAGTAAACAGGCTCTGGTACTATATTCCCCAAACTCCACTGATCTGCAGCCAACCTCCAAAGATGGCGCAGTATTTCACCAGACGACTTCTGCTGTGGATGCCCCGGAAGCTTTGGGCCGTCAAGCTTCTGTGCCCGACTGCAACATGCGCTGGACAGGAACTGACATCAGCAGGGATGCACATCGACGGTTGGTACAACATGGCTTCCGAGTACCTGGAGTGCAAGACATGCAAGAAGAAGTACATCAGCTGGAGCAATGAGATCCTGAAGCAGCTCGACATCGGTCATCAAGTGCAGTTTCCAGCAGTTCTCACGTACCGCTATACCTGTGACCTGAGGGTAGTGAGGCTTCTTCGAATGCGGGGTGTGGGGAATAGCTCTAACCAACTCCGCCGCAAACTGGTTGAACAGCACAGCGAGGCGTGGCTTCACAAGACTGCATGTTACCTGACAGACTGCCAGACATTTCATCAGGCCAGCAGCAGAGGGCTGGTAAACAGACCCACTTTCGAAAACTACCAACCGCGGCATGGCTTCTTACTGTCTTCTGCAGCGACGTCTTGTCTCGGATAGAAGAGGTGAAGGCTTCCATCACCTCCATCTTCGGCACGGTGCTGAAATTGCAGGATTCCACAAAGAAGGTGTTTACATTAACAAGGGAAACGCTCTCGGCGGTCTCGCCTGCATAACGCAATTCAACATGATAAACTAGAACGTCAATGACGTAGCGCTCATCCGCATCTCGCAACAACTAATATCGTAAATATTATGTGGTACACTTTTGAACTGGTCAAAAAATAAAAAATTGATGCCCTGGAAGGGACATAATTTCATTTCATTTGCATAAAGTACTGTAACGAAATCGTTATTTACATTACCTAGCCTTTAGAAGGCGTTAGTTATTGTAATTGTTTATTGTTATTGTAGATGTCGCTATGGTTACGTCGCGCACTGCGATGCGCGTACGTGGGGTTAATCTTGTGGGCAGTTTGTGTTGAGCTGCGGAAGAAGGAAGTTGTGCCTTAATTTTTTGGAAGTTCAGATTATTAAAGTTCTTGGAAACATTACTTGATCTGTAAGTGCATATTATTTCCTGTGTTGGTAACTTAATTTAGTTAAGTGATTGTAAGCTGATCTGAGAGTGTCTGTTGCACAATATATTTTTGTGAGAACGTCGAGTACAGAGAAAGAGCGGGTTCTGACTGAAGAAGTGACGCTACCCAGAGAGTGAGAGACCCGTTTTCGTTACATTGGTGGCTAGCGGTGGGATTAAAACAGACACGAGACACGGTACTCGATCAGCATACGGCAGAGCTGATTATCAAAAATAAGGTTAATCGAGCATTAGCTCGACACGGCAACTCCTCACCGGCTTCAACACGGCAGTATATACCACCTCACTGCTTCAACACGGTGGTCTATAGCACCTCCCTGCTTCAACACAGTGGTGGTCTATAGCACCTCACCGCTTCAACACAGCGCTCTATAGCACCTCACCGCTACAACACGGCGGTCTATAGCGCCTCACCGCTTTAACACAGCGTTCTATAGCACCTCACCGCCACAACACGGCAGTCTATAGCACCTCACTGCTTCAACACAGCGCTCTATAGCACCTCACCGCTACAACACGGCGGTCTATAGCACCTCACTGCTTCAACACGGTGGTCTATAGCGCCTCACCGCTTCAACACAGCGTTCTATAGCACCTCACCGCTACAACACAGCGTTCTATAGCACCTCACTGCTTCAACACAGCGCTCTATAGCACCTCACTGCTTCAACACAGCGCTCTATAGCACCTCGCTGCTACGACATAGGGCTGATAGCGCCTCATCGCTTCAACACATCACTCTGTGGCGCCTCCACACAACAACGACGCAGAAAGCATCAGTGTTTGGAAGAAACATTGTGGTATGGCTTCTCAGAGACTGACTATAGAGGACGAGGTAGAAGTCCTTGCAGCAGAAGTGCAGCGAGGCGACGAAGATCTACGTCGGTCCAAGACAGAGATTCAGTCATTATTAGAACAGAATCAGCTTCTCAGACTGCAGGTAAGAAGGCTGCATATCGATCAGTCTCCTGTAAGTTTCCCTAACCAGTCCCAGAGTGGAACACCACCCACTGCTGGTAGACGGGAACATGAGTCAACGGAGACTCATGCGACCACAATGAATTATAACTTGCTGGTCAATCCCAAGGGACCTGAATCACCAATGCATGGATGCCTAGAGGATCAAACGCAAGTGAAGGTGGCACACGAGCAGACTGCAGCTGCTGAGGCGAAGGAACTTCATGCTGCACAGTGGTCTCCAAGTAAAACATCAACAGCCGTTCGTCGGGCAGATGGGCTACGAACATGCTTCTTACATAGGCAAGATTTGGCTGCTTCAGATGTTCTTGCATCAATTCCTCACTACCAGCGACACAGGAGCGAAGTTCCAGGGGTACGGTCACCTGTTACACTGTCTAAGCCAAATGTATCGCCCGACAAATTCGATGGGAGGACACCTTGGAGGGATTACCTCAGCCATTTTGAAGCCTGCAAGGTCGCCAATAACTGGGGTGATGACCAGGCAAAGGTTTTCCTAGCAGCAAGTCTGAGGGGATCAGCACTGAAGATCTTGGGCAGCAAGGCAGCTGACACTTCTCGGATCGCATACCAAGACCTGGTAGTTCTTCTAGAGAAGAGATTTGGCCCAGGCCAGTTGGCAGAGAACTTCCTCCTTGAACTGCGTTACAGACGCCAAGGGCCCAGAGAGACCCTCCAGGAACTGGGTCAGGCCATACGGGAGTTATCCATGTTGGCATACCCGGAACTTACTGAAGAAGCCCAGGATCGGTTGGCAAGGACACACTTTGCAGAGGCGATTGAGGACCAATCCATCAGGGAAGGGGTCTTTCGATCTAAGCCAACAACTATGGATGAAGCCATCCAGGCGGCCTTGGCAACTGATAATTTTTTCAGACTCGAGGAACAACGGTCTGGCAGGAGGCAGAAGCAGGCAAGGGCCGTTGACACTGATTCAGCAGCTACGATCAATGAAATCTGGAGAGAGCTGAAGAGAATAGATGAGAGAATCGCCAAACAGGAACGACCCATCAAGTCAGAAGAATTCAGACGGGAGAGACCCAACTCGTACAGGCGGAGAACACCAACAGCCACAGATGAATGCTACAAGTGTCATGAGAAGGGGCATTTTAGGCGTAACTGCCCTCACGCAAGAGAATACAGGAGGCCTTCGGGAAACGAGGCTCAGCCAACCCAGAGGCCCGAGGGGAGGCTGGACGGACACCAGGGCATGTAACTGACACACCTCCATCTCCTCGAGAATATCCTTCAAGGAATTACATATCTGATAAAGCACGACGTGGTCTTTTTGTTGAAGTGGAGATAAGGGGAATCAAAGCAAGGTTGTTGGTAGATTCAGGTGCCACTGATACCATTTTATCTTCATCCGTGTACTATCGGATACATTCAACTAATAGGCCAGACTTGACAGAAGTGGGAGTTCGCAATGCAGATGGCAGTAGCATGGAAACGCTAGGTAGTGCATGGTTAGAGCTTGGTGTAGGAACATGCATCTTTCCACTAGAAGTAGTCTTCGGCAATACCGACCAGGTAGACGGGCTACTTGGGCTGGACTTCATGGAACCAAATGGGTGTATTATCGATCTGAAGACAAAGGAACTGCGACTCAAGGGAGAGAGAATCAAATGTACGGATGCACGAGGAGTTTCATTTAGCTCCAGAGTATTGATAGGGGCAACTACAAGGGTGCCACCAGGTCATGAGGTTATTGTTCCAGGCTACACGACAGGGCTGCAAGATGGGACAGGACTAGGTCTCATTGAACCTGCGGAGAGTAGCGAGCTCCTGAACAAAGGCATCATCATTGCACGGGTAGTTGTAGAAAGGACGGAAACAACCCTCCCTGTTCGAGTCTTCAACCCAGGAAAGAAGGCATGCGTAATTCGCAGAGGTACACTTGCCGGCCATCTAACACCCATCAGCGGGGAGGACATTGAAGAAATTCCAGGCCAACCTTTACCAACAACCGATAATCATACAGTCCCAGACCATCTCGTAGATCTCTTTGAAAGAAGCAAGAGAGGGATAGACAAGGTCTTCCATGACAGAATTGCCAAGCTACTGTGCGAGAACCAAGACATTTTCGCAATTTCGGACTCAGACATTGGAAAGACTGGCCTTGTCAAACATCACATCAACACAGGGGATAGTCTTCCAATCAGACAAAGGCCCCGTAGGTTTCCACCCAAGGAGCAGGAAGAGATTGATCGTCAAATCCAAGACATGCTTGAACATGACAGAATAGAGCCCTCAGACAGCCCTTGGTCATCCAATGTTGTTCTCGTAAAGAAAAAAAACGGGTCAAAAAGGTTTTGCGTGGATTATCGTCGTCTGAATCACTTGACAATCAAGGACAGCTACCCAATACCTCGCATTGATGATTCGCTGGACGCACTTGGAGGTGCAAAATGATTTTCTACTTTGGACCTGGCCTCAGGATATTGGCAGGTCGAGCTAGATGAAGAAGCCAAAAAGAAATCAGCTTTCGTTGTTCGAGGAGGGCTATACAGCTGGAAAGTGATGCCCTTCGGTCTATGCAACGCCCCATCCACCTTTGAGAGGCTGATGGAGCAGGTCCTGTCCGGACTGCATTGGGAAGTACTCTTGGTTTACTTGGACGATGTCATTGTATTCGCCAAAACAATCGACGAAGAACTGACTAGACTGGGGATGGTCTTCCAACGTCTTCGGAAAGCAGGATTGAAGCTCAAAGCAAAGAAATGTCACCTATTTCGGGAGAGTGTCTTGTATCTGGGACATGTAGTGTCCAGGGAAGGAGTGTCCACAGACCCAGAAAAGATAAGAGCTGTCAAGGAGTGGCCAACCCCTACTAGTAGAGAGATCGACAGAATGCCGCAGAACGCAATCCTATTTGCTACTGTGGGGAAAACTCGATGAGAGAAACATGCCTTACAACAACATTGTTGAATATTTTACCTTAAATTTGGTATCCTCTTGCAGCTAAGAAGTTCCTTTCTCTAAATATGTCATTTGCTGCCACTAATTTATCGTCTAGCACAAGATAAAATCCATCTGAATGCACAATAGTCAGAGAGCTCCGCGGAAGCAACTTCGCTGGGAGCTGCCATTTTGTTGAATATGTTGTTGTTGTGGTTGCTTTTTCGACTTACGTTTCGCGAAGGGGTGAGCCCCATCTACGTTCAATAAATGCCATTTTCTTATAGCGGAGATCGTGAGCTTTCGACTGACACCAAACTTGGCAGGTAAATTTCATTTTTAATTCTCATAAAATCCATTCCAATTAAAAGTAATCATTTTTCTCAAAAAATAAGGCCATAATTCTTTAAAAAAACTCATAGAAACCATAATTTAAAATTATGAAAAGGCATGCAAAAGTAGTATTTTCTGAAAGCTTGAAGTGTTGTGATTCCAATGATGTACGTTGATTTTGATATGGCATGTGCGATAAGCTGCGACTTACGTTTGTTTATAACGGTGTCGAATCTAAGAAATCTGGAAATTCTGGAATCGCATCTTGACTGTGTGTGTGATGGCTCGTTGATGTTAACTTGAAAAGACTTTCATTGCTATTATTTCGAATTAGTTAAAATAATTAATTTATTGTTAAAGATAAAATCTAAACTGTATTTTTCATAGTTTCAAACTTATTTTAAGAGATAAGACAGATCATTAATGACTCAACAATTAACAGGTCTAACGAGTGTAGCCCATATAGATCTAAATTAGATTTTTTTTTTTTGGGGGGGGGTACTAAGAAACTCTTTACTAGAGACAAACTGCATGAGAGTCAATCACTTCTACCAATAATTATTCCTTTTTTTATGATTTGGCAAATATTAGGAATCAATTCAAGTTTCAGTCTTCCAAGAAAGTGAAGAATTCAAGAAACAGCCAAGGCAAGATGAGTTTTAGAAAGCTTGTTAAGAAAGAAATATTAGCCAGATGTGAACTACTCATCACTGATATTAATAACAGATTTACAGAGGATGACTGCAAAAAGGCATTGGTGAATGCTGTCAGATCTTATTCACTTGCCAATGACAGACAGAGGCCATTCATGAACCTTTTTTTAGATCTTATTTTTGATTGTCTGTGTAAAGACATATTTTGTACTGAAGAGGACACAGTAGACGATTTCGTTTAGGAGGCCCAAAAACATCTGCTTGTGCCCTTACACTATTGTACTATGCTAGAACTTGACGGCGATAAATCTAAAAAAGACGCTACTGAAGAATACTATGCCTTTGAAGAGCTTATGTTAAATCATGAGTAATTACCAAGATGAAGAATAGAGAAGTGATTACTCTAATCAACAATCATGGAATAGCTGGTGCCATTAATGAAGTCATTAAATCAGATGATGCATTGGAAAAACCTTCTCGCAGTGCATACAAATATAAGATTGAAAGTCTTAGATCAAGATACCAGAACCTTAACAAAAGTAAAAGGATAGATGAAGTGAAATTACAATTAGATCAGTTACTAGACTCAGAATTCATATTTCCCAAGAAGTCAGCACCACGTCCCCCACCTCCACCACCACCTCCTCCACCACCACCACCACCACCACCGTCACCACCAGCATCAGAAGTAAAGAAGAAAAACAACAAACTGAAGAAACAGTTGTCAGAAAAACAAGCAGAATTAAAAAGAAAAGCTTCATCGTCTGCATACTATCAAAAGAAATCGATCAAATTTGCTGACAAAAGAAAAAAACTGAAAGATAAAATTAAGCAAACACAAGAAGAAAAAGAGGAAGAAGTTGGAAAGTTGGAGGAAACTATGAATGAACTAATTACAGAAAAAAAAAATTTGAAAGATGAGAATGAATGGCTTAGAGAAATGGTGCAAGATACAGTTCCAACAAAGGATTCCAGTGGACAGTACACAAATGAAATGAAACAATGTGTTTTTGCTCTCCTAAATCATAATGTGCCATCTGGCAAAATTGGCCCAGTAATTGAAAGTGTGCTAAAATTAGGTGGCCTTAAAGCATCAAACATCCCCTCCAAATCCACAGTGACAGATTGGAACATCATGCGACTCATTATTGCACAGAATCATTTAGCAGAAGAATTGCCTTCACAGTCCAGTCTTGGCTTACTGAGCGATGAAACTTCTAAATTTGGCCAAAAATATGAAGGTTATCATGTCTCTGATCCAGAAGGAAGACTTCGAGTGTTGGGACTTCGAGATATTGTGTCAAAGGCTGGTCAAGATATTCTAGATGTACTGAAGGTGATTCTTGGAGACATTGAGCAATCATCTGAAAAGGCAGATGACACTGCCAAACACATTCTCCTCAAAATCAGCTGCACTATGTCAGACAGGGCTAGCACTCAGCTTAAATTCAATGAGCTCCTAGAAGATTATCGCAAGGAAATACTGCCTATGACAATTGACAATTATGAGCATCTTTCAGACGCAGAGAAGCTGTCCGTAGGCAAACTTTGCAATTTTTTCTGCGGCCTTCATGCTCTTGTTCACCTTGCAGAGACTGCATCATCATCAATGCTGGAGACTCAACGAGGATTCTTTAGCGAAGCCCCTGCTTTTGATAAATCTTTCCAGAAAGCCTCAGAACCTGGAACAACAAGACTGATAAGAACTGCCTGCAAGGCAGTGGCACATGGAGGAGATGAAAAATCTGGTTGCCATGGAAATTTTCTGGCGTTCATCAGGCCATGGTTGAAGGAACATGGTTTCAGGAAACTCCCAATAGAGCCATTTCACGGAAACAGGTTCAACATTTTGTTTCGTAATGCTGCAAGTGTCTTCTATCTACATGAAGAACTTACCACATTTCTTCAAAGCAGTGCTGAGAACAAGTTATTGAAGGCGGTTTTGCATGACATTCAAGTCCCAGAGTACCTTGCTGGTTGTAAAGCATTAGGACTAGTAGCCTATTTGGTGACCATCCCACTATGGAGCTCGATTGAAGATGAAGGAATTCACATTATTGACATTGGGGCAAGATATCAAGAAATTATAGACTTTCTGGTGCAAGCCAGTAACAATGTCCAAACCTTCATGGAAGGAACCTTCCAACTTTCATTTGCAAACACTTACAATCACTTCCCTGACAATGTCATCTTCAGTGCATTGGTGAAAGCATTTGATCATGATGACAAGACGGAGGTGATTCTCAGCAACATGCTACCAGCCATGCATGGCACAACTTTTGAAGCGCATCTTTTCTGACCATTTAGACGGAGGGAGGTGGCAAGATGCAAGCCCTGAAGTACGAGACAAAGTAAAAGGACTTCCAAAGCACAACAAGTTTTCTGAGAGTGTCTTTGGCCACTTAGATAGGTTACTGCGTGAGAAACCAAATATTTCTACAATAGCTGCGGAAGCTTACATCATGTTTGCCCATAATAAAACTCTTTCATGGTTGGAGGGTAAGAGTGAGCAGGAGAAAGCAAAGCTTTTCTCACAATCACGCAAAGCTGTATCAAAGGTGAGAAAAGCCTTCAAGGAGAGACAGAACGACATTCAAGAAGCTCGAAGAGCTGCAGTGGCTGCAAAAATGAAAGCTGCAGAGGAAGCCCGAGCTCGAATTGTAAGGAAGAAGGAAAAGCTGACATCAGAGATTGTTCACTGGGGATTGAAGCAAAAGCCACCAGATGAATCGAGGAATGTGTACTTTTTTCTAGAAAAGAAGGTAGTAGGAGAGTCATGCTGGACCACAATCAGTTGGCAGATAATTTGAAGAAACTGATAAAACACTCCTATCGTGGGGATACTGGCAGTTCATCTCAAGAAGGTGGTACCATTCCAATCATCTTGCATAAGAGAGTGAGGCACAAATTTGTGACAGAAGGAGGAAAGAAGAAGGACAATTTCTACATTGGAAAAGTTATCTCCCAGGTAAGGCCAGGTTTTGACTGGGCAACATTACTTGAAAGAGGTCATCAGTTCAACTCACCTGTTCATCTGTTCAGCGTTTTAACTAACTTGCGTTAATTTACTCTTTGGAGAGGACTGGTTTTTCTTTGCAAGCTGTGTTCCATGGGACTCTTCGGTGGGAGAAATCTTTTCTCTTATGAAATCGTTTTTCATGTTCAAGTTAATTTCATCTGCAGTTCCAATTGTTCCCTAGCTATCATTAAGCTTTTGATGTTATCTTGTTGAAAGAAAAAAAAATTAAAGTTGAAATCATTGTTCATGTTTTACCAGTGTTTTCATTTTATATTGTTGATGAATTGTTCAGATTGTTTTCCATTTCTTTTTGCTTTATTAATACTTCTGGTGTTCAAGTTTGTTTTGGATTATACTGTTCATCATTAACACACTTCAATAAAGTGATATATGGTTTTAAAGTTTGAAATTGCATGTGCTTTGTTTTCCAGATCAATATCTCATTTCACTTTGATTATTTGATGCATGCAATTTCCTTTTCTGAAAGATGATTTAATTATATTTACAATGTTCCTTTGGATTGGCATGATTTATTTTGCATGTTTATTACAATGATGTGTGAATTGCTTATTTAGATTATTTTTTCAGTCTCTGTACTTTTCTGTGTATGATTTTGTTTGTAAATTCAATTCAGTAACAGTTGCTTCTACTCTCTACATAAATGAGCATTCAGTAACAAGTGCTTCCATGCTTTTTTTTTTAGGTTCCTGGTTTTCCTGACTGGTACAACATCAAGTATGATCAGGACCCTTCAATATACACATACCAGCTTCTGAAGGACTACGAGGAAGGGGACCTGGAGATCTTGGTGTGATATAATCGAAGGTAAAAGGTACATTAGTATCAAATGCTCAGAGTGCATGCACATAAATTACCATTCATCAAAAGTAAACCTTTTCACATGCAGAGTTGCCTTTGAAATTGTCAAAACAATTCTTTGTACAAAAGGTTGCTTATCTTGGCAAAACTGCGAAGTAACATCTTACTTTAAGTTTAACCCATTGAAGACGAGCTGATTTTGATATAACAAGCATTTCCAATTGACTCCAGCCCGAGTATACTCGAGACTCACCTTCAATGGGTTAAATGCCATCAGATGTCTTTTTAAATTATAAACTTTCCTATGATACCAAATTTAGGAAGATGGATCTAAAAATTCAAGTTAATTTTGCTAGCTGATGTTGGATTGTTGTAAATCTGACGTTCTAGACTCTAAAAACAGGCAGAATGAAACACTGAATCTTCTACGTTTTAACTTGAAATATATCTGTAAGTCTATAAGCTACTGAGCTGATTTAAGCACCATTCTATTTCTCATTTTACAAGCTTTCCAATGATACCAAACTTGTTGGGGTTCCTTCACAAATTCAATATTTCATCGTCCTCCCTACTACTAGTGTAAAGGACGTCCAGAGTTTCTTAGGACTGGCCTCGTACTATAGGAGGTTTATTGAAGGATTTGCCAATATCGCCCGGCCACTACATCAGCTAACCGAGAAAGCCCACACCTTCGTATGGACTGAGGAATGTGAAGATGCCTTCCAGGAACTCAAGAAGCGGCTGTACCAATCGCCTATCTTAGCATACCCAGACCCAGAACAGGATTATATCCTGGATACGGATGCTAGTAATGAGGGGATAGGGGCTGTCCTATCTCAAGTGGTAGATGGAAAGGAACGAGTCATATCATATGCTAGCAGAGCTCTGAACAAAGCAGAGAAGAACTATTGCGTTACCAGAAAGGAGTTGCTCGCCGTCGTAGAATTTTTGAAGAAATTCCGACAGTACTTGTATGGGCAGAAGACTACGGTCAGGACGGACCACGGAGCATTGCGATGGCTTCTGAATTTCAAAGATCCGCAAGGGCAGATGGCCCGCTGGCTTCAAGTGATAGCTGAGTATGATATCGAAATCATACACCGAGCTGGTCGCTCGCATGCCAATGCAGATAGTTTGTCAAGACGGCCTTGTCCCCAGTGTAAACGGGATGTTGAGGAGTCTGCAGGCTTCGAAGTCCAAGCAGGACCTGGAAATGGCCGTGCAGGGGTAAATGCGGTTACCCTAGCACCAAGTATCACCAATGCACACCTGAACCAAGAACAAACTGAAGATTCATCAATCAAGTGGATCTTGAACGGCAAACAACAATCAAATGACAGGCCTGAATGGTCTTCAATGGCATCAAAGTCTAGGTTCGAAAAGTCTTACTGGAGAATGTGGGATCAACTAGCTGTCAAGCAAGGAGTTCTTCACCGAAAGTGGGAATGTGATCAAGGTCAGAAGATCACTTGGCATGTTGTCCTCCCAACCAAACTTCGGTCAGAAGTCGTGAAAGAGTTGCATGGTGGGAAGTCCAGCGGACATCTAGGGATGAACAAAACCATAGCCAAAGTTCACATGAGATTCTACTGGTACGGAATGGATGCAGACATACGGTCCGTAGTTCGACAATGCAACGTCTGTGCCTCCAAGAAGTCACCAGCTAAGAAACGGAGGGCCCCCTTGCAACAAGATACGGTAGGAATGCCGATGGAGCGTGTCGCCATGGACGTAGTTGGACCGCTACCCGAGACGGAGAGAGGGAACAAGTACATTCTGGTTGTAGGGGACTATTTTAGCAAGTGGATGGAGGCCTACCCAATACCAGATCAAACCGCTGTTGCAGACAAGTTTGTAAACGAGTTTGTTTGTAGGTTTGGTGTTCCTGAAGTATTGCATTCGGATCAGGGCCGGAATTTCGAGTCTCGCGTCTTTAAGGAAATGTGCGGCATCCTTGGCATTCACAAGACACGCACCACCCCATACAACCCAAAGTCCAATGGACTCATTGAACGGTTTAATGGCACTCTGCTCAACATGATCTCAATGATGATTGAACCCCATAAGCGACAACGAGATTGGGACGAGAAGTTGGCGATCGCAGTGTTTGCCTACCGTAGTGCTCCCCAAGACTCCACAAGGGAGACACCTAATATGCTGATGTTAGGGCGGGAAGTGCATTTGCCAATAGACCTGACCACAGAGGCTCTAGAGGACCCCGAGGAGCATGATATTGAGACAGACTACGCATACACCTTGAGGCAACGCATGCGGGAAGCTCACGAAAGGGCCCGTAAGAACTGCACTGAAAGTGCTAGGCGGCAGAAAAAGGATTACGACTCCAAGGCAGGGGGTAGTCCTTTGGCAGTGGGCGACTTTGTGTGGCTCTACAACAAGGCAAAGACCAAAGGCTTGTCCCCGAAGCTCCAGAGGAGGTGGGAGGGCCCTTACTTGTTAATTCGGCAATTGTCAGATGTTACTTGCCGACTCTAAGTGCATTACAATCTTTAAAAACTGTTTCTAGGAAAAAGCACTGACAGGAAATGAGAATGGTGGTAAAGTGTCTAGAATGTATCTCTTGCAATATTGCCTAATTTATAGAACACTTTTAAGTATGATTACGTCTATGCTCATGTATATTTATATACCTAAAAACAAATTCAATGATGTATTTCAGTATATAGTATAACAATAAGCTTCTTCTTTTCATTTCTTTAATGCAGAACACGATGTCAGGAAAAGACCTCATGGAGTCTACCCAGCGATGGAGACTACTGGAGCATCTTTGGATTCCATCATGGATGAAAGTAGTTCAAGATGTCGCTATCGACGGAAAGTCGCCCCGACCCCAAGGGGCCACAACGCCACCCAAAGTCTTCATCCCAATTCCAACGGGTACACCACCTCCACCACCACCACTTCCACGATTCTTCACCCCGAGGGGGGCCGCTCTAGCAGTGCAAAGTGGGGCTACACCATCACCAGCAGAAGAGGTCGAGAGACACAATCCTGTAGAACCAATGGAGACTACTGGAGCATCGTTGGATTCCATCATGGATGTAAGTAGTTGAAGATGGCGACATCTCACTGTCTTAGTTAGAGACATAGATAACTATGTAGAATGCAGAGTTAACAGCTCTATACCATATTAAATCATTGTTGAAAATTATAGAGAAATAGTCCTATGTACAGTTAATAGTTCATGTTCCCTAAAATTAATAACAAAATAAATGTTGACATTTATTTAGAAAATTCTAACTAACATGCACTCTTGCCTTTTGTACATCAACAGGATGGCGAAGAGGTGTCGGTCGGCCCTGACAACATCCCAGGATTCGACAAGGTGGAACAACTGGCCGACTATCTTGTGACTTTCAGGGATGACGCTGGGGTTATCAACGAATCTCAAGCTCGGCGTGTCATCGCTCTCTGGAATGAGCTAGATGAATACGACAAGACCTCATCCAAGCGAAATCCCCGCTTTCAACTCACACCACCTCATGGAAGGTTCAAATCCAAAAAGACAAAGTCCAATACAGTTGTTCCTGGCCTTGAAAGCACTAGGAGGTAATTGTGAATTGTAGAACTTGTAACAAGAATTTAAAAAGATTTAAACATTGGTCTGTAATTGAATTGACATGCCGGAAGCTAAGATATTAACTTTTTATCCTTTCGCCCTTTCACGGAAGTTAATATGAATCAATAAAAAAGAATTAATATGAAATAAATTCTCTGTCCATCAATTCATTTAAACATTTATAATTTTCATTTACAAATATTTAATTTTTAATTCATTTTATTTCAACATGTACTTCGAGGGTCGAAACGCTGGACCCGCTCAGTGGCCGGAGGTGGTCTCTCATCCTCAAAGCCTTCAAGAACATCAGATACAAGGGCCTGCATAACGCAACCATCCTAATTAAGATACACCCAGATTCAACTGGTCAAGCTTAACCAGAGAACTCTTACGCAGTGGTAAGTTTAACATTTATTTATATTTGATAAAAATATCCCTTTACCCCTTAAACATTATTCTCTCATTACAGCCATTGCTCTATTTGATTGATTGATTGATTGATTTACGGGTTCTTTTTTTTTTTATAACTGTCTTTATTTTGTGGTGGTGGAGGGGGGGGGGGGGGGTTGCACTCTGTGTATGGTTATATGACAGACGGATATTACTTAACAGCCAAATTCATTTATAATAAGGATGGTTTTAACAAGCAAACATACAACTTTGAACAGAAGTGCTGATTTATATATATACCAACTTGTATCCCAATTTATTCATTCTCTCTATTATCATTAACATTGTTGTTATGCTAATTTTTGCTATTATTTTATTTACACAGGTACAATAAGACATCCAAGAAAGAAGAGAAGCAGGTACTCGTACAAGCTAGCATCACTCTTGCACCCCCTCCAATGGCAGCTCAGAGAACGCTTCCAGCACCAGTGGACAGGCCCCATACCCTCTCAGCACCCGTCCACGAGGAGCGACATGCATTCTCTTTCCGGACACCACAGAACACCGCTCTGCAAGCAAAGATGAGGCATCCAACATTTGTGCTGATCCCTTCACCCACACCACAAGCGTCGGTCAACATCCCTCCACAGAGACCTCAGTTTGTAAAGATCACTCCACGTCCTCCTCCACTGGCAAGAAGCACATTACACTACAGACTGAAAGTAGAAAGAGAGGAAGCAAATTTGGGATTCAAAAAAACGAAGAAGTACAGGCCGAGAACCAAGGGGACAACTTGCGGAAAGTGCAAGAAGCTACGAGACAACACCACACACAGTCAGTACTACGGAGTGTGGTTTTGTGAAGAGACTGCAACGGAATCGAAGGAACAGTGGTTAAGGAGTCAAGAAGAGAGGAGACGAGCAAAGAAAAAAGAGAAGGCAGTAGCAGCAGCTAAGAAGATATAGAACGTGACATCATTCAGCTGCAGTAGTGAAATTAGCAAAGACAAGAAAGTAATGCTGGAACTGTATTGAGATACATGTGATTGGACCAGAAATAGGAAACAAGTGAAAGAAGATTGAACGGCTGTTTTTTTGTGATATATGAGACACACAGGGACCTCCCTGTCTGCACCTGAGGTTCTGAGTGTGCCAATTCTACAACCAATCCACCAGGAGGACATCTACCAACCCATCAGGAGGACTCTGCACATCATTTTTTCTTCTTTTTTTCTTTCCAAGCTCTCTTTTATACAGGTAGATAGTTCTACAGTTTCCATGATGTCATCACGCAAGAGGATGCCAAAGCTCGTGGCTAGAGACAGGAAGACGTTGGAGGAGACACTTTCCGGAGGGAGCAAGTATGGGAAATTATGGGTATACAGGCTGCACGCATGTGCGTACGTCGGGTTGCTTTGCCTGGTCGCACGTACGTACATGCGTGCTTGTATATAAAGGGCTTTTAGCCCGCGGCCCGGGGCAGAATTACCAGTAACCAGATAACAGAAGTATAGACTACGCATCGGAGTGCACTACAAGCAACGGATCATCACAGCAACCAGGAAAGGACAGCATCGACGGATTCTGACATAATAGTGACGACTCTGGTGAGTAGATTTTACTTTAGTGGCGCTGCGAGTCTTCACTCGTTCCTGCGCAATTAAATTGAGCGATTTTCTCGTTGCGCTTGATATTATTGTGCGACTTGTATTTGTAGTCGTAAGTTTTTAGCAGTAAGTTTCGAGCCGTATTTTGACTTGTTATTTACTGATCTGTATCGATCTGCGGCGTTCTCGCGGACAACTTCGTGGACCCGAGGGGAAGTAACAAGTTCGTATATCGCTTGTTATTTCTGTTTCTAATTATTGTAAGTCGTAATTTTAGGGTTTTTTCCGTAGAGTAGTAGTTTAGAAACCGTTTTCTTAGCGATTTTTTTATTATTGGGTGTGGCAAGGGACGCCACGTCGGCACGCCCTAGATGCTATTTTTGCATTCCTTCTATTGTGTACCGCACCCCATACCCTATGGTACCTTATTGTTATACTGGGTTGGAGTTTTTCGGGTGCGTACCTTGTATGAGTGATTTTTTGAGGCTGGGTTTAAATCCCTTCGGCTTCATTTATCTTGGCTTTGGCGTATTATCTTTGATATTTTTATTTGTTTGGGAGTGAAGTGTTTGCTTGGTGTGATTTAGGGTTCATTCACCTCTTGTTGAAATTGTATTTTTCCGCCCAATTTCGGACTTCCGATTTTTTGTGAGTGGGGAGGGAGAGTGAACCACAGTGGTTTTTTATTGCATTGCTGCTGGAATTAAATCATCGCTAATTTAATTAATAATTTTGGAAGCAGAGTTGCTCTCTTACAATTAATTAATCTTTTTTGAATTAGAGTTGCCCTCTTACAATTAATCATTTTGGAAGCAGATAGAGTTGCCCTCTTACAATTTTAAGTAACGGGCTTCTCGCTCCGAATGATTTATTGAGTTCAATGATTATCGGCAAGGGCATATAATTAAATATACTGTTAGGGTTTATATTTTATAAATCGTAGTTTAAGTTACTGTAGTGAATACAAATATATATTTAAAAATACAAGTTTATTAAGCTGTTGAATTGGGTCTGAATGTTAACCAGTGACATAGTGACCTAATCAACGGCTGTGAATATTGTGTTTGAATATATTGTATTTAAATTTATTGATAGGAAGTTAATTAATTTATTAATCGTAGGGTAAGTTACTCCGCCAAAGATATATTGCGGGGACATACAAATATCTTTAAAGAATACAAATTCATTTAAGTGGTTGAATTTAGTCTGAGTGTCCACAACCAGGGACATAGGGACTTTATCAGCGGCCTTGAATATTGTGTTTGAATATTTGGGTTTGAATTTGAATTATTTGAGGACAAGTCTCCTTCTTTGAATTAAATTCTGTACTTGAATGTTTGAATGTTTGAATATTTGAGTGTGAATTTGGATTGAAATTATTTGGGTTTGTTTATCTGTATAACAGAATAGTAAATAATTGTTCGCCTGATTGAACAATTCTCGCGTAATATTTTAATAGTAAGTTAGTGAAGAATTGTTCGTTTGATTGAACAATTCTCACGTAATATTTGTATAGTAAGTTAGTAAAGAATTGTTCGTTTGAACAATTCTCGCGAAATATTTTAATAGTAAGTTAGTCAAGAATTGTTCGTTTGATTGAACAATTCTTGCGCAATATCTTAATACTAAGTTAGTAAAGAATTGTGTGATTGATTGAGCAATTCTTGTGCAATATTGTAATACTAAGTTAGTAAAGAATTGTTTGTTTGATTGAGCAATTCTTGTGCAATATTGTAGTACTTAGTCAGTTTTTTAAGGTTGATAGTCACGTAAAGTGTATACTGTTTCTCCCCCTCGCAGGTCGCGACAGGGCCATTCTAGGCCCCGCGACCAATATGAGACTGTAGGTGAGTCGGATCGCAGAGGGAGTCGTTATCGCTCCCCTCGTTCAGATCGGCGAGGTAGTCGCCATGATTCCCCTCGATCGGATCGCAGAGGGAGTCGCCGTGATTCCCCTCGATCAGATCGCAGAGGGAGTCGTTGTGATTCCCCTCGAACAGATTGCGGCGGGAGTCGCCATCACTCCCCTCGATCAGATCGCCGAGGGAGTCGCCGTGATTCCCCTCTATCAGATCGTCGAGGGAATCGCTATGATTCACCTCGATCAGATTGCAGAGGGAGTCGTCATCACTCCCCTCGATCACATCGCCGAGGGAGTTGCAATGATTCATTTCGATTTAGCGAGCGAGGGAGTCGCTTTGATTCCCCTCTATCAGATCGAGGAAATCGCTATGATTCCCCTCAAACAGATTGCAGAGGGAGTCGTCATCACTCTCCTCGATCAGACGACAGAGGGAGTCGCTTTGATTCACCTCGAAACCGGAGGGGAGACCGGTATGATCATGGTAGGGAGCGAGAATATCGCTATTATGACCAGGATTCCCCTCGAAGTCACAGGAGTGACCGTAGTGAGTCAAGAGGCCACCGTCCTAGATCTCCTTCCCCCTATAGATCCCCTCGTAGGTCGCATGGTCCGCGTAGACGGGATCAGAGAGAGGAGAGTAGAGAGGGTGTAGAATTCGAATCGCCACCCCATGTGAGGAGGACGATGCACCCACCTACTCGGGACTCACAGTCAAAGTCCGATGAGGCTCCTATCGTTAGGAAATCGAACTTGCCCCCAACCCCTCCGGCACAAAGCGGCTTGGAAAAGAGGGTTGCTTCTCTGGAGGGCAAGATGGATAAGATGGAGGGCAAGATGGACTCGGTGATTCAACTTGTTGAATCATTGAAGACGTCCCTTGCAGTGATAGGGCCTTTACAGACTACAGTACAGAGTCTGGTTGAGAGTGTGAGAAAATCACAAGCTTCTCCCGCCCGCTTCAGGGGCAGAATTTCTCACCGGGCTGGAATATGGCTTGCTACCAGTGCGGGAAATTAGGACATTTTAAATTAGAATGTCCTGAGAGAAGTCCCGGACTTAAGGTTTCCTTCGTCTCCGAGGACCCGGAAAATGACTCTGGATCAGCATTGGGGTTGGACAAGGGTGGACCAGTGTACAATAATTCGGTAGCATTTGGAAGGGATTCGCCTCCCCCGGAAACGGGGATTAATGGTGTTTCCTCTGATGCTACAACTAGTGTGAACCCCCATCCCGTTTTGGGTTTGGACAATAATTCGGTAGCATTTGGAAGGGATTCGCCTCCCCCGGAAACAGGGATTAATGGTGTTTCCTCTGATGCTATGATTAATGATAACATCCACGAATCTAATCAGATTTGTGGCGGCCAGGATAGCATCGGTAAAGTGGAAGTGCCGGGGGAAGTTCCCAACCCGATCTCTAGTAAGAAAGAGCTTCCTTCTCACTCCCCTTCCGCGGGTGCGACCCATGGGGCCAGGCCTCCAACGGAGCCAAGCCCATGGCTGACACCCCCCTGGCCACCGCCTACCGGTCAGAATCCCGACAACCCAAAACTGGACATGGACAGATGTATGCCGCAGTAAGTCACCATCCACTTTTAGTATAAACATAAAATTATGGATTGGTGACAAACCCATTCGGGCAGTAGTACACACGGCTGCCGAGGTATACTGTCATATCCGATAGAATCCGTCGGAACACTTCACCCCGTTCCCCCAGTTGTCAAGACTGTTGTTTTGCATACTGCTGGTAGGAATATGAACATGACTGGAATGATTGTGGGACCGGTTGATTTGATGTTGGGTGGCAGCAAATTCAGTGAACATGTTTATGTGTTGCCCCAATCGATGATGACATGTTGTTAGAAGCAGACCTCCTGCGGAAACATCGTGCATACATCAATATACCGGATTCCTTATTAACCTTTCAGGGTGAGTGTATAGAAATGACCTGTGGCGAAGATGCAAATAAAAAGTATTCTTTGCGAAGTCAGTAACCATCCCCCTGATGGCGGTCAAACGGGTGCGATGCAATTTCGATTCATCACGTACGAGTGACCAATTCATTGTGGAGCTGGATGTAGTCTTAATTGACTGGGTTTGTCCCACATACTCTACATGATGGGAAGGGTTCAATACAGTTGTATGCTCTTAATGCAAATAATGTGTCTTTAAAATGGAATAAGGGGAAACTCATTAGTGAAGCTTTCAGAGCCTCTGTTTTAGAACCCACCGAGTCAGATATTCCCGCCCAGAAGATCCGTCAAGTAGATCCATCTGCAGGGTCTTTGGGATTTAACGGTCTTCCGAGTCTTTAATCCCAGAAGAACAGGGAATATTGAAGGGCTTGTTGCTAGCATTAGAATGTGTCTTCACCAGAGATGAATTTGATTTGGGAAATTTTACGACAATTACCCATTCGATTGATACAGGTGGGGCTGCCCCCATTAAGCAGAGAATGATCGAGGCACACCCCCATGAACTTTGCACAGGAGGAACGAGCATTCCTGAATAAAATGCTGTCAGCTGAAGTTATCCAACCTTCAATGTCGCCATGGGCATCAGCCCTTGTACTAATTAGGAAGCGAGATGGAAGCGTCCGATGGTGTATAGACTATTGTAAACAAAACAATGTTACTAAAAAGGACGTCTACCCCCTTCCTTTGAAGAGTGTTTGGATACCGATGCCTCAGGCACTGCCATTGGTGCTGTACTTTCTCAAGTTCAGGAGGGAACTATTGCTTACGGCAGTTTTTCCCTATCCCCCGAACATTGACGCTATGGCTGGAAAGCAAGCTCCGAGCTGGGACGAGGGAATCACCCCAGCCGGCTTCAGCTGCTGGAGAAGTTTCCCTTGCCCCAGCCGGAGCCCGAGGGGAGTAGGGGAGAGTCGTGGTGCTCTTCTTCTGAAGAGCCCTCCCGCTCCGGGAGGTATGGAGAGGGGGCTTGGTGCTCTTCAGAGCCCACCCTTTCCGGAGGGTTTGGAGCTCTCGAGAGCCCACCCTTTGTAAGTTTGTATACCCTCCCACTATCCGGCTCTATTTACAAGCTAAAGACTATTTGTTTTTTTATCTTTCGCTTGTTTTTATAGTCGGGAGGAATATGGGAAATTATGGGTATACAGGCCGCACGCATGTGCGTACGTCGGGTTGCTTTGCCTGGTCGCACGTACGTACATGCGTGCTTGTATATAAAGGGCTTTTAGCCCGCGGCCCGGGGCAGAATTACCAGTAACCAGATAACAGAAGTATAGACTACGCATCGGAGTGCACTACAAGCAACGGATCATCACAGCAACCAGGAAAGGACAGCATCGACGGATTCTGACATATAGTGACGACTCTGGTGAGTAGATTTTACTTTACAAGTCTGGACCCGAAGCCCCAATCAGTTCGAGCAAGAAACCCAACAAGGGAGATGTAAGACCAGGTACGTACTACATAGAAGTTGAACGAGTGGCATTATGAAGGTGATCATTGAGTCTCTATAAAATTGAAATGATATGAATTGTCATAGGAAACTGCAACTTCTCATTGGATACTGTCATATACAGAAAAGTGCATATGTTTGTTCATACATATATATTGTCATTTATCAAGAGAAGTCATACATTAATTTGTTTTATAAACATTTTAATTAGAAATCAATCTGTTGGACATTAAAAGTTATGATCATGATTAAAATTCCAGCTTCAAATTCATTAGTGATGTCATGAAGGGCAACATGATATATCATTTTTTTTAAAACTCTAGTGGAATATGAAGTTGTCATTTCATTTTTTTCTTTATTTTCTCTCTTCAGGAGTAAACACCCCTCGTTTCCGGTGCCGTCAAGACGGGGAACTTGAGCTGGTAGCTTCCAAAGAGGTGAGAGTGGTGAAGTCGAGTAAGAAAGCGACTGCGGCTGCCAAAGCTGACATCATCGTGCACCATCAGGCCGCTCAACGCTTGCGAAGAGAGGGAGGCGATCCAGCCGACAAGGTGGCCGTTCTGGGAAGCTTCGAGCTGCAGTTTGGCTAGTACCAGGGGTCTACCTTCAAGTGGCTCCTCGAAAACGACCTAGGCTACGCAACGTACATCGTCAACAGCCTGGTATGTGAGAGGCGTTCGGACAAGCCACTCAGCACGAGCAAGTTCAACTTCAAAGACTATATTGAGCTGTTCATAGGAGGGAAAGAACGCGTTGCAGCTGAAAGCGAGGAAGGACATGGAGCAGCAGAAAGCCCTAGCCAAAGCCCTAGCAACACCAGTCGCTTCAACGGCAGCTCCAAGTGCTGCGTGCAGGAAGCCTTCTAGCACATAAGCCGCCTCCAGGTGATTTTTTATCATAATTTTATATTTCTTCATGCCTTACACATGTATGCATTTAAATATTCATTCCTGTAAGAGATTTAGACTGATCGAGAGTTTTCAATTAAATTAACCTCCATTTCTCCCTGTCAATTTCATAAAATACTTCACTTTTAATAGTGTGGAAATATGTACGACCTCTAATGAAAAATGTTCAGCAGTTAGTATCTATATTTATTTCTTTATTTATACATATATATATATTGTTTTTATTGCTCTTTTGTATTCCCAGTAATGCATTCACTAATCCATCCTTTGTTTTCTATTTCTCGATAGTGTCTTATGAAGAGATAACAGACACTGAGCTCCAAGCAGACTCTGATCTCATGGAGACTGTGGCAGTTAGCTTTATCAAAGATGATTCAGGTAATGAGAATGTTAACATTTTATTTTCAGAAGACTATATGAATTATTAGACCATTAGCATTCCAGCACTTGAAGCATATTGATTGTTTGTCATGACAGATGAAAGAAAGAGAACTGAAAATAAATTCATGATTCATTTCTGTTTTTCAAACTTTGTTATTTCATGTTTTTTTTACATAGATTTTGTTTCTT
Organism: Strongylocentrotus droebachiensis; assembly: GCA_035222895.1. Lineage (NCBI taxonomy): Eukaryota > Metazoa > Echinodermata > Echinoidea > Camarodonta > Strongylocentrotidae > Strongylocentrotus > Strongylocentrotus droebachiensis. The sequence goes on along the minus strand of JAVYIG010000470.1, from coordinate 492,813 downwards.
GACCACAAAGGTTCATTTTCATTATTTTCTATTCCTCTTGTATTTGCTCTGCCTCCTCTAGAATTATGCCTCCTCACGGATGGATGGAGAACCACCCTGCCAAAGACCGATCACCAGTGGGTATCTCAGGCCCTGTTTCACCGTTCAAAGAAGGGGAAGGTCTAAAGTGGACTACAGCAAAGTAAACAGGCTCTGGTACTATCCTCCCCAAACTCCACTGATCTGCAGCCAACCTCCAAAGATGGCGCAGTATTTCACCAGACGACATCTGCTGTGGATGCCCTGGAAGCTTTGGGCCGTCAAGCTTCTGTGCCCGACTGCAACATGCGCTGGACAGGAACTGACATCAGCAGGGATGCACACCATAGTCCGTCACGTTCTGGACATCGACGGTTAGTACAACATGGCTTCCGAGTACCTGGAGTGCAAGACATGCAAGAAGAAGTACATCAGCTGGAGCAGTGAGATCCTGAAGCAGCTCGACATTGGTCACCAAGTGCAGTTTCCAGCAGTTCTCACGTACCGCTATACTTGTGACCTGAGGGTAGTGAGGCTTCTTCGAATGCGGGATGAAGGGAATAGCTCTCACCTACTCCACCGCAAACTGGTAGAACAGCACAGCGAGGCGTGGCTTCACAAGACTGCATGTTACCTGACAGACTGCCAGACGTTTCACCAGGCCAGCAGCAGAGGGCTGGTAAACAGACCACTTTCGAGAAGCCCGTGGAGATGCCAAAACTACCAACCGCGGCATGGCTTCTTACTGTCTTCTGCAGCGACGTCTTGTCTCGGATAGAAGAGGTGAAGGCTTCCATCACCTCCATCTTCGGCAGGGTGCTGAAATTGGATTCCACGAAGAAGGTGATTACATTTAAAATCATTTTCCCAGTGTTTGAAAAATTTGAATCAAATTGTGTTTTTTGGGGGGCAGAAAACGAGAAACTTTTCATCTTGAAACTGTAACATTTTCTACAATATAAATGTTACATCCAGGCACCTAGATCCAAGATATGCATTTTTCTATTTTTTAATAGGGAAATTTATTATTAATGTTTCTTCCCATGTTCTAACACAGATGGTGAAGAAACTGGCTGGCCATGCAGACAAGACAGCAGCCTGGGTCACAAACGTTGGGAACGAGTACGGGCAGGTGCTCATGTGGGTGCTCACAGAAGGAGAAGGAGATAACCTTGACCTCATGCTACAAGGTATCATCCATCGCTACGCAGATGCGGGTGTAGCACCTTCTGAGCTGCTCTACGTTGACAGAGACTGCTGCAATACCAATTCCCAGCTGCGAAGGAAGTTCGAAGCCTGGCCAGACATGACGATTCGAGTGGACATCTGGCATCTGATGCGAAGGCTTGCTACCGGCTGCTCGACAGACTCCCATCAACTCTACAGCGTCTTCCTCGGTCGACTGTCGGCCTGCATCTTCGAGTGGAGTGGGGAGGACCTCAGGCTCCTCATGGAGGCAAAGAGAGCGGTACTCGTTGGACAGCACATCTTCAATCCAACAGACCAGGATGTCATCTCCAGCATCTCACGGAAGGAGATGGACCGACACTGCAGGAGGAAGACCAGGGGAGCCGAAGAGACCACACGGCTCATCGGAGACCTGATTGAAGCCCTGGACGGAGAGCAGGGACTCGACACCATTGGAGTGCCCCTGTTCGACCATGACCGCATCTGGCACGAGTGGGACAAGCAGAAGAACCACATGGAATGCATCCAGCATCCAGATGACATCAGTCTCTACACCAAGATAGGCGAGATGGTCAAAGGCGGAGTCACTCTCCCGGTCTTCAGGTGTGCGAGGGGATCAACCTCATTAGAGTCTTTCCACTTGCACATCAATATCTTCATTCCAGGTAAGCATAATTGAATACTAGACTGAATCATTTAATTCTCATTATTAACAACTCCAATGTTAAATAAAATTCATGAAAGTTACAGTTTTAATACAAGCAACACTTACAGAATGTTAAGCAAGAGTTAAAAATATGTAATATTACAAATTGTAATGAATGCAATAATAATTACATTCTTCCTTATCTTCCTTCTTCTCTTAAACAGGAACTTTTGCGAGTGGCGTCCACTTCCAAGCCTATACCTATTGGAAGGAGTATCTCGCTGGAATCAAGATCGGGCAGCACAAGCCGTAAGGGGCAGCGGACCACCTACAGTGGTCTGCTACAGTGGTACAGTTAATAGTTCAAGTTCCCTAAAATTAATAACAAAATAAATGTTGACATTTATTTAGAAAATTCTAACTAACATGCACTCTTGCCTTTTGTACATCAACAGGATAGTGAAGAGGTGTCTGTCGGCCCTGACAACATCCCAGGATTCGACAAGGTGGAACAACTGGCCGACTATCTTGTGACTTTCAGGGATGACGCTGGGGTTATCAACGAATCTCAAGCTCAGCGAGTCATTGCTCCCTGGAATAAGCTAGATGAATACGACAAGACCACATCCAATTAGCGAAATCCCCGCTTTCAACTCACACCACCTCATGGAAGGTTCAAATCCAAAAAGACGAAGTCCAATACAGTTGTTCCTGCATGCATTGAAAGCACAAGGAGGTAATTGTGAATTGTAGAACTTGTAACAAGAATTTAAAAAGATTTAAACATTGGTCTGTAATTGAATTGACATGCCGGAAGCTAAGATATTAACTTTTTATCCTTTCTTCCTTTTACGGAAGTTAACATGAATTAATATGAAATAAATTCTCTGTCCATTAATTCATTTAAACATTTATAATTTTCATTTACAAATATTTAATTTTCAATTCATTTCAACAGGTGCTTCGAGGGTCGAAAGGCTGGACCCGCTCAGTGGCCGGACTACAACAGGTACATAGAGTGCACCATTTCTAAACTCTGCAGCAGATTTCAAGGAGATGCTCGTACCAAAGACTCACAGAGGTGGTCTCTCGATCATCCTCAAAGCCTTCAAGAACATCAGATACAAGGACCAGCATAACGCAACCATCCTGAAATACACCCAGATTCAACTGGTCGAGCTTAACCAGAGAACTCTTACGCAGTGGTAAGTTTAACATTTATTTATATTTGATAAAAATATCCCTTTACCACTCATACATTATTCTCTCATTACAACCATTGCTCAATTTGATTGATTGATTGATTTACGGGTTCTTTTTTTTTTTATAACTGTCTTTATTTTGTGGTGGTGGAGGGGGGGGGGGGGTTGCACTCTGTGTATGGTTATATGACAGACGGATATTCCTTAACAGCCAAATTCATTTATAATAAGGATGGTTTTACCAAGCAAACACACAACTTTGAACAGAAGTGCTGATTTATATATATACCAACTTGTATCACAATTTATTCATTCTCTTTATTATCATTAACATTGTTGTTAATGCTAATTTTTGCTATCATTTTATTTACACAGGTACAATAAGACATCCAATAAAGAAGAGAAGCAGGTACTCGTACAAGCTAGCATCACTCTTGCACCCCCTCCAATGGCAGCTCAGAGAACGCTTCCAGCACCAGTGGACAGGCCCCATACCCTCTCAGTACCTGTCCAAGAGGAGCGACATGCATTCTCTTTCCGGACACCACAGAACACCGCTCTGCAAGCAAAGATGAGGCATCCAACATTTGTGCTGAACCCCTTCACCCACACCACAAGCGTCGGTCAACGTCCCTCCACAGAGACCTCAGTTTGTAAAGATCGCTCCACGTCCTCCTCCAATGGCAAGAAGCACATTACACTACAGACTGAAAGTAGAAAGAGAGGAAGCAGATTCGGGATTAAAAAAAACAAAGAAATACAGGCCGAGAACCAAGGGGACAACTTGCGGAAAGTGCAAGAATTAAGCTACGAGACAACACCACACACAGTCAGTACTACGGAGTGTGGTTTTGTGAACAGACTGCAACGGAATCAAAGGAACAGTGGTTAAGGGGTCATGGCGAAGAGCTGTCGGTTGATCGGCCCTGACAACATCCCGGGATTCGACAAGGTGGAACAACTGGCTGACTATCTTGTGACTTTCAGCGATGACGCTGGGGTTGTCAACGAATCTCAAGCTCGGCGAGTCATTGGTCTCTGGAATGAGCTAGATGAATACGACAAGACCACATCCAAGCGAAATCCCCGCTTTCAACTCACACCATCTCATGGAAGGTTCAAATCCAAAAAGACAAAGTCCAATACAGTTGTTCCTGGCATTGAAAGCACTAGGAGGTAATTGTGAATTGTAGAACTTGTAACAAGAATTTAAAAAGATTTAAACATTGGTCTGTAATTGAATTGACATGCCGGAAGCTAAGATATTAACTTTTTATCCTTTCATCCTTTCACGGAAGTTAATATGAATCAATAACAAAGAGTTAATATGAAATAAATTCTCTGTCCATCAATTCATTTAAACATTTATAATTTTCATTTACAAATATTTAATTGTGAATTCATATCATTTCAACAGGTACTTCGAGGGTCGAAACGCTGGAACCGCTCAGTGGCCGGACTACAACAGGTACATAGAGTGCACCATTTCTAAACTCTGCAGCAGATTTCAAGGAGATGCTCGTACCAAGGACTCACAGAGGTGGTCTCTCATCCTCAAAGCCTTCAAGAACATCAGATACAAGGTCCTGCATAACGCAACCATCCTGAGATACACCCAGATTCAACTGGTCGAGCTTAACCAGAGAACTCTTACACAGTGGTAAGTTTAACATTTATTTATATTTGATAAAAATATCCCTTTACCCCCTTAAACATTATTCCTCTCATTACAACAATTGCTCTTTTTGATTGATTGATTGATTGATTGGTTTACAGGTTCTTTTTTTTTTATAACTGTCTTTATTTTGTAGTGGTGGAGGGGGGGGGGGTTGCACTCTGTGTATGGTTATATGACAGACGGATATTACTTAACAGCCAAATACATTTATAATAAGGATGGTTTTACCAAGCAAACATACAACTTTGAACAGAAGTGCTGATTTATATATATACCAACTTGTATCCCAATTTATTCATTCTCTTTATTATCATTAACATTGTTGTTAATGCTAATTTTTGCTATCATTTTATTTACACAGGTACAATAAGACATCCAAGAAAGAAGAGAAGCAGGTACTCGTACAAGCTAGCATCACTCTTGCACCCCCTCCAATGGCAGCTCAGAGAACGCTTCCAGCACCAGTGGACAGGCCCCATACCCTCTCAGTACCCGTCCAAGAGGAGCGACATGCATTCTCTTTCCGGACACCACAGAACACCGCTCTGCAAGCAAAGATGAGGCATCCAACATTTGTGCTGATCCCTTCACCCACACCACAAGCGTCGGTTAACATCCCTCCACAGAGACCTCAGTTTGTAAAGATCGCTCCACGTTCTCCTCCAATGGCAAGAAGCACATTACACTACAGACTGAAAGTAGAACGAGAGGAAGCAGATTCGGGATTCCGAAAAACAAAGAAGTACAAGCCGAGAACCAAGGGGACCACTTGCGGAAAGTGCAAGAAGCTACGAGAAAACACCACACACAGTCAATACCTCGGAGTGTGGTTTTGTGAAGAGACTGCAATGGAATCGAAGGAACAGTGGTTAAGGGGTCATGGCGAAGAGGTGTCGGTCGATCGGCCCTGACAACATCCCGGGATTCGACAAGGTGGAACAACTGGCTGACTATCTTGTGACTTTCAGCGATGACACTGGGGTTGTCAACGAATCTCAAGCTCGGCGAGCCATTGGTCTCTGGAATGAGCTAGATGAATACGACAAGACCACATCCAAGCGAAATCCCCGCTTTCAACTCACACCATCTCATGGAAGGTTCAAATCCAAAAAGACAAAGTCCAATACAGTTGTTCCTGGCATTGAAAGCACTAGGAGGTAATTGTGAATTGTAGAACTTGTAACAAGAATTTTAAAAGATTTAAACATTGGTCTGTAATTGAATTGACATGCCGGAAGCTAAGATATTAACTTTTTATCCTTTTGTCCTTTCACGGAAGTTAATATGAATCAATAACAAAGAGTTAATATGAAATAAATTCTCTGTCCATCAATTCATTTAAACATTTATAATTTTCATTTACAAATATTTAATTATGAATTCATATCATTTCAACAGGTGCCTCGGGGGTCGAAACGCTGGAACCGCTCAGTGGCCGGACTACAACAGGTACATAGAGTGCACCATTTCTAAACTCTGCAGCAGATTTCAAGGAGATGCTCGTACCAAGGACTCACAGAGGTGGTCTCTCATCCTCAAAGCCTTCAAGAACATCAGATACAAGGTCCTGCATAACGCAACCATCCTGAGATACACCCAGATTCAACTGGTCGAGCTTAACCAGAGAACTCTTACACAGTGGTAAGTTTAACATTTATTTATATTTGATAAAAATATCCCTTTACCCCCTTAAACATTATTCCTCTCATTACAACCATTGCTCTTTTTGATTGATTGATTGGTTTACGGGTTCTTTTTTTTGTATAACTGTCTTTATTTTGTAGTGGTGGAGGGGGGGGGGGGGTTGCACTCTGTGTATGGTTATATGACAGACGGATATTACTTAACAGCCAAATTCATTTATAATAAAGATGGTTTTACCAAGCAAACATACAACTTTGACCAGAAGTGCTGATTTATATATGTACCAACTTGTATCCCAATTTATTCATTTTCTCTTTATTATCATTAACATTGTTGTTATGCTAATTTTTGCTATCATTTTATTTACACAGGCACAATAAGACATCCAAGAAAGAAGAGAAGCAGGTACTCGTACAAGGCATCACTCTTGCACCCCCTCCAATGGCAGCTCAGAGACCGCTTCCAGCACCAGTGGACAGGCCCCATACCCTCTCAGCACCCGTCCAAGAGGAGCGACATGCATTCTCTTTCCGGACACCACAGAACACCGCTCTGCAAGCAAAGATGAGGCATCCAACATTTGGGCTGATCCCTTCACCCACACCACAAGCGTCGGTCAACATCCCTCCACAGAGACCTCAGTTTGTAAAGATCGCTCCACGTCCTCCTCCAATGGTTCTCGGCCTGTACTTCTTTGTTTTTTTTAATCCCGAATCTGATCCCTTCACCCACACCACAAGCGTCGGTTAACATCCCTCCACAGAGACCTCAGTTTGTAAAGATCGCTCCACGTCCTCCTCCAATGGCAAGAAGCACATTACACTACAGACTGAAAGTAGAAAGAGAGGAAGCAGATTCGGGATTAAAAAAAACAAAGAAGTACAGGCCGAGAACCAAGGGGACAACTTGCGGAAAGTGCAAGAAGCTACGAGACAACACCACACACAGTCAGTACTACAGAGTGTGGTTTTGTGAAGAGACTGTAACGGAATCGAAGGAACAGTGGTTAAGGAGTCAAGAAGAGAGGAGACGAGCAAAGAAAAAAGAGAAGGCAGCTAAGAAGATATAGAACGTGACATCATTCAGCTGCAGTAGTGAAATTAGCAAAGACAAGAAAGTAATGCTGGAACTGTATTGAGATACATGTGATTGGACCAGAAATAGGAAACAAGTGAAAGAAGATTGAACGGCTGTTTTTTTGTGATATATGAGACACACAGGGACCTCCCTGTCTGCACCTGAGGTTCTGAGTGTGCAAATTCTACAACCAATCCACCAGGAGGACATCTACCAACCCATCAGGAGGACTCTGCACATCATTTTCTCTTCTTTTTTTCTTTCCAAGCTCTCTTTTATACAGGTAGATAGTTCTACAGTTTCCATGATGTCAGCACGCAAGAGGATGCCAAAGCTCGTGGCTAGAGACAGGAAGACGTTGGAGGAGGAGACACTTTCCGGACGGAGCAAGTCTGGACCCGAAGCCCCAATCAGTTCGAGCAAGAAACCCAACAAGGGAGATGTAAGACCAGGTACGTACTACATAGAAGTTGAACGAGTGGCATTATGAAGGTGATCATTGAGTCTCTATAAAATTGAAATGATATGAATTGTCATAGGAAACTGCAACTTCTCATTGGATACTGTCATATACAGAAAAGTGCATATGTTTGTTTATATACATATAACATATATATTGTCATTTATCAAGAGAAGTCATACATTAATTTGTTTTATAAACATTTTAATTAGAAATCAATCTGTTGGACATTAAAAGTTATGATCATGATTAAAATTCCAGCTTCAAATTCATTAATGATGTCATGAAGGGCAACATGATATATCATTTTTTTTTAAACTCTAGTTGAATATGAAGTTGTTATATCATTTTTTTCTTTATTTTCTCTCTTCAGGAGTAAACACCCCTTGTTTCCGGTGCCGTCAAGATGGGGAACTTGAACTGGTAGCTTCCAAAGAGGCGAGAGTGGTGAAGTCGAGTAAGAAAGCGACTGCGGCTGCCAAAGCTGACATCATCGTGCACCGTCAGGCCGCTCAACGCTTGCGAAGAGAGGGAGGCGATCCAGCCGACAAGGTGGCCGTTCTGGGGAGCTTCGAGCTGCAGTTTAGCCAGTACCAGGGGTCTACCTTCAAGTGGCTCCTCGAAAACGACCTAGGCTACGCAACGTACATCGTCAACAGCCTGGTATGTGAGAGGCGTTCGGACAAGCCACTCAGCACGAGCAAGTTCAACTTCAAAGACTATATTGAGCTGTTCCAAGGAGGGAAAGAACGCATTGCAGCTGAAGGCGAGGAAGGACACGGAGCAGCAGAAAGCCCTAGCCAAAGCCCTAGCAACACCAGTCGCTTCAACGGCAGCTCCAAGTGCAAGTGCTGTGTGCAGGAAGCCTTCTAGCACAGTATCTAAGCCGCCTCCAGGTGATTTTTTATCATAATTTTATATTTCTTCATGCCTTACACATGTATGCATTTAAATATTCATTCCTGTAAGAGATTTAGACTGATCAAGAGTTTTCAATTAAATTAACCTCCATTTCTCCCTCTCAATTTCATAAAATACTTCACTTTTAATAGTGTGGAAATATGTACGACCTCTAATGAAAAATGTTCAGCAGTTAGTATCTATATTTATTTCTTTATTTATACATATATATTTGTTTTTATTGCTCTTTTGTATTCCCAGTAATGCATTCACTAATCCATCCTTTGTTTTCTATTTCTCGATAGTGTCTTATGAAGAGATAACAGACGCTGAACTCCAAGCAGACTCTGATCTCATGGAGACCCTGGCAGTTAGCTTTATCAAAGATGATTCAGGTAATGAGAATGTTAACATTTTATTTTCAGAAGACTATATGAATTATTAGACCATTAGCATTCCAGCACTTGAGGCATATTGATTGTTTGTCATGACAGATGAAAGAAAAAGAACTGAAAATAAATCCATGATTGTTGTTACAAATTGTTCATCTTTCTGTTTTTCCAAACTTTGTTATTTCATGTTTTTTTTACATAGATTTTGTTTCTTGACCACAAAGGTTCATTTTCATTATTTTCTATTCCTCTTGTATTTGCTCTGCCTCCTCTAGAATTATGCCTCCTCACGGATGGATGGAGAACCACCCTGCCAAAGACCGATCACCAGTGGGTATCTCAGGCCCTGTTTCACCGTTCAAAGAAGGGGAAGTCTAAAGTGGACTACAGCAAAGTAAACAGTCTCTGGTACTATCCTCCCCAAACTCCACTGATCTGCAGCCAACCTCCAAAGATGGCGCAGTACTTCACGAGATGACTTCTGCTGTGGATGCCCCGGAAGCTTTGGGCTGTCAAGCTTCTGTGCCCGACTGCAACATGCGCTGGACAGGAACTGACATCAGCACGGATGCACACCGTAGTCCGTCACGTTCTGGACATCGACGGTTGGTACAACATGGCTTCCGAGTACCTGGAGTGCAAGACATGCAAGAAGAAGTACATCAGCTGGAGCAATGAGATCCTGAAGCAGCTCGACGTCGGTCACCGAGTGCAGTTTCCAGCAGTTCTCACGTACTGCTATACCTGTAACCTGAGGGTAGTGAGGCTTCTTCGAATGCGGGGTGTAGGGAATAGCTCTCACCTACTTCGCCGCAAACTGGTAGAACAGCACAGCGAGGCGTGGCTTCACAAGACTGCATGTTACCTGGCAGACTGCCAGACGTTTCACCAGGCCAGCAGCAGACGGCTGGTAAACAGACCCACTTTCGAGAAGCCCGTGGAGATGCCAAAACTACCAACCGTGGCATGGCTTCTTACTGTCTTCTGCAGCGACGTCTTGTCTCGGATAGAAGTGAAGGCTTCCATCACCTCCATCTTCGGCAGGGTGCTGAAATTGGATTCCACAAAGAAGGTGATTACATTAAAAATCATTTTTCCAGTGTTTGAAAGATTTGTTTCAAATTGTGTTTTTTGGGGCAGAAAACAAGCAACTTTTCATCTTTAAACTGTAACATTTTCCGCGATATATACGTTACATCCAGGCACCTAGATCCAAGATATGCATTTTTCTATTTTTTAATAGGGAAATTTATTATTAATGTTTCTTCCAATGTTCTAACACATACAGATGGTGAAGAAACTGGCTGGCCATGCAGACAAGATAGCAGCCTGGGTCACAAACGTTGGGAACGAGTACGGGTAGGTGCTGCTGTCGGTGCTCACAGAAGGAGAAGGAGATAGCCTTGACCTCATGCTACAAGGTATCATCTGTCGTTACACAGATGAGGGTGTCGCACCTCCAGAGCTGCTTTACGTGGACAGAGACTGCTGCAATACCAGTTCCCAGCTGCGAAGGAAGTTCGAAGCCTGGCCAGACATGACGAGTCGATTGGACATCTGGCATCTGATGCGAAGGCTTGCTACCGGCTGCTCGACAGACTCCCATCAACTCTACAGCGGTCTTCCTCGGTCGGCTGTCGGCCTGCATCTTCGAGTGGAGTGGGGAGGACCTCAGGCTCCTCATGGAGGCAAAGAGAGTGGTACTCGTTGGACAGCACATCTTGAATCCAACAGACCACGATGTCATCTCCAGCATCTCACGTAAGGATATGGCCCGACACTGCAAGAGGAAGACCAGGGGAGCCGAAGAGACCCCACGGCTCATCGGAGACCTGATTGCAGCCCTGGACGGAGAGCAGGGACTCGACACCATTGGAGTGCCTGTTTGACCATGACCGCATCTGGCACGAGTGGGACAAGCAGAAGAACCACATGGAATGCATCCAGGATCCAGATGACATCAGTCTCTACACCAAGATAGGCGAGATGGTCAAAGGCGAAGTCACTCTCCCGGTCTTCAGGTGTGCGAGGGGATCAACCTCATTGGAGTCTTTCCACTTGCACATCAATACCTTCATTCCAGGTAAGCATAATTGAATACTAGACTGAATCATTTAATTGTCATTATTTTAACGGGCCAGCCCGTTACAGGTAGTTATCTTGCAGAAAACGTAGAGGGCGTGGTAAGCTTTTGGGGCGTAAGAGTTCAGAGCGCCATTACGGATGCACCATGCGTAAAGCAGCTCTTGGAGACTATTAATAGGGGTGTTGTACAGTAATTTCGTTACTTCGACGCTGGCTCTCGTCGTTGTCAGATAGCGAACTCTCCGCTCCGCTCCAATTACTAGCTAAAATAAGGAAAAGGACTGGAAACAAGAAATAGAGTTCTTACAAAAGGCAATCCCTGCCTTTACTACTTGTTGAGATTAATCCAGGTTATTGGTGTCGGTGTTAACTATGATAACGTGTTGGAGATGTTGACTTATGTTTGTATTATTAAAGCCACGTCCGAGCCTGTAAACTACAAGCCAAATAGAAACCGCTCGCATTAGTCAGGATGGCAAACTCTTCGTCGGATGATGGTGATAGAGGCAAGGGACAGACCAGCCCTCCAGCATCCAGGACCCGTTCTAAGATGGAGGGCCGTTACATTATTAACAACTCCAACGTAAATAGAATTCATGAAAGTTACAGTTTTAATACAAGCAACACTTCCAGAATGTTAAGCAAGAGTTAAAAATATGTAATATTACACCATCTATATATAATTGTTAATTGCTATCTCAAATTGTAATGAATGCAGTAATAATTACATTCTTCTCTTAAACAAGAACTTGTGCAAGTGGCGTCCACTTCCAAGCCTACCTATTGGAAGGAGTATCTCGCTGGAATCAAGACCGGGCAGCACAAGCCGTAAACGCAAGGGCCAGCGGACCCAGTGTGAACACCTACAGTGGTCTGCTGCGACATGCAGTCAACGTTCTTGGGGAGGACATTCTTCACATGAAGATCGACCCATCCTTTGTTGCCTGAGTACCTGAGTACACAGGTAGATATTGATAGATTTCACATTCTTGCAGAAATGGTGAATAAAGCATCAAAATTTAAACAGCAAATTATCTGTGATGTAATCATTAGATCAAATGGGGAGCTCTAAAAATATGTCATTTTGGTTTCTTCTTATGTGGCCATGAACGAATAAATATAATATTTCATTGCCTTTCGCTTGTTGGCAGTAAATATAGATGTATGTATGTATGTATTTATATATTTCTTTTAAATTACTTCGTAGGAGAACTCATCGGAGTGGAGTACCTCTATGCTCAGACGAATGCAGATCTGGAGGTCACAGAGCCAGAATGCATGGAGGAAGCTGTCGTAGTAGACAAGGACTTTGATGAAGGATTTGAGGATGTGAGCGAGGTAGAGGATCTCACACAACCTGAGATCTCTGCTACATCGGCAAGCACCCGTCATTCCGTCAGAGCAGCACCTCCTGAAGATCAACAAACATCTTCACTCAGTAAGTCCTGACTCTAAGTGAATTACAATCTTTAAAAACTGTTTCTAGGAAAAAGCAATGAAAGGAAATGAGAATGGTAGTAAAGTGTCTAGAATTTATCTCTAATTTATAGAACACATTTAAGTATGATTATGTCTATGCTCATGTATATGTATATACCTAAAAACAAATTCAATGACGTATTTCAGTATATAGTATGACAACAAGCTTCTTCTTTTCATTTCTTTACGGCAGAACACGATGTCAGGAAAAGACCTCACAGAGTTTACCTAGCGATGGAGACTACTGGAGCATCTTTGGATTCCATCATGGGTGAAAGTAGTTCAAGATGTCGCCATCGACGGAAAGTCGCCCCGACCCCCAGGGGAGCCACAACGCCACCCAAAGTCAGTTCATCCCAATTCCAACGGGTACACCACCTCCACCACCACCACTTCCACGAGTCTTCACCCCGAGGGGGGCCGCTCTAGCAGTGCAAAGTGGGGCTACACCATCACCATCAGAAGAGGTCGGGAGACACACCCCTGTGGAACCAATGGAGACTACTGGAGCATCGTTGGATTCCATCATGGATGTAAGTAGTTGAAGATGTCGCCATCTCACTGTCTTAGTTAGAGACATTGATAACTATGTAGAATGCAGAGTTAACAGCTCTATACCATATTAAATCATTGTTGAAAATTATAGAGAAAAAGTCTTATGTACAGATAAGTACAGTTAATAGTTCATGTTCCCTGAAATAAATAACAAAATAAATGTTAACATTTCTTTAGAAAATTCTAACTAACATGCACTCTTGCCTTTTGTACATCAACAGGATGGCGAAGAGGTGTCAGGCGGCCCTGACAACATCCTGGGATTCGACAAGGTGGAACAACTGGCCGACTATCTTGTGACTTTCAGCGATGATGCTGGGGTTATCAACGAATCTCAAGCTCGGCGAGTCATCGCTCTCTGGAATGAGCTAGATGAATACAACAAGACCACATCCAAGCGAAATCCCCGCTTTCAACTCACACCACCTCATGGAAGGTTCAAATCCAAAAAGACGAAGTCCAATACAGTTGTTCCTGGCCTTGAAAGCACTAGGAGGTAATTGTGAATTGTAGAACTTGTCACAAGAATTTTAAAAGATTTAAACATTGGTCTGTAATTGAATTGACATGCCGGAAGCTTAGATATTAACTTTTTATCCTGTCGTCCTTTCACAGAAGTTAATATGAATCAATAACAAAGAATTAATATGAAATAAATTCTCTGTCCATCAATTCATTTAAACATTTATAATTTTCATTTACAAATATTTAATTTTGAATTCAGGGGTCGAAACGCTGGACCTGCTTAGTGGCCTGACTACAACAGGTACATAGAGTGCACCATTTCTAATACTCTGCAGCAGATTTCAAGGAGATGCTCATACCAAGGACTCACAGAGGTGGTCTCTCATCCTCAAAGCCGTCAAGAACATCAGATACAAGGTCCTGCATAACGCAACCATCCTGATCGAAATACACCCAGATTCAACTGGTCGAGCTTAACCAGAGAACTCTTACGCAGTGGTAAGTTTAACATTTATTTATATTTGATAAAAATATCCCTTTACCCCTTAAACATTATTCTCTCATTACAACCATTGCTCCATTTGATTGATTGATTGATTGATTGATTTACGGGTTCTTTTTTTGTATAACTGTCTTTATTTTGTGGTGGTGGAGGGGGGGGGGGAGCACTCTATGTATGGTTATATGACAGACGGATATTCTTTAACAGCCAAATTCATTTATAATAAGGATGGTTTTACTAAGCAAACATACAACATATCTGGAGCAAAGAGTGAGGAGGCAAAGAGAGTGGAGATATGGCAGTGGAGTGAGGAGGCAAAGAGAGCGGTACTCGTAGAACAACACATCTTGACCACGATGTTCGACATTTTTAAAACATTTCTAATCTACAGTTACAAATATTTAATGCCAAAGGGCAATAACCGTGTCAATTACAGTATACAAATGTTAAACATAAACTATATTCTGCTTGTAAGTGTCGGCTTGCATGGTGATGTAGATATACAGTAGGTTTGTGGGTGCACCATGTGAGAGAGAGACTCCTCAACCCTCTCTCTCTCTCTCTCTCACATGGTGCACCCGCAAACCTACTGTATATGAACTATATTGTCTAATGTTTTAAACACTTTTTGAAAGATAATGTCAACAGAATAATTCCTTCTCATCAAATTGAAAAATGATACTTCTCTGATAGCTTAAAGCTATATAAAGCTTTAAGGATATGATATATGATTATATATATTAATAAAGAATTGACAGTCGTCGCCTTGGTGATGGTGTGATCCCTCATGGTGTTGGGGATGCTCTGCTCTGCATTCTGCATTGAAGAAATGAAAAAGAACAAGGATGGTTTAAAGGTCACAAGTATTGACAACATTTCACACAAGTCACAAACTCTAGGATACAATGGAGCGCTCTTTATTTCTCTCTATCACTCTCTCTATCTCTCTATTTCTACTTTTCCCTCTGCCGTTCTCTCTTTATCTCTCCCTTTATCTCTCTTTCTCTCTCTCTCTTTCTCTATCTATCTATCTATCGCTCAGTCCTTTTTTTCTTCTTACTTTGTAATTTCACTCCTTACCTCTCTACTTCGTTTTCCTCCTCTTTCTTATAATTGTGGAATAGATTGTTTACCTTTATTAAGTTATTAACTTTATTAATTTTCTGAAATTTAAATTTAAAAAAAACCATTACCATTAATTATATATATTAAGAATTGACAGTCGTCGCCTTGGTGATGGTGTCATCCCTCATGGTGTTGGGGATGCTCTGCTCTGCGTTCTGCATTGTTGAAGAAATGAAAAAGAACAAGGATGGTTCAAAGGTCACAAGTATTGACAACATTTCAAAAAAGTCACAAACTCTGGGATACAATGGAGCGCTCTTTATTTCTCTCCATCTACTTTTCCCTCTGCCGTTCTCTCTCATTCTCTCCCTTTATCTCTCTCTCTACTTTTCCCTCTGCCGTTCTCTCTTCTTACTTTGTATGTAATTTCACACCTTACCTCTCTACTTTACTTTACTCCTCTTTCTTATAATTAAGAATTGACAGTCATCGCCTTGATGATGTGATCCCTCATGGTGTTGGGGAGGCTCTGCGTTCTGCATTGTTGAAGAAATGAAAAGAACAAGGATGGTTTAAAGGTCGCAAGTATTGACAACATTTCACACAAGTCACAAACTCTAGGATACAATGGAGCGCTCTTTATTTCTCTCTATCTCTCCCTTTATCTCTCTCTCTCTCTCTACTTTCCCTCTGCCGTTCTCTCTCTATCTCTCCCTTTATCTCTCTCTCTATTTTTCCCTCTGCCGTTCTCTCTTCTTACTTTGTCTGTAATTTCACTCCTTACCTCTCTACTTTACTTTACTCCTCTTTCTTATAATTAAGAATTGACAGTCATCGCCTTGATGATGTGATCCCTCATGGTGTTGGGGAGGCTCCGCGTTCTGCATTGTTGAAGAAATGAAAAGAACAAGGATGGTTTAAAGGTCGCAAGTATTGACAACATTTCACACAAGTCACAAACTCTAGGATACAATGGAGCGCTCTTTATTTCTCTCTATCACTCTCTCTATCTCTCTATTTCTACTTTTCCCTCTGCCGTTCTCTCTTTATCTCTCCCTTTATCTCTTTCTCTCTCTCTCTTTCTCTATCTATCTATCTATCGCTCAGTCCTTTTTTTCTTCTTACTTTGTAATTTCACTCCTTACCTCTCTACTTCGTTTTCCTCCTCTAGATTGTTTACCTTTATTAAGTTATTAACTTTATTAATTTTCTGAAATTTAAATTAAAAAAAAACCATTACCATTAATTATATATATTAAGAATTGACAGTCGTCGCCTTGGTGATGGTGTCATCCCTCATGGTGTTGGGGATGCTCTGCTCTGCGTTCTGCATTGTTGAAGAAATGAAAAAGAACAAGGATGGTTTAATGGTCACAAGTATTGACAACATTTCAAAAAAGTCACAAACTCTGGGATACAATGGAGCGCTCTTTATTTCTCTCTATCTACTTTTCCCTCTGCCGTTCTCTCTAATTCTCTCCCTTTATCTCTCTCTCTACTTTTCCCTCTGCCGTTCTCTCTTCTTACTTTGTCTGTAATTTCACACCTTACCTCTCGACTTTACTTTACTCCTCTTTCTTATAATTAAGAATTGACAGTCATCGCCTTGATGATGTGATCCCTCATGGTGTTGGGGAGGCTCTGCGTTCTGCATTGTTGAAGAAATGAAAAGAACAAGGATGGTTTAAAGGTCGCAAGTATTGACAACATTTCACACAAGTCACAAACTCTAGGATACAATGGAGCGCTCTTTATTTCTCTCTATCTCTCCCTTTATCTCTCTCTCTCTCTCTACTTTCCCTCTGCCGTTCTCTCTCATTCTCTCCCTTTATCTCTCTCTCTACTTTTCCCTCTGCCGTTCTCTCTTCTTACTTTGTCTGTAATTTCACTCCTTACCTCTCTACTTTACTTTACTCCTCTTTCTTATAATTAAGAATTGACAGTCGTCGCCTTGGTAATGGTGTGATCCCTCATGGTGTTGGGGAGGCTCCGCGTTCTGCATTGAAGAAATGAAAAGAACAAGGATGGTTTAAAGGTCGCAAGTATTGACAACATTTCACACAAGTCATAAACTCTAGGATACAATGGAGCGCCCTTTATTTCTCTCTATCTCTCCCTTTATCTCTCTCTCTCTCTACTTTTCCCTCTGCCGTTCTCTCTCCATCTCTCCCTTTATCTCTCTCTTTCTCTATCTATCTATTTATCTATCCCTCAGTCCTTTTTTTCTTCTTACTTTGTCTGTAATTTCACTCCTTACCTCTCTACTTCGCTTTCCTCCTCTTTCTTATAATTGTGGAATAGATTGTTTACCTTTATTAAGTTATTAACTTTCTTAATTTTCTGAAATTTAAATCATTAAAATCATTACCATTAATGATATATATTAAGAATTGACAGTCGTCGCCTTGGTGATGGTGTGATCTCTCATGGTGTTAGGGATGCTCTGCTCTGCGTTCTGCATTGTTGAAGAAATGAAAGAACAAGGATGGTTTAAAGGTCACAAGTATTGACAACATTTAAAAAAAGTCACAAACTCTAGGATACAATGGAGCCCTCTTTATTTCTCTCTAGCTCTATCTCTCCCTTTATCTCTCTCTCTCTCTACTTTTCCCTCTGCCATTCTCTCTCTATCTCTCTATCTCTACTTTTCCCTCTGCTGTTCTCTCTTTATCTCTCCCTTTATCTCTCTTTCTCTCTCTCTTTCTCTATCTATCTATTTATCTATCCCTCAGTCCTTTTTTTCTTCTTACTTTGTCCGTAATTTCACTCCTTACCTCTCTACTTCGCTTTTCTCCTCTATTTTATAATTGTGGAATAGATTGTTTACCTTTATTAAGTTATTAACTTTATTATTTTTTTGAAATTTAAATAATAACAACCATTACCATTAATTATATATATTAAGAATTGACAGTCGTCGCCTTGGTGATGGTGTGATCCCTCATGGTGTTGGGGATGCTCTGCTCTACGTTCTGCGTTGAAGAAATGAAAAGAACAAGGATGGTTTAAAGGTCGCAAGTATTGACAACATTTCACACAAGTCACAAACTCTAGGATACAATGGAGTGCTCTTTATTTCTCTCTATCACTCTCTCTATCTCTCTATTTCTACTTTTCCCTCTGCCGTTCTCTCTCTAACTCTCTATCTCTACTTTTACCTCTGCCGTTCTCTCTTTATCTCTCCCTTTATCTATCTTTCTCTCTCTCTCTTTCTCTATCTATCTATTTATCTATCCCTCAGTCCTTGTTTTCTTCTTACTTTGTCTGTAATTTCACTCCTTACCTCTCTACTTCGCTTTCCTCCTCTTTCTTATAATTGTGGAATAGATTGTTTACCTTTATTAAGTTATTAACTTTCTGAAATTTAAATCATAAAAACCATTACCGTTAATTAAATATTTTAAGAATTGACAGTCGTCGCCTTGGTGATGGTGTGATCCCTCATGGTGTTGGGGATGCTCTGCTCTGCGTTCTGCATTGAAGAAATGAAAAGAACAAGGATGATTTAAAGGTCACAAGTATTGACAACATTTCAAAAAAGTCACAAACTCTAGGATACAATGGAGCGCTCTTTATTTCTCTCTATCTACTTTTCCCTCTGCCGTTCTCTCTCTATCTCTCCCTTTATCTCTCTCTCTACTTTTCCCTCTGCCGTTCTCTCTTCCAACTTTGTCTGTAATTTCACACCTTACCTCTCTACTTTACTTTACTCCTCTTTCTTATGATTAAGAATTGACAGTCGTCGCCTTGATGATGTGATCCCTCCCTGTGTTTGGGAGGCTCTGCATTCTGCATTGTTGAAGAAATGAAAAGAACAAGGATGGTTTAAAGGTGCACGAACTCTAGGATACCATGGAGCGCTCTTTAAAGGGACACTGCATGCATACCACCACCTACATGTATGATTACACTCACCTTTCGTATTGCCATTAGTGAAGTACATGGTGACTTTGGCTTTGGAGGGGTCTGTTAACACTGCACAGTGAGGGTTGACCAACTTTAAAGGCTTCTCAAATGTGGTTTCCTGAAGGTTCACACACTACACCAGGGGAGACAATAACTTCATTCTTGGCGAAAAGGACACTTGATGGCTGACGTAGAACCTGAGAGAAATAGTAACAAAGCAGGTGCATGAGATTAGGTATCGATACTATTTCTATCAAATATTACTTTTTTTTTATAGGCTTATCAAAATATGAAGTGATTAAAACGAGTGAAACTTAAACAAAACTAAATAGATGATTGGTATTACAAAAATGAAAAATAGCAACGAAAACAGACATCTCTAAAGCTTTTCGTCTTTTAATCGTCTTTTCGAAGTTAATTGCAAGAATAAGCAGAAATGATGTTGTTGTTGGGATTGAGATGGCGCTCTTCAATCTTTAAAAAAGAAAGTCGCCACAAAGTTCCAATATTAATTGCATAAAGATGAATCCTTATAATCTGTTAATTTCTGTCCCATTTTAGCGTTTTCTTTTGGCATCGAATATCCGGTTCTTCCCGCAGTTTTACCTGTTTTGGACACAACCGGCCCCCCCACTCAATGTTATTTAGGGTACGCATATACTCGTTCCCTCTTTTTGAAAGCACCCCCTATCTGAGGACTGCCAATATTTCCTAACCCCCTTTCGCGGGCATTTTTCGGGCTTTTCCTGCCTTGGAGACCCCCCTAAATCAGGAAAAATGCTCAATGTACCCCCCTAAATTCAGAATAATTTCTCAGGAGTCCAAAGAGATGAGATAAAAAAAAAAAACACCCCCTTTTTAAAGAAATCTCCGGGTGAAAAGTCAAATACAACCCTTTTTTACAATTCTCGGGCCGGACTTAGTGTCGCACGAAAAGTACCCCTTTACCGGACATTTTGGCAACACGCATGCGGTCATTCCGACCTCTGAGTGCAAGAGGGATTGGACATCGTGCAAGGGGGGCTCAATGTATTAGTTTACTCATCACTTGTAGTGCAATATTGTCACCTTTAGGGTAATTTTATAATCATCTTGTAGAGCTCAGATAGGTATGAAGAGAGACAGAGACAGAGACAGACAGACAGACAGAGACAGAGAGGGAGAGAGCGAGAGAAGGGGAAGGGGGAACCTCCACAAACCCTACCATATAACAACCCTACCTTATAATGGCTTGGTATTAAAAATGAAAATCGAATTCTCAGTTTACTACCAAGATAATAATAGAACAAGACTGTATTCTGAACTCGAATCGAACATCTGTTTGACCTCGTTCTCGTTCGCCCAAGCAGCATTTTTTTTTTCTTGCTCCACCCAGTCCACCGTGACTTTTATGGGAATGTCGCCCCCTACCGTCCGAGCCCGAGGTGCTTTATATCACATTCATACCTATCAATAAAGAAACTAAGGTCTTATCTCTCGGGTTTCTGAAGTCGAGTGCGGATTACAAAGAAAATACATTACACAACTACATGTAATCCTTGACAACTTTGTAAAAGTAACTGAAAATTTTTTACGGATTCAGTGCTTCTACTATTCAAGGATCAAGATCTTTACCGTGGCATTAGTAATGTTTATGCTGGTGAAGCGGGAATGGTCGCTTAGCAGAATGAAATGATTGTAAAAGCCAATCACCACTTACCGACTTAAGGCGTGCAGGAATACCCAGGCATGAATCTTCCAAAATAAACAACTTGTCCAAATATTGCACGATTCCCAAGTTGTATACAGCACAAAATGACCACGGATAATATCACAAAACTATACTTGGCTAGCAGCACAAGCGATGTTTAGGATTGTCCTCTGAGTTGAATGCAGAGAAATTAGGTATATGAAGATTCTCCAAAATGAGATGAAAGAGGTTGGAATTGAAATAGAAGAAATTGGCTTCAAGTGTATGCAGAAAACAAAATAAACAAGAGAGCTGACGTTCTCAAATTAACGTGTTGCCCCAATGATTTTTTTTTGAGAACTGGACCTATGAAGAGAGAAGTGAGGATGAGAAAGAAGATTTCGTTTTGCTCCTTCTTGCGAAGCAGGATCAAAACAAAAAGAGTACTATACCAATTCTGGGAAGTGAGAGTGAGTCACTGGTAATAATTACAGCTACAGGGACATTGACGTCATTAAGCTGACACTTGTTGATCAATAGATAGGAGTGGTAGTGCCCGGTATCAGAGGGCAATGACCTCCCTAATCCATTTTGCAAAATAACAAATGAAATTGAGAAAGAAATATGTAGAGAACAAAATTTAGAGGGAATTAGGAGAGAGAAAAAGAACAGAAGAGAAACTGAGAATGTGTAGAAGAGAACTTCCCAGAGAAGGAGAGAAAAAGACAGAGTGTTCCAACAGCTGGATCCAGTGGCGTAGACAGGTTTGTACACCTGGGGGGATGACTCAGGGGCGGATCTAGCTTTTTGCTAAGGGGGGGTGACCAAAATAATGACGATGCAGAGCATCGTCCACGAGCCGCGAAGCGGCGAGCCGATTTTTTTTGGGGTGTTTATTTGAACCCCGTAAACACAATGGAGACCATAAAAAGCAGTGCATGATAACGTCTTTTTAAATCAAGTAACAGTTAAATACACAGTTATATCCAGAGTTATCATGTGTTTGGTTAAGTTACCAGATGAGTTGAATATCTTCTCACAATATTTGCACTTTTTGTTTTTCTTTTTTTTCCTTTTTTTTTTGGGGGGGGGCCACCCAAGGGGGGATTAAACCCTCTAACGCCCCCCCCCCCCCCCCGTAGATCCGCGCCTGTTTAATCTTGTGGTTATCTTGTGGTTTCCAAACCACAAGATAACCACAAAATACTTGTAAGATTTTCTTTTTTTTTACCGTCTGAATTGGCTTTCACCGTGTGAATGCGGCTAATAACAATAAACACAATTACAATAATGATGAGGATTATTATTATCATCATCATAATTATTATTAGTATTAATATTATAATTGTTATCATTATTATTATTACTATTATTATCATCATTATGACTTATTAAGTAAGCAAATATCATTCCTCAAAACCTGGGGGGGGGATGATTGTACATGCCATCCCCCCCACCTTGTGAGGTGGGGGGATGCATCCCCCTCATCCCCCCCGTTGTCTACGCCCCTGGCTGGATCCTAATTCCCTGGATCTCTCCTTTATCTAATTAATAGAAAAAAATGATAATGAACGATTTAAGTACATACAATTAAAAGGCCTACACAAAGCCGCACACAATCGTGATCAATTAAGAGTAGTAATCCATTTTCAACGTTTCAAAATTATATTAGCAACGAGTTAATTACATTCACAGCCTATATTTTTGCATCATTTACTGCACTATGCAGATCAAACCACGTGTAGTAGGTCCATTGTCAAACAAACGTGAAGTTGCACCAGGGACCGGGACCCTGGATACACTAAGCCGCGCACATGTAGAGCCTATTGTAAACAAAATGAAAGTAGATGTCTGCGCTATGTCAATCAGCTGTTCGCACAGTCTCGCGGCTCCTTCAAGTTCCACGTGTTTCGCACAATCATGACTTTTTTATCATTTCAGTTACGGCATAGGCATGCAGGTAGGAAAAGGAGCGTGCAAGATATCAACCTCAAAATTGACTGAACGAAACCTACTCCCTTCTATCTCCCTCCCCATTTCTCTACGTCTTCCGAGCTCTCTCGTTTTCTCCCGGTCTAATAGATACTGGAAGTCGTATAGACTAGCTAGCTAAAAATGCTCAAATCTGTAGGCCTAGAAAAATTTTGTGAAATTTTGTGATTCATAAATGTTAACATCCAGTATGGGGCTGGAATCAAGTACTTAATTTCTTGTGTCACGCAAAGAAGAAAAGAGAACAAAAGTTGAAGAATATCTGTCAAACACCACACGTAAATTAGAAAAGTTTCAGAAAAGAGAGGAGGTTATAGTCATATATACAAAATTAGTTTGAAGGTCAAATACTAAATGAAAAATTCTTCAAAATAGGAATGGTCAAAGCACATCGTAGGCCTATGAGTCGAAGGAAATCTACTATCGTTACTGGACCGAGAGGGAGAGAGAGCCTAGAGAGCACACAAAGAGAATGATTAGGCCTGTCTCATGCAATTAGCTCATAAATGCAGGTCATTGCAGTAAATGCATAGGGACCCCACTGGAAATAAGCTCTCGAGCTTTCGTGGGTTATCCTGTTCAAGCTGACTTGATTGCTGTATGTTGCAAGCTTGTCGAATAAAAATCAATCAATCAATCAATCAAGCACATGAGGGTATGACTATGAGTATGACGCAACATGCAACAACAAGATAAATCAACTGAATCTCACCATGATCAACGTTGTATGATAATCCAAATGATAATCCAAAACTGTGTTCATCCCAAAAGATGCCCTTCACTGTTTATACAAAGTAAAAGCAAGTAGACCGTGGGCCGAGCGCGATTTTCGTTCCAGTCCGTTGCATAGATTACTGGTACAAGATTTAGATAATGTTAATAAAAAGATAAAAATACACAGATCCCAAATCAGCTTATCCCCGCGACTGAATTCTTGCCGTTTGTATAAAACATAAGTTTAATTGACAAGTTATTTAAGAGAAATGCGCGTGAACGAGACCGTCAACTCTTCGTTCGTACACGTGTATAAACTCACCGTGCGACGAGAGTGAAGCAGCACATTCTCCCACTCCGTCGAACGAAGAAATTATGTAATTCATTCGAATATTTCCCAAAGCTAATCACATTTGCTGATGTAAATATTATGATTTTGCAAATATGAACTGCGAAAACTAATGAAAACCTCGTCAGGGTGAAAATATTTCGAAAATAGACGGTCATAGCTACCATGAAACAGACGAGAAATAGCGCGTTGCCAATTTGATATTATTGTAAGGATCGTATGCAATTCTCTTGAATGTACGTACTATGACACAGATCTGTGTAGAGATCAGTGGCTCCGTACCGACAAGACTCGAGTAATTTTTGTGTAATTAAAACTTTTGATGAAAACATTTCTTGTATTAGCAATGCAATGGTAGTTTAAGAATAGGCCTCCAGAATTAGAGTCCCTAAATATTCTTTGTAATTATAAAACAAAGATATATGTCTTTTTTATTTCCAGTCCTGTAGTTGTTTTTACATGTTTTCAAATGTTTTGTTATTTTTTTTTTTTTTTTGGGGGGGGGGGGGGGGGGGGGAGTACTCGCTTTATAATAATAGGGTATACGGGTATGTGGGTGATTCTTCTTCCTGGAGGAAGAAATATGACAATGTTTATTCAAAATTACACTGCATTCCCTGGCTTAAAAATTGATAACAAATACATGCTGAGGTATAATATGTGAAGTGTACAGAATGATGATGTACAATTTTATGTCGTCTGGATTTTGAAATCATGTGATGTTATTATAGTTCTTTTTGTTATGTTTTGATGAACGGAATGCCCATCTACATGTATGTGTGAAGAACCATTTACTGGATGAGAATCTGAAATGAAAGATAAATGTCAGTATGCAAAAGCTTCCACTTAACCCAAAATAAATAAATATACTTGTATATATGAGACATTCATTTGAAGAAAAAAAATCCTCCTCCAAAGGGGATGGGCCGGGAAAATTCATTAAACACCTGATAAGGCCAAGGACCTTTTATGTCGTACTTATCATTGATGTTTTCGGCTTGCTCGTCAGTGAATTTCATCGATGCCCCCCCCCCCCCCCTTTGGATCCACAGCTGCCAAATGATAAATTTATTGCTGAAGTGTATCTTCATTGAAGTGTTTCGGAAGTGATCCATATTCCATTTCAGGAAAGTAAAAAGAAAAACCAAATGAGTAGAACTAAAACGTTTTTTTGTGACATGTGACAATTTATTTCTTCAATCATTTATTCATGTTCATCTTTAATAAATTCATTGGTTTCTTCCTTTATAAAATATATTATTTTTGGTTAACAAATTATGCCATGGGGGGGGGGGTATACTCACATTTGGTTCCGACTGGGGTGTGCCGCTAACAACTGACACCTTGTCACCATTTTGTTTAGTCGAAAATGTATAAGTCCTGACGAAATGTATAAGGCAGACAACTGACCCGTACCTATATTTAATGGTCATTTAGGCAGAAAAGGGCCATTATTTAAAAAAAGAATTGTATACTCCAGCAAAAAAATGAGCTAAAATATCCGATCTGAATTAGGCCTACAAAACCCTAACCCCTTGTCTAAGGATTTTCTGTGAAAAAATCACGCATTCCGGCGGCACATGATTCCCTTCCCGGATCCCCGTAAACTTTTATGAATATATTTATTTATATTCATTTATTTTTGGTTAAGTGGAAGCCTTCACATACCGACGTTTATCTTTCATTTCACATTCTCATCCAGTAAATGGTTCTTCGCACATTTAGTTCATCAAAACATAACAAAACTAACAGAAAATATGCTCTAAAATCTGTGTATTTTACTTATTAAACAATATCATTGAGTGTTTCTTATAAGTATCGGCTTCTGGTATACATATCTGACAGGAAGAGGGGGAAAAGGATATAAAACCTTGTCACCATTTGTTTAGTCAAAAATGTATAAGTCCTGACAAATAAAATGTCTGTAAACCAAACATGTATGAAAACATTTTGTAGAACTATAATAACATCACATGATTTCAAAATCCAGACGACATAAAATTATACATCATCATTCTGTACACTTCACATATTATACCTCAGCATGTATTTGTTATCAATTTTAAGCCAGTGAAAGCAGTGCAATTTTGAATAAACATTGTCATATTTCTTCCTCCAGGAAGAAAAATCACCCACATCCCCGTATACCCTATTATTAAGCGAGTACTCCCCCCCCCCCCCCCCCAAAAAAAAAAAAATCAAAAAAATCAAAAATCAAACATTTGAAAACATGTAAAAACTACTACAGGACTGGAAATAAAAAAGACATATATCTTTTTTTTTATAATTACAATGAATATTTAGGGACTCTATTCTGTAGGCCTATTCTTAAACTACCATTGCATTGCTAATACAAGAAATGTTTTCATCAAAAGTTTTAATTACACAAAAATTACTCTAGTCTTGTCGGTACGGAGCCACTGATCTCTACACAGATCAGTGTCATAGTACGTACATTCAAGAGAATTGCATACGATCCTTACAATAATATCAAATTGGCAACGCGCTATTTCTCGTCTGTTTCATGGTAGCTATGACCGTCTATTTTCGAAATATTTTCACCCTGACGAGGTTTTCATTAGTTTTCGCAGTTCATATTTGCAAAATCATATTATTTACATCAGCAAATGTGATTAGCTTTGGGAAATATTCGAATGAATTACATAATTTCTTCGTTCGACGGAGTGGGAGAATGTGCTGCTTCACTCTCGTCGCACGGTGAGTTTATACACGTGTACGAACGGAGAGTTGGCGGTCTCGTTCACGCGCATTTCTCTTAAATAACTTGTCAATTAAACTTATGTTTTTTACGAACGGCAAGGATTCAGTCGCGGGGATAAGCTGATTTGGGATTTGTGTATTTTTATCCTAGTTTCTGGTTACCAAAAACTATGTACCACAAAGTCAGTCCAAAAAAAGAAAACTAAGCCCTAAAATCGCGCTCGGCCCACGGTAAAGGCGCTCATTCAGAAACCACCAACTTTGAGCGGATAGTTGATCCTCCGCAACGCCATAACGATGGGCCTGGACACGCGGATAGTGCAAGGTTTTTCCTGCCGCATCACATTGGGCCCTCGATTGTTTGAAGTTTTAGAAGTTGACAATGTATTAAACATCGAAATTATTGAGCTTGAATTGCTGCTGCTTTCAAAGACAATGTACATGTATCTCTAAACTATCTCATTTGATTGCAATCCTTCTATCCATCGTTCGAGCTGTAGGCCAACATTAGGGACTTTTAGAAATGCACGTCAAGAGCTTTGACTGCAACGTGTGACGTCATTTTAAGGCACTGCGCCTGCGTCACGTGGTCTCAGTCGGCGATCGAGAATGCGTCAACCTTGATTTTCCTAAATCTAGTACATGCAAAACATATTGACATTTATAAAGCGCCTTTACATGCTGAAATGTGTAGAACAGGTGTCACATGCACCTGTTCTACACATATTTACATATTAGCAGTGAAGGGATGTTCTTTTGTTGAGGGTAGAATGAGGAATGTCCTCTTTCTTTGTCCGTGATGTTTATTGTGTTACTTCCTGCATGCATATCGTCGAGTGCAATCTAAAAGATTTCTAATTGTAGCCAACATGGGCAGTTAAGTACGTTGACACGCATGATCAGTCGGCGTTCGTCGTGTTCTCGTTCACTCATTCTAAAAGTCCCTAATATGATTACTGAGGCAGCGGGTGAGGCAGGGTTGTAATCCTAGATGAGAATGTTACGAACCGATATGGTCCATGCACGTGGATGATACTCATGGGCGGATCCACTATTTTCCAAGGGGGGGGTGGGGGCGTGAAATGTACGAAATTGCGTGCGCAAAGCCTTTAGTCTTTACGGCATTTCTAAATGCTTAAACTGAACATTTATGTGGAAATTTCTTAGCATTTATCCTGCTATTTCCTGATAAAAGGGGGGAGGGCTTGCGCCCCCCGCCACGCTCCCCCTGGATCTGCCCCCGGTTCTTGAGTTATAGAAAGCTATACAAGTCTCGGGTAGGAGGGAGGAGTTCTTATTTCGACAAATTTATAGTAAGACATTCATAATAGGCCAATGATCATTATCATACATATTCCGTTTGGTATGAGATATTGAACTAGTGATAAAATATTAAGAAATTTAAGAATATTCACATTGCAGGAATGGTTAAGGGGGGCGGAGCATAAGGAAAACAAAAACTGCATGTGTTAAAGCTTACTGACAAATAGTGCAGACATACATATTGTCTAAACTCCATCATCTGCAATATTCAGGGGCGGCGATCCCGGGGGGACGGGGGGACACGTCCCCCCCCCCCCCCCTTCAATTTTTTTAGGGGGGGGGGTCGTCCCCCCCTCAAAATTTGAAAAAAGTGCCAAACAAAATGTATAGCAAATACTGACTAAAGATTGCAACACACTTTTAGGCTCTGGAGGGCCCAAGAGAGTAGCGTTTAGACAAATAAAAATGCAAAAATTTTCTCACTCGGCAGCTACGCTCCCTCGCATAATATCCTTCAAAATGTATAAGTAATTAATACCGAGAAAAGTGAAGTGTGAAAAAAGTATATTGCTTGTTTTTATACTATAGTTTTGCTAAGGAATGTAGTTTTTTAATACAACCAAAACTTCAAATCCTGTGAGAGGATAGTCACTTCCGTCACCTTCACCCCTCTCATTCACTATGCTCCCTCACACTTGCGTATTGATGGGGGGGGGGGAGCTTGGGGGAAGTTTCCCCTCAAAAAATTAAATTCAAACGTGGTTTATTTCTAATTCGATACCAGTGATTTACAAATGTCGCTGAAATGGCATTTTTCCCTGAGCTTCCGGGGGTTCCGCCCCCTGTACCCCACTCCAATAAGTGACCTGCATGTCAATGCAAGTCACAAATAAGGTATCAAAATATGCTACTCTGACCGTAATTAAATGCCTAAAACCCCTGAACTTCCGGGGGCTCTGCCCCGTGGATGCTCATCTGACCTTAATTTAATGCCTAAAACCCCTGAGCTTCCGGGGGCTCCGCCCCTTGATGCTCATCTAACCTTAATTAGATGCCTAAAACCCCCGAGTTTCATGGGGCTTCGCCCCTTGACCCCCGCCAGGGCTTTGCCCCTGGCGGGGGTCCAATTAACGCTCCATTGCTTCGCTCGCTTTGCTCTACCTGATCGTAAATACTTAGCCCCCCTCCCCACTTTGAAAAAAACGTTGCCAGGGCCTGCGTAACATGTGAGAGTGATGGTGATGCTGTTTCATGAAAAGAAATCGCTGCCCCTGGCAATATTCAACAAGGCTCATAGTTTGAAGACTAATCAACAAGACTAGCAGACCAATTAACAGTCCACAAGATTGACAATTTCATTCCGTGAAAATGAGATGAGACAAGTCTATTCAATGACACTCTATATGCATCTCTAAACTATATAATTTGATTAAAATCCTTTTATCCAGCGTTTGAGCTGTAATAGACCTAGATCTATATGCCAACATTGTCTGAGGAGGCATCATTAGGTGAGGTAGCAGGCTTGTAATCCTAGATTACTATTAATTAACAAGTTACGGACTGCATGGTCGTGCACTTGCACTTTGGATGATAATGTACTAAATCAATGGAAAGTGAAACAAATCTAGTCCCGGTGAGGAGGAAGGCGAGTGATTCTTATTTTGACGATAAGGCCTAAACAAAAAGAGGTTATATCAGTGGCGGATCCACGGGGGGGGGGGGAGGGCGGGGGGCCCGGCCCCCCCCCCCCCCCCCCTTTGAGAAAAAAAATCATGTAAAAACACGTGATTTTTACCTTTTGGGGGGTGCAATTTTAAAAAATTTCGAGGAAAAAAAAAAAATGTGCTCACTAATGTGCTCACTTTACCTAATAGCAAACAATTATAAAACTATGAGAAGAAAAATCAGAGAAGCAGACTGGGGAAAGTATGAACGAATACTGAGAACAAAATTCAAAATTTTTGAGAATTGAATAAGCACTTATATTAGGGGTTAGCTCATCGTTTTTGCCCCCAAAAAGAAAATTTCCCCTTTGTATATTTGGTAAAAATAAGAAATCCCGGAACATCATCAGCTTGGTAAAACCCCAATTATAGTCCCCTCTAGGGGCGTTTTAGTACATTTAGGAACATGTGAAAAAATCATCAATGTTTGCCCAAAATGGCAAGGGGGTTAGCTAATTGTTTTTTGCCAAAATTTTCAATTCCTCCCTTTGTTTATTTGGGCTAAAAGAACATCCCTGCACATCATTAGCTCGGTCAAACCCCGATTAGCGTCTTTGAGGTGCGTTTTGGCATATTTGTGAAAATATGGAAAATCATCAATTTTTGACCAAAATGACAAAGGGGTAAGCTCCAGGGGCGATCCAGCCGTTGGAAGGGGAGGGGGCCAAAGAGGGGGCCCAAATCGCGGGAGAATTTAGCGGTGAAACAGCCAGCCGTTGAATAAGCGGGGGGGGGGGGGGGGGAGCGGTAAGGAGCACTCATTTTTTTTTGCTCCCGAAAATTTGAAAATCGCGCCGGCCGATAATTCCCTTAGCGGGGGGAGGGGGTGGTAGTGAGTGTTTTTAACTGTATTTTTCCCAGCCCCCCCCCCCCCCTGGATCCGTCACTGGTTAGCTCATCGTTTTTGCCAAAACAGGGACAAAACAGGGACAATTTTTTTTCTTTGTTTATTTGGTCTGAATGAACATCCCGGCACATCATTAGCTTATAGTCTTGGTCTTGGGGTCTTAGCATATTTGGGAAAATGTGGAAATTCATAACATTTTGACCGAAATGGCAAGGGGTTAGCTCATCGTTTTTGCCAATTGGCTCATTATCATTGTATCTTGTAATTGTGTATGATTGCAGGCATTTCAGTGCTAGCCATTCACACC
Organism: Strongylocentrotus droebachiensis; assembly: GCA_035222895.1. Lineage (NCBI taxonomy): Eukaryota > Metazoa > Echinodermata > Echinoidea > Camarodonta > Strongylocentrotidae > Strongylocentrotus > Strongylocentrotus droebachiensis. Next base: position 461,965 of record JAVYIG010000470.1, on the reverse strand, counting down.
CTATTTCGCACCCCCTTTTCTTCCTCTCTCTCTCTCTCTCTCTATCTTCCATTCATTCTTTCTTCCCTCGATACCTTTCATTTTCAATGCTATGTAGCCTTAAACCTTCACCACTGGTTCATTATTATCAATTTATTGTTTGCACGATCATCATCACCATCATCATCACCATCATCATCATCTTCACCATCACCATCATCATCACCATCATCATCACCATCACCATCATCATCACCATCATCATCATCATCACCATCATCATCATCATCATCATCACCATCATCATCACCATCATCACCATCACCATCATCACCATCATCATCACCATCATCATCATCATCATCTTCATTATTCTATTCATACAAATTTCAAAACCTTGTTATTCAAGCATTATTATCCAAATCTGAACATTTTCTCCTCATACAACGACTTTTAAACCAGAAAACAAGATGGGGTGAGAAGAATGTAAACATAACGGGTAATATAGATGGTTAACTTTATTTTCAACAGCAATACAAATCGTAAAAAATTTACATGCGATATACATGTAAATATTCCATTATGAAGGCAATACCATCATGAATGCACTTAAATTTGCATAGTTACGTTGTGTCAGCCGTACAGTAGCCTGTACACTAAGAAGACTAAGGATTGTTCAACTTCCCATCTCCAAAATAAAAGCACAAGTCTGCACCTTCAGCCAATGGACGGGAATATATATATATATATATATATATTTATATTAATACAAAATAATGCTTATCATATCTTAAACATATCGTCTTCTCACATTAAATGAATGTACACAACTGGCAAGAAAGAAGTCAAAACTAAACAATTAATTCCTCTTTCGTTCCCTCAAAGTTAACATACTTTTTTCGTATTCCTCACTTGAAAAAAAGTAAATCTATCAATGAATTACATTTCTCATGAAAGAATTTGTTGACAGATCAAAGGAGTGTGTGAAAAGTATGCCACCTTTGCAACAATATCACATTTCAAATTTTGCCCAGAGGACCACAATAAGGGGGCACATTTTTTTCTTTCTACTACATGTGTAAATAGTTACTCACATGTAAGATATATCAATATTAATTTTGGCATGGGGTGTGCTCCCTGTGCCTGTCACTGAGTAAAATAGAAATTTCAATAATCATATCCACTTAACACAAATTCTTAAGTTGTAAAATATGTCCAATATACATGAACTTTGGCAAGATAACATATCAAAGTAAAAAGAAAGTCCCATTAAAGAGCTTAATCACAAGATGCAACATATTTCTCAACACCTCTAGAATTGAGCTTATTCTCAAAAATATATAACTTCACACTTTTGTGCAACTCGTCTCCATCTTATAATAATGTAGTTGAATTTTTGAAGTCCTGCTTTAAAAAACAATGCGACAGTTGGGAATGCCAAGGCTACATGCCAGCATCATTATTGACATTTAAATAAAAACCATATCAAAAAGTTTACTCTGTTCAAATGTTATCAGCCTCATATAATTCTACATATGCGACTATGAATGGTTACTGGGAATATTCTAGACATACAAGTCCCTGTTGTACTTCATCATAGAAGCAATATAACAGGTGCTATTTCAGATCAGTAGAATATAAATGCTTCCGTCTCATTTCAAATGTCATGCCAAAAAGTTTCTTGTCGAGCCATTACTCGAAAGATGACAAATGCAAGACTTATTTACATAATTAACAATTTAGTGATTCAACTTTTTTGATATAAACATATTTAGCTCACCATTAGCAATTATTTTGTTTATTCCAAGTTGGTCCATTAAACGTCAATTAAACATGTATATGCCATGGATGTGAGAAATATTGAGTGGCAGTTCAAATGTTAGCCTCTTTGTGATAATAAAGACAATGACCACAACACTTAAAGATAAAGTTGAGTTCTGGTCATACAATCGCATTTTGAAAGAAATGGTTGATCACCTAGCATATTGGTGTGTGCTGCAAGGTTCTGGAATCATCAAATGATAAGAAATTAGGCCCAGTCTTGGTAAAGTTACAAGCACTGTACACAGAAAGGTGTAATATGGGACTACACAAACATGTGGCATAAAAATCTGTCCCGATTTTCATGCTGTTACATGCCATGTGTAGAATATTAAGGCATTTAAAGAGCCATGCTTTTCAGGGAACATTTGTTATCTGATGTTCTTCCACACTTGAATAATAACAATGATAATGCTCACAAATTATTTTTCACCTCTTCCCAGAACTCAACCTTCTCTTTAAAGGCACACTGTCCTACTTGTAGCTACTTGCTCCCTCTATATAGAACTTCCCCAATCGGTGCCTGTTGGTCCCCTATGATCCTCTTTTTCTTATGTTAAATGAGAGCTGAGTTAATGAGATAGCCACCTGTCACAGTGACCTCGCTGGCTCGCTTGGTGGTCTAATCCCTTCTGCCTGAAGTAGTAAAGCCTGCTTTTAAAGAATTGGAAGTCTGATCTGAATCACGTCCACAGATTGAAGCACCCTTCATGAAGCATTCAACTCGATCATCAGACAGTCATCACAAAGCAATGAAAACTATGTTCCTACATATTTGTGCCTATGGGAGGGAGTGTCGGCATCGTATCATGTCTGAGCCCAGCACTCTGTATGTCCGTCGCAAAAATCCTATCCTCCTGCTGTCCCCCGATCTTTCCAGAAATTGGCTTCAGCGGTCGATGATGACCGGGAAATCGCGCATCCCTGACGGCCCGGTTGGGCTCCGACGTGAGGTCGTGCATCATGATGTTGTGCATACCCTTGCTGCCCCGCCCTGGACGATCAGGTCTCGGTCTTGTAGGGGAATCTTTCAAATCCGGTTGTGTGGTCGGGTGAAATGCATCCCATACAAAGTTTCCATGGAGCTATGTAGAAGAGAAATGAATAACAGAATTAAATTTGCATTCTAACAACTACACGAAACGATATCGATAAATCAAATCAATAAAAGATATATGTACAGATTCTACTTTTAAATATATAGAAATAAAACTTGATTCACTCATCGTAAAATAGTTTTAAGGATTTAACATTCCTCATATTATCAATTTCAAATTTAATTTAATGACACTTGATAATTATTTACTCCATTCAATCAATCAATCGATCAATCAATACATTAATTAGATACAGACTACATCTTCTGCTTAGAGCCTTAAGCGTATTGACCCATTAATTATCTTTTACAAAGAGTTGAAACCTTTCTGGATCTCAATAGATAATATGTCTTGTTTACATAGAAGCTTTTAAATTCTCATTCTTTGAACAAACACCAAACATACTACAATGTTATAGACCTACAAATGTACATAGCCAGTCTGTCACAATCTTTAATTGTTATCAGATTATCCTCTTAGACATACCTTGCCCCTCTGTTGAAGATTGTTGTCTTTACGGCTATCATAGCCATGCTGATAAGAGATGCGCTCCATCAGAAGTCTGGGCCCAGTTGGGTTCGCTAATTGAGTAACTGGAACTGAAAAAGAAAACAATTTGGTTGATTAAATTTATTTATCATCAACAAAACTATCAATGACAAACATGTATGAATATTTTGTATGCAATATTGAATTAGGGAGAAAATGCAATACATTTTGTTTTCTATCATGTAGATTAAAGGTACTATGTCCCATTTGAAAAAAATGAAAAGGTTAAAACCCAACGGCATTTTAAAGACTATACTTATTTAGAACCTCCCTAAAAAAAAAATGGCTTTTTGTGAGAAAATAACGACCATTAGCTGTCAAACCGACATACGTGATTGCAATCACCTAAGTAAAAGTCTGATTTTCAGACCATTGTACCGAATCGTTGTACGTTTTGTGCTTCACAAAGATCAATCAGTTTAGTTTTGGTCATTACAAGTAGTGGGTTATTGATGTAGACAAATATTTATGTACCTGTTACAGCTCATTTTATGTACATGTATATGCTATTACCGAAGAAAAAAGATGTCAGTCAGTCACTCAAATAGTGTCTAGCAAGTAAACGGGTTTCCTTGCATAATATGAATACTGAGACACTGCTGACGTTTAAATTTTACAGATAGGACATACATGACAAATTCATAATTCCTGTAAAGTTCTACAGAATTTGATTTTAGCTGCAAAAGGGACATAGTATCTTTAATTGAATAGAAATTTGCTAAATACTAAAGGGAATAAAATGATTTAAGTAAACATTGAAAATAATGAATTACCAGTACAAGTACCTGGGACAGGTCTAGGATTTTGTATGTACAGGTAGGATGGGGAGGGGAGGGGGGGCGGGGGGGGGGGGGGGGGGCATGGTGCAACAAAATTAATGGAGATGCAAATTTTGTAGTGTCAATAAGAAATGCCAGTTTGGATTAGGGGAGGAGGGGAAGGGCACAGGTCAGGTGTTCCCCTCTCACATGGTGTACATGTGAATCTACCAGTGGATTGAACAAATGCTGATGACTTACCTGGCCCTTGAGCAGGTATGGTGTGAGGGTTACTGCCATGTCTGGTCTGTCCCTTTGGTCTATCCTTATACGTCTTAAAGTCACTCCTGTTGATCGTGTCCTTGGTATAGACTGGGTTCTTGTTGGTGTTGGGGTTCTCTCTTGAAGGCCACCAGTGAGCATCATTGGGGTTGACCTTGGTCTTCACATCGCAGATGGGGTCATGGAGGGTCGCAACGTCCTGCATGAGAAAGCCGACACCTTCAGGATGGGGATTGTTGTGCCTGGTGGCAGAAGTGAGCCTGGGTTTGGGCTGGGAAGGGTGCTTCTCTCCCTTGAAGGTTCTAGCATAGTGGGAACCATTGTACATGGTGCGTGTGTTCTTCTCATCGTAGTTTCCAAAGACTCGATTTGTCAAATCTAGGCTGTAAAGTACAGATGGATCATGAAAAGGGATTTAATAACTTGCTAACCTTTTTTAATCTACGATTGTTCTTAGAATCATGACAAAAATCAGATTTATGCTACAAACTACACCTTCTCTAGACACAAGTCTAAGTTAACAGAATAGACAGATTCTTCCAAAGAATGGGTCTCTTTTTCTTTTGTAACACTCAGAATCAGATATCATCTTTGAAAACATGTCCAATTTAGACTTCTAGCTCTATAAAAACAACTACTATAGCCTATAGGTCTACAACAACAACTACGATATTTATAATATAAAGACACATGTTTGTCAACAAAGACAGCTGACGAAACTCAGTCAACATGGACAACTTTTTTAATTCAAATAATTACAAACAAGCTTGCTGATAAAAATTACATTTATAATGAGAGGATATGGTCTTTATTTGAAAAAAGAGATGTCAGGTACTGGGAATAAGATTCCCTGTTACACGCACAACAAATTATAAATGAGAGCCATTTCAACTTCGTGAAACTTCATGATTTCAATGAAGCCTTGAAGTGTCTTGAGTTTGAAGGAGGCAGATGAACACAGGTCAATCAATGATGTGGACTTGTGCCTTGTGGTTACTGAAAAATTGACAAAGTTGTTAATGTTTAGAATTAAAAAATATCATCAACATACCCAGGCGGTGGAGCTTTTTCTGCCCTCCCCCTCGTCTGCATCGGTGGCATGTAGGTAGTCATGATTTCTAGTTGATTTTCAAGTAAATTTGAGTTAATAATCCGTTCACCAACTTCGTTACGCAGTTGTATCAGCTGAAGGTATACACAGCGCAGTGAGTGAGCTTCAATCCATAGAGCGAGAGTGATTGCGTTGACTACTGGGGATGCACTCCCGTTGACTACCGCTTCAAATGACGTGGGTGCACACATGCATAACTGAACTGTCGCCAAGCGATTGTCAACAATGCCTCAATCGATATAGTCTTTGTCCAAGTCTCCATTGTTGCGCGCTTTGCCATTGTGCATGATACAAGTAGACCGGGATGCAAAGCCCAAAAAGTCGATTTCTTGTGACCACCGTTAGACAACTACCTTATATTCTCAGATATTATGTATAAATATTATAAATGTCTTGTCTCAAACTCGACAAGCGTGAAAATGGAACATTTTTTAGTAATTTGAAAAAAACCGAGAAAAATATTTATTTTTTCAGCATGATCGTAAGCCAACCAGCTTGCGCGTTTCATCCGATTTGGAAGGGTGAATCCTCTCTCGACCAATCGCATCACTCGTTGCAAATCACCTTCACTGTACAAGATGGACGCGTACATGTCTTCATCATTGCGTCGGAAGCTGATGATTCTGAGGGGAAAACTTCTTTTTACTGTTTCATGCACGCAATCGAAACCCATGAACGAGTTATTCCCTTTTTAGAGAAAAACTTCAATCAGTTTTTAGAGTGTTCCACCCTATGGAAAGAGCTGAAGAATCGTCCAGAAAGTGTCATCGCAACCAAAGCAGACGATGCAATGAGTGACGATGTATGCACAACAACAAGGTGGGCTATGTTATGTATGTAGCTGTATGTATGCACTAGCACTTGCATGGCCTTTGTTTGGCAAATAGTGGCATGATGCCATGTTTAGACAATAAATCGAATCATGTTCGTACCAATACGATATGATGTGTAGATGTGATATTTATTGTGTTTTAGTATTACTGCAATTTAGGTGTCTAAAATTGTACCTGAATTGCATTAACCTACAGAGCAGAGCTAGAGTAGGCTAGAGTACGGAGTAGGGCTATAGGTCTAATTCATTCACAGTAATGTAAATTTGTTATGGTTTAAACTCGTTTAACGTCTGACATAATTAAGGTATCTGTGACCCCAAAATAACATTGAAGTCAGTCAGGTCACTAGCTGTAGAGCATCTACCAATACCATCCAAGTTTGTTTACAAAACGGGCAAATGATCGCAAAGTCATTACAATTTTGCAAGCGAAATAGACCGACAATATATGGATTCTTAATCTCACTCCACCACAATTCGAGCTGTATGAAAACTTATATCATATTCATGTATAAACATCACTTGCGATGTACATTGTAGTGCACAAATAGTATGTCACTTTTCCAATTTGCCAATAGTTTGTGGAGGTTAAGGAGAATTCTTATAATTCGAGCTGTATTAACAGAACTTGTTTAATTTCAAGTATCATTACCATATATTAATCTTTTTAAGTATTCAAACCAATCGCGATGTACTGCAAGAATAGTACGGTATGTGACTTGGTAGAGAAATCTTCTATTTCGATGTTGTAAATTAACAGAAAACCAATCCACTTGTTTTTTTTTCTTCTTCTTCAAGATAATCTGCCATTCTGCCTCCTTCAATACTGAAGATTCTTGCTGATGCCATATACTTGGCCTGATTGGGGTATGCGGGTGGACCACTACACCGGGGTTTCCTCCTACTCTTATACGAATAGTGCAATGGGTTCTTAACGTGCAAGGGTGTGACTTTCCTGTACACGGCCTCCATTTAAAGTCCTATCCGAGGGATGGATTGTTTTCCACTTAACATAGCCTGTGTCTATGAAACAAGGGGAAGGTCACGTTTACACACAACGCAGGCTTCAGTCATCCGCCTGGGTGCATGGGATTCGAACCAGAGATCTTTGGTTTGACAGGCAGACGCTTTACCGACTGAGCCATCCATCTCGCTTCCTATAATTCATGTATCACAATCACTTGTGATGCACTGCAAGAATAGTATGTCACTTGGTAGATAATTCTTATATTTTGAGTTGTATTAACATATATCTACAATTCTACATGTATGTTTCAAAATCCCTTGCGATGAAGGCAGTAAGAATAGTTTGTCATTTTTCCAATGACTCGTAAAAGTGGTAAATTCTTATAGGTTTTTTTTAAAAGCTGTATTAACAGAACACCAATTCACTTGTTTTATATTCATGTATCAAAATCACTTGTATAAGTGTATAAATCAATGAAGAGGTGATATTCTATTTTTATTTGAGCATGTTTATCATGGTCAATATATCATTATTTGAATATTCATTGCTTTAATCACACTTCTATCTAAGTTCTTGCACAAATCTTCCTATTATTTGCCTATATTTACAAGTAGCTTGGTATTAAAACGTGAGCGAAAGAAATTTTCAACTAGATATTTTGTTTTGCAAGAAATACCAGTTTGTCTTAATATTGTGACGATTTTGACACGGTTTCATATTAATTTATATTGGAATTTATCTGTGTCCTTAGAAAAATTATATAATGCTGAAGATTTTTGTACGTACATGTATTGCATACTTTATATTTATGTTTTGTTTACCGGTATATGTATGTTGATAGTTATTCAAAGCTAATGTATGTACATATATGTGGTTGACATTGATACACATGATTAGTATGTGCACGCATAACTTTATTGTTACACTGCATACTCAATGGATGTGCAACTCAGAATAAGAAGAGAAAGGTTAATGACATAGTATCTCATGAAATGCTGTTAATGAAGAAAAGCTGAAAACGTAAAATAATAACTACATGCATTTATTATGTGTCAAATGTGCAAGTTATGATAATGTTCAGTACTGTTATCAATATTATACAAATTGAATATGATGATGCTTTTGTCCTTGTGTGGATACTTTTTGTCATTCAGTCAAAATTATTTACGGTCTGCGATGTTGCAGGGGGGGAGGGGGTTGAATTAGGCAAGAAAGGAAGATTGAGATAGAGAGATAGAGATTAAAGAAACAATGAGTGAGATAGAGAGAGAGAGAGAGAGAGAGAGAGCAAAAGACAGAGTGAATGTATAGAGAGAAAAAATCAGAGAGAGAGAGAGTCAAGGAGGGGGGGGGGGGAGGGGGTGACATGAGAGTAAAATGTGGGTGAAGGATACTTTGGAAAAGAAGATCAGAGAGTCAAGGAAAAGAAAATGTGATGAGCATATACACGTATCAACACAAAGCAATGGTGATAGTTTAAAATAATATAATCATCCTAATATTAATAAAAATTACTTCACTAATTATAATTAAATCAAGATCTATATAATTTATCATAAATATCACTTTCATGTTCATATCAATATATCATCTTTATTGTTAGTATTATCATTGTTATCATGCTTATTATAGTTATTATTTATGTTATTATTAAATTAGATCAGTATCATCATAATCATGATTGTTGGTCTAATTATATTCATTAAGTAAAAAAAATTTAAAAAATTGCAGCAACCCCCCTCCCCCCCCCCCCCCAAAAAAAAAAAAATCCCTCACATAGGATGTAAAGCTAAGCTAAGTTCACACTTTATTCTTTAATCATGTGAATAACAAAGTTCAACATCCTGCACATCACAATATTCACCTCGAAAAAAAAAGGAACAGTAGATCGATATCCACACGCATTGGGCTTATTTTCTCTATTTGGACTCAAGAGGGCGACAAACAAAACTATGATTAATCTAAAGTATGATTACTAATTAATGTGCAACTTTCACGCTTGACGAGTTTGTGTGGTTATTGTTCTTATTTTTTTCCATCATTGTGCAAAAATTCAGGTAGTTGCCGCTCGGTGGTCACAAGAACCACAAACTAGAGCACTTTTTGATGTATGCATCCCAGTCTAAAGAGCAAAAATAGCCGAATACAAAGAAAGAATGAAAGAAGAAAAACAAAACAAAACATAAATCAATCAAAAGGAATTTAGGGAGGTCAAGCAAATAAGGAAATAAGCATAATCGATTCGTTTTACTTAACAAAATACGTGATTGATTTCTACGAAAAAAGGCTTCATCATAGAAAGGGCTAGCGGCGACCCCCCCCCCCCAAGAAAAAATAGTATGAAGCATACTGAAACAGAATTCTACCACTTGAGTAAAATATCTAAAATGTTTAAACAAGTATTTTATAACAGTAAGGGGTAAAAGAAATGTGGAATTGAAAATGAATATTTTTTTCATAATGAGGCGTAAACCGGCCGTACATTAAAACAAACAAAAAACACTACGTAAAACCAGGGACTTGTTAGTTGACGAAGTCCCGGGTAGGCCCATACCGGTAGGTCTATGGGAAGGAGGGAGGGCAAGGTGGAGGCAATTAACAGCAGAGACTCTAACAGAGGTCGCCCGGCCTTCCGGAGCGGGGTGGTGAAGGGGTAGTTCCCCCACTTTTCAGATATCTCCAAAGTAGACAGTTTTTTCTAAGGAAGGCCCCTTTTTAAGGTGGGTCTTAAGTATGGCTTTACAAATTTGGAGGGTTCGGCTGTTTGAAGAGAAAAGAGTAGCTTATTCAACAGAGAAATAGCTGCTGATTCAAAATGCTCTATATCCCAGTTACTAGACGAACGTAATATAGAACGACCTGTGGAATGGGGTGTATACAAGGAATGTAAATAGGCCTATACTCTGGAGCCAGCTTTGTTAGTGTGCGATGGGTTAGGAATTGTGTAGATTTTAAGCTGTTGCACATGAGAGACATTGAAGATATATCACGATGGGAGTGATATGAGATGATCTTCTTGAGTTTGTCAGAAAACGACTAACAGCATTTTTAACTTAACAATCAGTTAATTAACTTGACTGTTATGTAATCCAATACATTTTAATTATCAAAGTGAGAAGTAACAAAGCATGCACGTACCAAATGTTGGGTGGATTGAGGGGATACAATAGTTTTCTAACTGGACTGATGTTACGTAGATCACAACTGGCCAACTAAAAATGATTTGAAACATGGGGTTCAAGACAAAATAGGAAATGAAATTACATCAAGATTCCTATAGGAATCTTGATGTATCTCATGTCAATAATTGTAACAATAATTGTATCTCATGCAGATCAAGCTATAGCTTGATCTGCATGAGATACTAAGCCAGAGCCAATACGAACATGAGAAACATTAATCTTACTATATAAGCCTTCTACTATTCCCAAGCAGAAGAAATTCTGTCTCGCCTTCAAAGTGACCCTCGATCATCCACTTCCTTATACTTTGGGGCCCCCATAAGAGTTGTGATTGATCCAAATCAATCGAACGTCCTCCAATCCCGCCCGGCGCCCCCCCCCCCCACTCAGTGTTATTTAGGGAACGCATATGCTCGTTCCCTTTTTTTTAAAGCACCCCCTATCTGAGGACTGCCAACATTTCCGAACCCCCCTTTCGCGGGCTTTTCGCGGGCATTTCCTGCCTTGGAGACCCCCCTAAATCATGAAAAATGCTCAATGTACCCCCTTAAATGCGGAATAATTTCTCAGGAGTCCAAAGAGATGAGAGAAAAACAGAAAAAACACCCCCTTTTCAAAGAAATCTCCGGGTGAAAAGTTAATAAACCCCTTTTTTTTTACAATTCTCGGGCCGGACTTTGTCGCACGAAAAGTACCCCTTTACCGGACATTTTGGTAACACGCATGGGGTCCGTCCGTTCTCGGAGTGGGGGGGGGGGGGGGGGGTGGCCTCCAATCAATCGGTAGTTTACAGTGTCCTATCTCTTATGTACATAGTTGCGATTGATATCAATCTTGCTTTTGATTAGCACTGGTCATGTTCAAATAATGTAATGTCAAACTGCCGTTAGAAGATAATTATGACCAAAATTATTAGGGGATGCAAAATAACAAATAGGATTAAAGCGTATCTGCCATAGTTTACAGGAGGGATTAGACTGCCCTGCAAGGTCACTGGACAGGTGGTTATCTCATCAACTCAGCTCTCAGTTAACATAAGAAAAAGAGGATCATGGGGGACCAATGGTCACCGATTAGGTATGGTTTGTTATATAGAGGGTGCAAGTAGCTACAAGTAGTGCAGTGGGCCTTTAAGGTGAAATATCATTTCCCAATATCCTACATTTCATTGACTTGATATTACTGCATATAAAAATAGTTCACGTCATATATCTATTCTTTTGGTCTTTGTGGTTTGTCTGCATACTGATTCTGTCTGTCATTGTTAGCCGTGAGAGCTAACCTCAACGCATTGTGCGCCCAAAGTTGTATACCGCCATCACTCGGCAATGATTGGACACGGGTCATTGCATGCTCAATATCTTGTATTGAAGGGACTGACTTTTCTTTATACCTTCTTCAAAGTGAAGATGTATTATCTCAAAATAATAATGTATATTATTACTTGTTAAATGTTAGGCTTCCTGGGAAAAGTTTCAATTGCTATAAAAAAAACTATTATGGCTTGCACCCAGTAAATAAAGATTGCGTGCTAGTTCTTGTAATTAAAAAAATGAGTCAGAAAAATTATTGGGACCATCGGGATTTGAACCTGTCATCTACTGCCGGGCAGGGAATTTTTTTTTTTTTTTTTTTTTCCACAGTTAATCGTGACTGTGCCATGGACCAATTATGGCCTGATGTTAGAGTCCCTGCCCGGCAAGTGTTATTTGTTTTTAAGGGTATTTACATTCATCATTAAACAGAGGGAATAAATTCTTTTAAATCATATTCATTGCAAATGGGGAAATAATTAGAAGACATTCTTCACGAGAGATGTAATATTGAGTTGACATTTCTCTTTTTTTCAAAACCTCACTTGCTATTTTTTTTAAAGTGGACTAAAAGCATGCGATTATGTTGCGATAGGAATATAGAAAAGAGCAAAATGACAAAAATGAAACGCTTGTCCCGAAGGGGTTATGTCAGAACATGCATCTCCCACCATCTCTGCTTCTCGCTCTCTCTCTCTCTCTCTCCCCCCCTCTTTCCTCCTCCTCTCTCTCTCTCTCTCTCTCTCTCTTTCCCTCTTCTTCCCGTACTCATAAATTTCCACCTTGCTAAAAAATAATAGGATTTTTATAGTGAAGAAGGAAGTGAAACATTATAACCCAGGATTTATGTTCTTGCTTTTCAACATCCCCTAGAATTCATACAATCTTTGGAACAAACACAGGTTCTTTGAACAAAATGCTTTATAATTATAAAACCTTCCCCCTGTATTCACACACAAACCTGCATGCACTCCTTCTATGTTGGAGGAACCCATGACGAAGAAAAAGTAAAATCCCACCTCTTTTACTTGTTGCGGGATTATTGAATATTGAATGGATCAAGAAATTAACAAAAATAATATACCTTTGAGATCCTCCCGCCCACCTATATACCTCAAACAAAGATACACTGGGCGAATATCTGGGGCGCAATCAAGTGGGCCAGCTCAGCTGTAATTTCAACTGAGTCGCGACAGCAGTATTTTATGTTCTCTTGTATACGCCGCACTTTTCACCTTCAAGTTTTGAAAGCTCCATCGCGACTCTTTCGTTTTCGCACCACAACGTTATCAAGCCTTCTGCTTTAACACTTTTATTATGATTAAAAAACTGATCTTAAAATCACTATATGTTGTGATTATTTTTATCATGTGGTTTAGCGTTGATACAGCCATTTAGAGGGCGCTAGCATCATTTGGGAGACCAGTCTTCCTCTGGCGAAGATGCGGAATGAGGTTTCTACTATCAAGCCTGTCTATATATTATAAAGGCCATTCAAGGGAAACAGAAAAAGTAGCTAATGTCGACAGGTGGTCTTTTTATGTTCTTCAATTATTATAACACACATTTTTTTTCTCAAGGGAGACAAGATACACGGCCACTATACAGAGGTGGCCACTATTGCAGGTTTGATCATCCCCCCTCCATCCTTCCCCTTTCTTTTGTATCATTTCATCTCTTTACTCTTTAAGAGAGTACCTTTTTTAAAATATTGGTTTTTATCACAATGTTCAAGTTTAACTTTTGATTTTCATGACTTATCCGTCATCGATAAGTGTTGCTCCTAAAATGCCTGAGAATCATAATACATAATGGATTAATCAATGGATTATCTATATCAGTGGCGTAGACAGGTTCGTACACCTGGGGGGATGACTCAGGGGCGGATCTAGCTTTTTGCTAAGGGGGGGGGTGACCAAAATAATGACGATGCGGAGCATCGTCCACGAGCCGCGAAGCGGCGAGCCGATTTTTTGGGGGGTGTTTATTTGAACCCCGTAAGTGATGTTTTCCTGGCATCTATTAACAAAATGGAGACCATAAAAAGCAGTGCATGATAACGTCTTTTTAAATCAAGTAACAGTTAAATACACAGTTATATCCAGAGTTATCATGTGTTTGGTTACCAGATGAGTTGAATATCTTCTCACAATATTTGCACTTGAAAGGGTTTCTCTCCAGCGTGCGTTCTTTTTTCTCTCTTTTTCTTTTTTTTTGTTTTTCTTTTTTTTCCCCTTTTTTTGGGGGGGGGGGCGCCCAAGGGGGGGTTTAAACCCCGTAGATCCGCGCCTGTTTAAAGATAAACTCCAGTACTGGTAAAAATTACTAAAATTAAAAAGTAACTGATTGTTCAAGATTACAAATAAATGACATGTGCCAAACAATTTTGGAAGAAAATGTATACTGGCTGAGTAATGAGCATAGAAAGACAAGGAAACCAAGGTAGTACCATCCCCGACACCATGTGTGTGTTGTCCCATATATAGCTTTCTATGTGAGTGTTTGTTACTTTACCAAGACTCGGTCAAATTTATTATGAACCTTGCAGTGCACACCAATACTTACATGCTACATGATCAACTGTTTCTGATCCTTTCACACCTTTTCTTTCACCATGCAATCGCATTACCAGTACTAAAGTTTATCTTTAATCTTGTGGTTATCTTGTGGTTTCCAAACCACAAGATAACCACAAAATACTTGTAAGATTTTCTTTTTTTTACCGTCTGAATTGGCTTTCACCGTGTGAATGCGGCTAATAACAATAAACACAATTACAATAATGATGAGGATTATTATTATCATCATCATAATTATTATTATTACTAATATTATAATTGTTATCATTATTATTATTACTATTATTATCATCATTATGACTTATTAAGTAAGCAAATATCATTCCCCAAAACCTGGGGGGATGATTGTACATGCCATCCCCCCCACCTCACAAGGTGCATCCCTCTCATCCCCCCCCCCCGTTGTCTACGCCCCTGATCTATATACTACACATGAATGCACACAATAATAGGTCTTTAACATAATTTTGAAGGATTCTTCTAAAATCAAATTCAAATTTTAAAGTCATCATCGATGTTTATCTGGAAGAAAAAAAACGATATTCAATTTTGTAAAAAAATAAACAGGCAATTTTATTTTAATATTGTATACAAACATATTTTTACCCCATTTCCTTATACATCCACGTAGTACGCGCGTGTGTGCGAGGGGGGGGGGGAGGAGGGGGGTCAGAGCACAATCCACGTTGAGATTCTATAGACATGCTTCCGAATAAATAAATTCAAGTCTATGCCAAAGCAAATCTGCAGCAATAAAACAAATTGAGATCGATTGAGATTGGAGTCCGACCAACAACCCTCGAAAAAAATGCCTTGAGTCAGCAGAGCACTTTCAAAATTAAAAAGAAGAGATATAAAGCAAATATCTCGAAATTCATATCCACCCAAATGTCATCTATATCTGTGGCAGTGAGTAGGAGGCAACATTATTTATGACATGGGGGAAGAGAGTAGAACAAAGAGTTGATCTCCCCGAGACAACTGAGTCTGAAATTGATGTTCTGTGAGAGAATGTATACAGCGAAGAATGAACAGAATTTGAATGAAAAAGGTTAGGTTTAATCAACAATTTTGTATAAGCTTATGAAAGGGAGATTGTAAAATTAATGTTATTAGATTCTGTATCATCTTTTAAAATAAACAATGTTAATGTGCATGAATGAGGAATTTATATGATGACTCCACCGATTTGAAGAAATTTGCACTGATGCTTATAGGAATAGCCTGACATCAAAATGAAATGAACAAACGATTCTAATTACTATAAAATGCCATGAATTAAATTAATTTTAATACATGTTGTATTATACAATATTATACAGGCATGCATAAAGATAATATTGTATGACATAATAACTAATCACGATCATTTTTTTGAAAACGTATAGTCTAGTAAAATTCAAAAGTATTTTTAATGTAGAGAATAATAGAAATAAAAGAATTATTGAAAAAAAATATAAAAAGCCTGAAGCGCCAAAATATTACATTTTATTACTATCACTCATTCGACACTTAATTTATCATAGGGAGTAAACAGCTATTGTTGTCCAATATTATTGACGCCACCTATTTCTTCACAAAACTCTCACTCTATGCCCCCGTTTTTTTACATATTTTAAACCTTGTCGTGCCCACGGTTATTGAGATGTCATGAGATACAGCCCCGATCGTTGAAGAGTAGGAATGAAAATGTCATGATATCAAATGTTTTTCCATCCCAGGTGCAGTTTAAGACAAGAGTGGTTTTCATAAGAGTCGGCTTATTAAGGTCGGCTTTCAAAATTGCTTTGAA
Source organism: Strongylocentrotus droebachiensis (assembly GCA_035222895.1). Lineage (NCBI taxonomy): Eukaryota > Metazoa > Echinodermata > Echinoidea > Camarodonta > Strongylocentrotidae > Strongylocentrotus > Strongylocentrotus droebachiensis. Next base: position 445,703 of record JAVYIG010000470.1, on the reverse strand, counting down.
TATCAAAAGCGGAACATCTGCGGGTTTTGTTATAAAAAAAAAACATCACAAGGTTTTATGTCTCAATCACTTTGTCTGTTATAAAGCTGAAAATGGTATACGCAAGATTAAAAAATAGAAAAAGTCGAAAAGAACATGAGCTCCGACTACTGAGGGCAGTGAGTTTAGAATTGCCGTGATGATGGATGTGAGCGCTATCCGCAGTAAACTTTATTTATTTATTTATTTCTGATATTTAGACAGGGTGACAAATTATCACCAACAACGATTTTCTTTTTAACGTTAAGATGAGAATGATGAGAAAGATAAAAAGGGATGAACAAAATAGAGAGAATGAGTAAAGTGAGGAGAAAGAGAGAGAGAGGGGGGCCTTAAAAGAGGGAGAGATGGAGAAGAGAGAATGCAAACTGATACCCCAAAAAACATTGCAAACTGCTAGTCATTGTCAGTTGCACGTTCTTTTAAGAATTATATATACAAGGTCGAATAAAAACAAACAAGAAAACAAAGTCCATTAACCAAAAAAATTCATGCGATCTCTGGTCAAAGTGATAGGCGAAATATTTTTGAATGAAAGCATACCGCGTGCGTATATGAGGGGGGGGGGGGAGGGGGGGGGGAGGTAGAAACAGGTAAAGATGAAATGATTGCGGAGTAAACAGAATGTTGATAATTAAGTCAAGAAACTCGATTGACGCTCTAAAGCGAGCATGAAATAAAAGGGATGGTCAAATAAAAAAATACTAATAATCGTTGATAATGTTGGATGTTATAAGCCGCTATGCGTGTCGTGCTAACTTTGTTATATACATCCATTTGTCGATGTATAACGCCAGATGCGAACGAGTCAAGTTCAGTTGAATTTGACACAAATCAACCCCCATAGCCGTGGGGAATGACCTTCCATAGGCATACGAGCCCGGAAACTTCGGGGGCTGCAGCTCCACCCAAACCCCCAAGAATTTTTAAATAAAAACATTCGGGCAACTGCGACCTCATTTGGCAGCGAGGTCGTCTGCTACTTCATCTTATTTATCGCAAATTATGATAAAGAGTAAACATTTTGAATTTAGAAAGTGTTGAGACGAGAGATGTCAGCTACATTCTACCCCCCCCCCCCCAATGGAATGGAGTTTTACCTATACACATGTGTCCTATGGCCTGTGTGTACTTCAACCCTGTGAAATTACTTACCGTCAGCAGTAGATGGTAACTCATTCCTTTGCTATTTCAGACTTCGTAATGTTAACCACAAGTCGGCGCTTGAAAATATGCAATTAAGGCTCGTTCAGATATAAACCGCCGCGTTAAAAAAACATAACGTGTAAACGAATGGCGAAGATGGCAACTATACGCTTAATGGTCTTATATACGCGTATTCACTTAGAAACTGTGTTATATAAACAGAAATGTGAAAGAAAAGAAAAATTTCTGCGGTTTTTTCTTCTTCATATCTAAACGATGGATTTTTCTGCCAGCTTTTCAATATTTCACAGGTGTACCATTATCATCATTTCCCTTAGGCATGTTCGGACTACCACTTTCTTCCATTCTCTATTTCCAGGCAGAGGTCTCTCATCTTGGTTCATTTACCCTTAATATTTCTCAAACCTTCTCCTATACATCATTGTTGTCTTAATCCTCTTCTCCTTCCTCTTCGGCATGATATGAAGTACAAAGTAAACTCCCCTGTCATATCATCTGTAAACCCAAGGCATGAATGGGAGGCTTTCCATGATCGAGTACACCTTTCTTCTTACAAAAAGTCTTGAGTGCAAGAAAAAAGTTCACCTTGGTATCACGGGTGAAGGGCTTGATCAATAGAGATGCCCTCTTAGCTCAAGAGATAGGGTCGTGCACTTTTCCCTTTTAATAAAGCTGGTGTCTCTGTCACACGGCCTTGTCTTGTTCATTTTCACCTGTCTAGTAACCTTTACCTTGAGACTTGAATCCAAGACATGGGCAATTACAGAATATTTGGTCTAGGGGGGGGGGGGGGGCGAGGGGTTGGGGTTGATGTCAGAGCGGTGGAACAACTGCAGGATACCCCGGCCATAAAAGATGGAACACTAACTTTAACACTGACTCTATGGCCCAACCGTGATCTAAACCCTAATCTTTGACCCTGTTTCTAACCCTATACTAATCCTAACCCTAACCAAAATGTAATATTCTGACAAGTGATATGGTTTTCACATCATACTTTTTGTTTCCTTACAAAATTTGTCTAAAACTAACCGACAAGTTTGAAAAGAAGAAATTAAAAGATCCCCATACTCAAGACAATCTCAGAATGACATTTTACTAGCGAGGGATAACAGGTTTTCTAATTCACAACATTCTAAAAATCGATTTTGCCGTTAGAAATGATACAATGGGGGCGTCCCCTCCCCATCCGACCCTGCCCCCTTTAGCAGCGCCTCTGATCAGAACTTGTGTTTGCACTCGTGATATCTGTTGCTCGTTTAGCGTTTACCCCGCTGCCACCATGTCTGTTTGTCCCGCTGTGTGGCTTTAAACAAGACCAGGAAAATGCATGATCAGATATCATCTACCGCGAACGGTACCACCTTTCATGGTTTACTTATAGGACAAGAAATCAAAGAGAGACATGCAAGAGCATGTGGGAGATCATTTTAATGGTGTATGATGTACCTTCATGCTTAGAACACCTCACATGTTGAGTTTTGACACCATGTTACCCTCTTTTTGCCATGTTTGTATGTTTATAATTATGGTGAAACCATTACCCCTAAGGATGCATTCACTGATTCCCATCAGTGGGAGTAGCTTAGGTTTTCCAGCCAGGGGGTTTTCTTTGCAATCTGGCCCTCTAGAAAAACGAACATTCACAATAGCGGATCCAAAATATATAAGTTTTATTCCTTTATAGACGGTCTTCACTTTCCGATGATAGAAGAAGTTTCCAAATTTTGCATGACTGTTTCTATCCCCCAATAATTTTATTTTTTGATACCATGTATGCTATAGATATATAACAAGAACGGTACAAATAATTAGTGGTTCTCAGGGTTCGAGGGCACAACTCATACACCCCCTCTCCAATAAAAAAAAATGATTGAGCGTAAAGCGGCAGACAGAACATTTTATTTTTGTAGCGTTCTTCGTGTATTTGTTTGTATTTATTTGCTTTGTTGCATTTTGTATTCTATTTAATTGTTTTGTTTTGTTGTATTGTTACCCTTGTGAAACTGTTCTTAGATATTCAGGATTTGGTGACCATCATCATCATCATCACCATCACCATCACCACCATCATCATCATCACCAGCACAATAACCACCACTACCATCATATTCGGGCGTTCTCTAATTGAGCCAGTTGTCCCTTTTTGCAGAACAGAACGCCTTCGCCCCTCTTCTACGATGTCATCGACCCGTGGTCCTCTGCTTCATTGCTGCCCATATCCATATCATAACGATCTTAATGAGTACCCACCGACAGATATGGGATCTATCTTCTTTTACCATCACGACAAAGATAATTCATTTCTTTTTCTAAAGGCAATCGTGAATGGGCAATTATGTAAGGTTTGGTCAGCGGCATTATATTTCGTTGGATTTTGTCAGATTCCTGTAATTGCGTGTACTTGGATTTAGATGTCATTACTCATGGAACGTGGGAATTAGCCTCTATTTGATGGAAAAGGAGGGGGAGGGGGGGGGGGGGGGGGGGTCTCACCAAATTACCTAATTTCCAAACAATTTATTCCTATAATAGCTATTTAGCCGGGGAAAATCGATCCCCTAACATTTTGAGGTTTCAGATATTTACCTATTCTTCGTTCATTATTATGAGGATAGGTTTATAGGCTTAAAATTAAAATTAAACATAGTTATGTTGTGCTTTGTAACCCTATCTTAACATTAGAAAAGAGTCAAAGTATGTTGCCTTTGGAAGAAAAAATCATTACAAATGGTAAAATGTAATAATTTCGATGAATTGTGAAGTAGTAGCACTTCGTCTACTCTGTTTTGCCTTTTCTTTAATGTTTATAGTTCATTTAGATGCAAGCGCGTAGCCAGGATTTTATTTTAGGGGGGGGGCGGTAGTGAGCACGTAAAGCGTGCAAATCACTTAAAGAGCACGCGAAGCGCGCTCCCTAGGGGGTTAGGTGCAGGGAGGGGGGAGTTCGCGCGGAAGCTTTGAAAGAAGACGATTCGTTGTACCTTTCTCGACTCGCAATCCTTGTCTGAATTCATTCCACCCCTCCTGCGCATAGCGCGAAAGCTTTGACGTATTATTAGACAAAGAAGACGATTCGTTGTACCTTTCTCGACTCTTAACCCTTATTTGTATTCAGTCCCCTCCCGCGCGAAGCGCGGAAGCTTTGACGTTTCATTAATTTATTAGAGAAAGAAGACGATTCGATGTACCGTTCTCGACTCTTAATCCTTATCTGAATTCAGTTTCCTCCCCTCCCGCGCAAAACTTTGAAGTTTCATAAAATTATTAGAGAAAGAAGACGACTCAAAGTACCGTTCTCGACTTCTTAATCCTTGTCTGAATTCAGTCCCCCCCCCCCCCCCTCCCCCCTCCCTCCTCCTGCGCGAAGCGCGGAAGCTTTGACGTATTATTAGACAAAGAAGACGATTCGTTGTACCTTTCCCGACTCTTAATCCTTAATTTGAACTCAGTTTCCCCCATTCGCGCGCGAAAGCTTTCACGTTTCATTAAATTATTAGAGAAAGAAGACGATTCGTTGTACCGTTCTCGACTCCTTTTCCCCTTTTCTTCCTACGTCCTCTTACTTGTTTTCTTCTCTTTCTCTCTCTCTCTTTTTTTTGGGCCGGCGGGTTTTTTTTTTGGGGGGGGGGCGACCGCCCCCACCGCCCCCTCCCCTGGCTACGCACCTGTTTAGATGGATTCCCAATCATTATGACCTCAAGATAAATTTATTCACTCATCTTTTGAAAATTTAAGGAATGGCTGCTCTAGCAGATATTTTTCATTATCTATGCTTGGAATGTCAACAATTATTGCTGGCATGTTTAAAAATACCCTGTCTCGTATATAAAATGTGACTATAGCTTAATGACGAGCATATCGTTCCAATTTTGTTATACCTGAGAACTTATCCCTGGTTATACAAATAGATGTGAAGTCACTATAATTATGTGGAGGAAAATCTTGCTCATTATTCAAGCTATTTTTGTTGCCTAATATTTCTTTCTCTCGAGCATCGGATCATGGCGTCGCAAGTTTATGTCAGCGATGTTTGTGAGGAGAGATGCGACCTTGTCATGTCTTGCATGTTTCATATCACCGAGACATCGCTTCTGGAATGTGAAATGTTTTGACATTTCAATTTCCATGGATTTAGTTACATCGTTTAGATGGAGATGCCACTATTGAGGGGGCGATTTATCAGTGGATAAAGATATGAATTGGGCGAGGTTTAAACCTTAATCCCTGCGTGCAAGACCTCGGTACTGACACGCAGACAGGCGTACACGGTATGCAGGAGATACGATAGTGTTACAATAGCTGTATTAGTCAGGATTTTTAAAAGCATAACATAATTTGCTTGTGATATCTTTGCTCCGAGTACATCCATTTTTGATGGAACGTTGGCTTTGACATGGTACATATCATAGAGAACAGTGTTCGACAGCTAGTTTACTTTTGCTGAACGAGGGAGAGGGTGGGGTGGGGTGCAACATAGATTATTGTTCTCCTTTAAATGAACATTGAGTACTGCTTTTTTTACGACAGCTATCATTCTTTAATCTAATGCATAATTACATAACCTCATTTGATAAGGTGTGGACTACAGAGTCCATTAGAAAATGAAAAAATAGGATAGTGTATTGCTCTTTCATCCATTTCATGCTGACATCTATTATTTTTCCATATTAATCGTTCGTAGATAGATTATTGTTCTCCTTTAAATGAACATTGAGTACTGCTTTTTTACGACGGCTATCACTTTTAATCTAATGCATTGTTACATAATCTCATTTGGTAATGTGTGGACTAGACAGTCCATTAGAAAATGAAAAAGTAGGACGGGGCATCCATTTTATGCTGAGTCAGATATCTATCAATTTTCCATATTCGTTCGCAGATATATTTTTGTTCTCTTTTAAATGAACATTGAGGTCTGCTTTTTTATGACGGCTATCATTCTTTAATCTGATACATAATCTCATTTGGTAATGTGTGGACTAGACATGCAGTTAATTAGTAAATGAAAAAGTAGAACAGTGTATTGCTCTCTCATCCGTTTCACGTGACATCTATTAACTTTCCATTTTAATTGTTCGTTGCTCCCTCCCTAACGTTTGTCTCTGCATGTATGTCTGTCTTTCTCCCCTCCCTTTTCTCTGTGGCTGTCTCATTCATATAAAACAAATAATATTACCTTTTCTTGTTCGCGTCATTGCTAGGCTCCCTTCCGTACATAGTTTATCTCATCTCTTCATATGACTCCTTTTCAGTCCCTACTCTTCCTCCAAACCACCTCCCTCTCTCTCTCTTCTTCTCATTCTGTCTTCAACTTTCCCAGCTTGTTACTTCATCAATTCACCATTTTGCGTCTTCTTTTCCATTTTGTTTCTCTCTCTCTTCCTTTCTCTTTCTCTCTCTTTCTCTTTCTCTCTCTCTCTCTCTCTCTCTGTCTAGTAATTGCAGCATTCTACTTTCATTGGACAGAATCCTGTATCCAGCACCTTAATGAGAGCAGTGAACATGAATCTCTGGGGAGATGACTCCAGTACATTCCATCGTCTATATACGGTTTCTCCGTATTATAGTTTATCTTTTAGAAGACACTATACATTAACAAGGCCCATAACTTTACTGAACATAATAGTTTTATCTTGCTGTTATTGTTGTTGTCGTTGTTCTTGTTGTTCTTATTGTTCTTGTTTTTTTTCTTTTCTTCTACTTCTTTTTTTCTTTATCTTCTTCATCATCTTCATCTTCATTTTACTCTTCTATTTTCTCTTCTATCTCTTCATTTTTCTTCTTTATTGTTATTGTTGTTTTAGTTAGTTTTGTTCTTGTTCTTGTTCTTGTTCTTCTAATTCCTCTTCTTTTTCTTTCTTTTTTCTTCTACTTCTTCTCCTTTGCCTACTTCTTCTCCTTCTTCCGCTTCTACAACAACTACTACTAATACTACCACTACCAAACTCTAAATTTGTTTGTCGGTTAGATCTGCCTGGCACTTCACCGAGATTTCTTTCAAATCAACACAAGATAGTTATGCAGTTTAAAAGTTTAAAAAACAACAACATTTGATTCTTCTAAACATCTCTCAAACTCTTTTATTCCACTTAATATTTGCCAGCTGCATTTATTTTGACTGATAGGGACTTGAGTCTCTATCTTCCTGTCTGTTTTCACTGATGGTATCCTTTGATATGCCATGGAGTTACTAGCCTAACTCCATGGATATGCCATCCTTCACCACTTAATACTTACACAACTTTCAACTCCTGATTTCCCACTTTTGATATATATTCTCACTAAAGACTGGGAGATAGGTTTCACGGAGATGGCAGAAATCTATTGCACTTTTTTTGTCTCAAACCAATTTCAACCCTCTAGTATGGAACACGGAACTTTCAAATTAGTCATGTCGGGAATAAAGCAAATCTCATAACACAGGTGTAAGCCTAATCACCAATAATGTATTGTTTTTTAATGAGACGTATGGAGTGAAACTTGGGTATATTGCCAATGCAAATCAAGTCATTTGACATATCTTTGAAATGTTTGGAAAGTCAATTAGATTAGTCAATTTAGATAATAATTTTTCAGTAAATTTGATATCAGTTCGCCTAGGTGTTGACTGAAATAAAACAATTTTCTTGCTTCCTTTCATCATTTTACCCCTATCAAACGCAGGAAACATCAATACTATCGTATATGCAGAAGCGATAGACTCCATGTATAATCGTTTTGTCAGTCATGTTCTGCGAAGCATTCCGGGATTTTCAGTAATGGCGGAAAGTACGGCATTACAGACTCGCCTTGCGATGGCCTGGCTGCCATCAGACACAGCTGCTGTTCGGCACACGCGCTTCACTCCTCTCCTTTTAATCTCATCATTACTACATCACGTGCCGACGAGATATAAATAAAAACTCGATGCAAAACACAACAAGCTACCAGATTTAGAGTCAATGAACTCTGATGTCAATCGGCAACGTTTTGATTTTCCCCGTAGTTTAAAAAACCTCGCTGAATTGACATGTGTTAGCCAAAGCAATTTTCATATGACATGTACATGTACTATGGGGTGTGCGAGTATATCTAATCTTGGACGCAAATTTGATATTACATTATTAGATTAAATGAAGATATTCTTGTCTTCACAAAATGACTCATAAGGGAATAAAAAATGGCTTCATGTGAAATGATGTGAACGTTCCAACATTATGAATTTGGAATACATATACAAACAACATAATGCATGAATGAAAGGATTCTATTAATTCACACAAAGACTCACCAGAGAATAAGAAAAGGCTCCGTGATGTAAAAATAATAAACTGCCTGTAGGCCTTTACAATACTGATGTGAACGTGTGAACATTCTGATTTAGAATATGTAAAGTATACCAACATCATTACGCATGGTCTTAAACTTAGGAAGATGGAAATTTCCGGGCACTTATTTAACAAATTGTAAGAACACAACTAATACCTGTATAGAATCATCATCAATCAAACTTTCTATTATCATTATTCACAAAAGAGCAAGACATAAAAACTAAAAGAAATTCGTAATTGTTTAGGGAAAAGGGTATTCAACCTCACCGACTACTTGGAAAATAGGGTATAAAGAAACGTCCCTCCCCTTTCCTAACAAAATGTAGAAATTATATATTTCTTTAACATGAACACGTTCACATTCTATATATTTCATTGTCTTAATGTGTCGGTAATTGAGCCTACTTCTTGAGTCAATATGATTGTAGATCCAATTATTAACAATAGGAAGATGTGACATATACAAATAAACCCCAGGGGCCCGTTTCACAAAGCCTTTTTTTCAATGACAAATGACAAAAATAAGTTACCAATCTGCTGATAACTAATCAGAAGCAAGGATTTCAGTAGCTTATAACAAAGCTGTAATTTGTCACTGATGAAAAGTTTTGTGAAATGGGGCCCAGTTGTATATTATGGGATTGTATTTTTTTTACCCACTGCGTATTTCCTCCATGTCTACCTCCTACAATAAAGCCTTGTAGTTGTAGCTCATGCAGAATGACGAACTCTCGAATATGCCGTCAAAATATTATTGCACAGGGATGAAATCTCACCAGCAGTCTCTGAGCAACAAACTTTCATGACAGGATATACGCTGCGAGTATGATTCATATACAGCGTACGTGGTGCTTGTGTAAACTATGACTGAAAAGCAGCATATCACCATCGCCGCGAATGCACGGCTTCTCGGTTTGCGACGTATATTTGTTTTGTTTTCCTTGAAACGAATAGTCATCTGTCACAGAGGTAGTCAGTCAATGAACGGTGTTCGGTTTATATTTGGTTCTTAAATTGGTTCAGTTTGGATTTCATAATGAAAACTGCTATATATTATCTCTAATGAACAGCGAGCTACGGGTAGATAGAGATATTGATACTATTTTCCGCCCCATATACCACTTCTACGTATGTTACACATCTCACCATGCTTTTACAAGTATGTTTGTCTTGCTTTCTAAGAAAATCCAATTACATGATTCTAAACATGCGCTAAATGAATACTTGGGTAAGTTGGGTTTCACGGCTGAAGAAGGAATTCCACGTATAGCTTCCAGATATGATCCTACATTAAACGTATGCTTTACATTTTCACCTTCTTGTTTACACGTCCAATCTGAGATAAAACAGAAACAGAAAGCAAAGATGAATCTAATGAATCGCCACTGTGTGAAAGTTTTGATACTGTTGTGATATTTTGAAGCAGTAGATAAGCCTGAACAAGGCCTGTTTACCAAGTAATAACGGATCGCTGATAAAGCTCATGAATATTGGTGTTTATCAGCATTATTGATTCTACGAATTGTTATGTATAAAGATTTTGCGTTCAAGTTTTAACATAGTTTTGATACTGTTGTAATATTTTGAAAACAGATAAGCCTGAACAAGACCTGTTTATTCACGGTGTTTACCACGTAACAACGGATTGCTGTTAAATATCAACTTTCAAATTGGTGCACGTCAACATTATTGATTCTACCAGGGAGGTGGAATTCCACCTCCCTGATTCTACGAATTGTTATGCGTTCCGTTAATAACAAGATTATAATATTCACAGTCAAGAAAGAAACAACTGTTATTAAGGCCTAGACTCCTTAGAGTTTTAATTCATACTGAAACCTTTTCCATTTACAGATCTTGAGTTCCTAATTTTATGATATTTTGAAGACATGTTTACTTGTAGTCTGTTCTTCACTTTTAATGAGGATGGCCAAAAGTGGTATTTTGTTTTTTGGATGATATAGCCAGGCTTTCGAAGAAAATAAATGCTTGGATTTAAGTATTATCTTTAAGAAAGTCATACAGTCCACATTAAAATGACACTGTGAAAATGAAAACAAGTTAATTACTAGCCAGAAGGGTGATAAATTTGCCTTAACGCCTTCCGTGTATAGGGTTCACTTCTTACGCAAATAAACATTATATACGCATGTAACTTAATTTCACATACCTTTTCTAATTTCTATAGAATATCATGTATTGTATCGGAAAATGTATCAACACGTAAATGAATCAAATGTAAAATATCCCATTGATGCACGGGAATATGTATGTTTCAAACGATCATGTAGAAAGAAATAAATCAATTATCGATTAACACCCAGAAGAGAGAAAGATTATTTTATGCTGTATTTACGAGCGATAATTCTTATTTTGACGAGTTATTGCCATGGATTCGAAATCCGCCTTTAGTGTAATTACCGCGACTCGTGAAAATGAATGCTCTTATTTTCAACCCCATTTCTGTGAACTTATCTAATTAGACAACAACATGAACAAATATTTGGGAGTCTGTGGAGTTTTCAGGATGAATCATGCGCATTAGAAAACAGATGGCACATGTTCGTATCTACGTTAGACCACGTCTGCTGTGAATCATAAGGGTGCAAATCAGGGGCATATGCAGGATTGTTATGCTACTGGTCGTTGATATTTATGGACAATAACAATTACATTCAATCATCAACGGTGAACTACAAGACTTTTTTTCGCTATGATTGGAATGCGATTGGAGTGAGTGCGCATGCGTGCGTCTCTGTTTGATGACAATGGCTTCATGACATTGTTCAAACAAGGAAGGGGCACCGGAAATTGTATAACTATGTCCTATATAATATGGTATTTCTTACAGATACTCCGTAAAAACGCCCTTAGAGATATCAAGACGAATGAGTATTTTATCATAGCCTTGCCACAGCATTGCTTCCAAATGTTAGGCGAACCGAAAGGCTGATGATGCACTTTTCATCTAAAAGTGCTTATTGTATCTCCACTGTAGATATTAACCGAAGAAAAGGAAGCATTCGGCAATAAGATTCGTCCTGGATATGAATAAGTTCAAACATTACAAAAAAAATATAAGATTTTGCAGTTTCATTGCATCATAGTTTATATAAACATATTACGTAATCGCATCAATGGCGTCCGACTACATGTACTATCCATCATAACACGGCTGTCTGTTCTGATTGAGATCCATGGTCATTAATCAATATCGCACTTGTGTTCTCTGTTGGAGTCCATATCAGGAGTGGACATTACCAATGGACTTGTCACGAAGGCTTCACGTCTCTACAATCCTACGGTGTAGTTATTAACTTTACGCAGTGGCGAAGCATGGGTCAAACCATTAAGGGAGTACCGGTGTTATTGGATAGGACCCTGGCATGATCTTGCTCAGTGGATGAAATGTGAATTTACAAGGCCATTGATTAAGAAGAGGGTCGGGGGGGGGGGTTACTTTTGCTCACGTTCCCTTCCACTTTCTCTCTTTCTATCTCTCTCCGTCTCTCTCTCTGTCTTTCTCTCTTTCTCTTTCTCCCTCGCTCTCTCTCTCTCTCTCTCTCTCTCTATCTATCTATCTATCTCTCCATTTCTCCCCTTGATGGTCTCAATGAAGTTGGTCCAATCATTAAGAGCTACACTAGCATCGCAGGTAACACTATTCTCACCAAGTGAATGAAATACGAATTAACAAAACCAGAGATTAGCTTGATAAGAGGGAGGGTGTAGGAGGCGGTCATATCGTCATATAATAATGTCATGATGCCTTCTCTATCTTTAGTCTCTGTCTCTCTCATTCAGTCCTTTTCTCTTTCAGAGTATCTTCTTAAAGGGTTTATTTGAGGGGCGTATGCCCCCTGCACCCCTGTAGCTACGCCACTTTCCTGCCTGCTGACCGCTCACGCTTGGCCTACTGACCACGACCGTATCACAGCTACACAGCTATCATACACTCGATTAGATTTAAGCGATGGCTGCTGGTTGAGTCGCCTTTGATGTCGCCTCCTTGAAATTTCTCCTTGCATTTAATGAAGAAATGCATTGGTGGACTCCCCCCCCCCTCCCCCCCCCCCCCCTCCCCCTGCGCCCTGCAAAATCCAATCTGGTATATGTCTTTAGACAATATGCAAAAAGAGAAATTGATCAGAGCATTTTTTAATCGTGTCGGAGATCCTTATGATAGACTACCTTTGTACCTTTGAACTCTTAATTTTAAATTGAATAATGTTTTTAATTTGTGAAATAAAATCACACGATTACGACATAATTAAATGACATCTGTAACATTTAATAGATGATGGTATGCCTTTTTTTACTTGATGATCATGAAAAGTTGTCGGTCAATATGTCCTGATCTCTGGGGATGTACAGCCTTGTTGAAGAGACTTCGACCAGTTCTTCGAAGGTACCGCATTATAATATGAATAGTTATAACAATATAAACACAAGTAAATAGAAACGAAACGAAAATATGTTGTAATAATTTAGTTGCGTAAAATAACCAAGTCTCCGACACTTCGGTGGTGGGGGGCACAGCATACCTGACACCCCATACTTTTTAAATATCTAACTCCACATGAGATTCTGCTCAAAGCTGTTCGTAGTTGGATCACAATTTGAGCAATGGCCGTCGTAGGAGCAGAAAGTCCAGTCTGTTTGCCCTTTAGATACCATCTTCTCTTATCGACCATCGCCGGGGGAGCATGCAATGTCTGGCAGCGATCTAAACATATCACCTTTATATAAGAAAACTGCTGTTATTGACAATTTGTTAATGATATGTCCTGAACGCGTCATGAATTTAGTAAAAATTCCTCGTGTGCAAAGTGACACGTCCACCTGCTGCAAAGCAAAAAACTCGGTCTCACCTCAGAATCGACTCCAATACGAGTGATTCTTTTCCATTCGCTATTGGTGATCAGAGACTTGGTCCGGGGACAAATGGCCCGGGGTTCGTCTCGTCGAAAAAAATTGAGATATATTTAGGATAGACTTAGGATTATAATTGGGTTTTAGGATCGATTTTGGTTAGGGTTTTGGTTAGGATTGCGATTGGGTTTGAGGAGAGATTTCAGGTAAGAGTTAGGGTAAGGGTTAGTTGCCGTTATTGTTGGGCCCAGAGTCGGTTGTCACATAAGCAGGTGTCCTACAACCTCGGAGTAAAGCCTCGGTCACAAATACCATTACGAACTGCTACGAACGCCGTACGAACGATTTTCAGACCATTTCGTAAGATCTTCTCGAGAATGCCGTACGAAACCAGCGTTCGTAGATCGTTCGTAGACCGTTTGTAAGTTCGCAGACTGGTCGATGGTAATTTCCAAGATTTTTTTCTATCAACTTCGTACGAAACCCTCTCTTCGTAAGGCGGCCGTACGAACGTCGTAAGCACATCTTAAGAACCACGCTCGATCTTCATACATTTCGTAGGGTCGAGAGGAAAAATCGTCGGTGTGAATGGGGATCGAATCGTCACGTTAGACAATCTACCCACCTGTCAATGCAGTACTTTCGGCGATTACTGATACAAAACATCTCGTTGTGCAAATTAGATTGTCTTTGCTTAGTGGCGATGGAATTCCACCGCCTCCACGGCGTTTTGCAGACATTTATTATGTTATGAGAGTCCGGAAGACGGTGAAATTGCGATGTGGCAACTAGTGGTGTTGAGCTCCGGTTTTGATTGATTCATTTCCCGAATCCGACCCGATAATTGTTAAATCGAGAATGATAGGAGTAATATGGATAGAAAAATAAAGGTTATCGTAGAGGGTTGTTGTTCCATAATATACTTGGCGAGTTGGCGTGTCGGCGGACACTATACATGTAGACCGTGGGATAAAGATATACTTTATCAGCAAGGAAAGCAGAGGCCGTACTTCAACCCAGATTCTTCCTAAGATCACCGGAGGTGGGGGGGGGGTGCAACTCGTGTGTGCCTCCTTTTAAATTCAATGTGAGGAACGTTTGGTACAATAGGAACAAGTTACCCTCTCCAAAATGTTGAGCCTAAAATGCATCTGAAATATAATAACTATGGTTTTTTTTCATCAGAATAGTTTTTGAATTATGCCCCCAATATTACAAAAACCTTGATCCGCCCCTGCTAAGATTTCTCTGGTTATTTCCACTGAGACATTTATATTATGTGATCGTGTAGTGTTTCAGATAAGAATCACGCCATATCTTCGAAATATGTGAATTCAATTCAATTCAAATGAACATTTATTTTCTTCTAAACAATACAATTTATAAGTAGGAACATAAATATAATTAAAGAACTTGTATTACAAGGAAGAAGGCGCGAACCCCGAAAAGCATAGCTTGTAGTGGGTACGCCCGAATACATAAATACAATTATACATTATAAATGGGAGAAAGGAAGAAAGGAAGAAAGTGATAGGCAAAGAGGAGAGGATGATAGAGAGCTTGGAGAAAGAGAAAAGGAGAGAGGAAAAGAAGAGGACTGCAGTATCAATGGAGTGTATGACATGCATAAACAACATAATGGCAAGATATAGGTGAAGAGTATAGTGTTGAGAAAATAGTATCACAGCTTTGGAGGGAAAAAAACGAATTGCCTACAGAACGAAACATTACATGACCATAATATAAATTGCAGTGTGGACTTAGAAAAACGTTATGTGAATGACTACAAAATGAACAACAACAAATCAAACAAACTAACAAACGAGAAAACAAACGAAAAGCAAACAGACCTGAAGCAACAGTATCGAAGGCACAATTATGTATACCATGTGCAAGGGTCTTCTTTTGAAGTGCTAACAATGATTTTAAAATACATCTATTATTACCCCCATAATTGTATTAATATTCACGTACCCCCCCCCCCCCCCCCCCCTCCTTTCCAAGAAGGCGATGTTTGAATTGGGGCATTTATATGATTCTGCCCTTCAAATTGTATTTCCGATCTTCTTCAATTTCGAAGAGACTGTTCGAGTAAAAAAATAAAATTTAAAAAAAAGGGTCAAAACTACTCCCTAGGCATGGTATTCGTGAGCAAATTCGATCTTTTCTCTCCTTCTCTCAAATTTTGTTTCCTTTTCTGTCCCTTCTTTCCTATATTGAACTAATATTTAATTTGATCGTACCTTGTTATCGACTGCCTGCCAGAAGGTGCTTCCTGCCACTGACAACACATAGCTCTAAGAGCCTTCTTGCGAAATCAGACGTTTTATTTTGCGCCCTTGAAATCTGACCCAGTAAAACATTGCTCTTTCTTCGTTATCGATTCATCAATTCTCCTCACACTACCGTACCAATTTGGCAAAGAAATCATGTTTCTCTCATCACAAATGTTTCAAAACGGTTCGTCGAATCCCCCCTCATTCAAATTAAATTTATGACTACCCTGTGCTCCATAATTTTTCTCCACTAGAGCGATAGTGTGTCAACGAATATATATTCAAATGGAATTAAGGTACAGCGCAGATAATATATTATCTTTTCCCCCACGGAATAACATTGAATTATATGAAACAGAGAGCATCAATCATGCTCGCCTTGAACATGACTTCAACTAACTCTCTGTACAGGCAGTAATTCATCATGTGTACTGGCATAGCAGGCACCCTTAAAGGTTATGAGAAGGATTGTCTTGAGGGCTTTGAGGCGCAAACTGTTTGTACTCAAGTAAAAGATAAGGGAAGAAATAAGGTAACAAAATCACATCAGGAAAGGTCAATCTTTCACTTAGAATGTCAAAGTTACTTTCTTAAGCCCAAGGGGGAGCTTTCCTTTGTAGAATAGTGTCAATAAGTGAAACCACTACACTTAAAGGCAAACTAGATATCAATGAAGGATGTTTTTTTAAATAGGGGGCCATTAAGATTATATTGTCTTTATTAGAAGTCTCTTATTCATTCAGCCAGTAAAAACTCTGCCAGAAGGTGAATTTAAAATGCAAACGTATCTCGGACAATAAAATGTCGATTTTTTTTTTTTTTTTACATTATATGAAAATAACAACCCACAACAATGTACAGAAGCTGATTGCATGAACATAACGGGAGGGTTTACAATTGGGAGTCTATAAGGCATTACCGGGGGGAGGCTAAACTTACCCCCTCCCCTTTCCGATGGCGCCAATGCCAGGACCCTTGTCTCTAACACAAGATACATATGTTTAGTCAAGACCTCATGAAAGCGTACATTTTTAAAAAGGTATTATTTCTAATTTCATTTTTTCTATTATGTACATTCACATTAACAAATCCCTTCTGCAAAAACCAACTCATCGAGCTCATTCTCCTTCGAAATTTCCATCCTCAATCCCACCATACCTACTTCCGCTGGTAGCATGCAGGTCGCCCCTGGTAAACTGGGGAGACATGTCTTACATCTGTCCTCAGCGATCGAGACTGTCGGTTATCATCTTAAGACAGCAAACACTTTGACATTACAAGCGAGACATGCCACTCAATCAAGTACACATCCCCCGTCATAATAGCCGGTTATTCCTACTCAATACATTCACCTGCTGAGAGGAAGAAGGGCGTTAACTCCGGCACTTAAACACAGGTTAATGTCTTTCTGGCTTTTAACACGTTGTCCTTTTGTTGTTTCAATTAAAAAGAGAATAATTAATCTGTTTCATAGTAAATAGGAGATTGACATTTCGAAACATATATCTTTGCCTTCACTTTCGCTCTCTGGGCATTTTCGTCAAATCACAGAAGGGCGTTAACTCCGGCACTTAAACACAGGTTAATGTTTTTCTGGCTCTTAACACGTTGTCCTTTTGTTGTTTCAATTCAAAAGAGAATAATTAATCTGTTTCCTATTTAATAGGAGATTGAAATCTCTAAACAAATATCTTTGCCTTCTCTCTCCCTCTCTGGGCATTTTCGACCAACCCGGCCCCTCCTCTCCGTTATTCTCTCATGTCATGTGTCACATTTGAAAAAGTTCTCACAGTTGAGAAAAAAACATCAGAGATATGGAAAACTCATCTTCAGATATTTAGCTGTTCGTACACAATGTCCAGCGTTAAGCATAATATTGAACCTTTGAAAATGGTTTTTGACTACTTGTTTACTCCTATAGAACCTTGAGGCTATTCACTCGAAATCAGATAACATAAAAAGCATTCAGTGTTTGTCTGTCCCAACCTATACGCGTACATCTGAATATCAGAATCGATACTACACTTTCATAAATAAATTTAAAATCAAATGTAAATTTTAGTAAACGATGGGCGAATAACGCTCGCTCAAAATTATCACGATTGTATATTTGGTGTGACGAGGCTTTTTCGATTATATATCAGTGAAATCTTGGTTACTCAGTAATAACTTTTGACCTTTTCGTGGCGATGTTTAAAAAAAACTTGCGCCTGTCTGCTGTTATCTTACAATCTTCATTAGATCGTAACTCCCTTTAGTGCCATCTCTCTTCACCACAGTTTTTTAATCTGTCATATGAACCACACATAAAATCAAATAATGTCAATCGGTACCATGATCCCATAAGATATCTTTAACTTTAACATCATCCCAAACATCATCAAAATGATTAAGTTGATGATTACATAGATTTGAGATCAATTGCCTGATTTATGGAACATTAAAATACTCTTGAGGATAGAAATCGGTACGCTCTCCAGTTTTGAATTAAACAAAAAATCTGATCATAAAATGATGTCATATATTTCAAAGGCACTCAAAAGGTGGTTGTGGTTTATAAAAAACATTATATCCGTATAACTTTTTACTTTTGAACACTTTCCTTCCTTCATAGTCTTCAGTGATTAACAAGTGTTTCATCAATAAGACACAGACGTGAGTAAGGGTCGCGTAAACAAATCTCGATGGTTTTATATTCTAATGGCGTTACCGCATAAGTGACAATAACCTTTGACCCTTTTACTTCCTCTCTCTCTTACTTCACGACCAAGGAAAGATGGAAGACTTAGCCAAGCTGTCTTTGCTCGAGGAAATTCGAGCCGATTTGTACAAACCATCGGTGTTCTGTTTGATCAGTACTCGAGGCCGGAATCTAATTCACTCTCACCCCGCTATCTTGAAGCTTCAAGTGTGCATTGCATCAACGGGTATGCCTGCGACAAGCCCACCCCATTACCATTCTGCATCTTAAGTATCCCTTATATACACATTATCTATACATCCTCGTGAATACTTGATGCGGTACGGTATCCGTCTATGATATTAAACTATTCAAACTGCCGTTTTTAAATAAAGAAGCAACTGTACTGTCAAACTTGTCCAGGAAAGCAGTCCAAGGGTTTCAGAATATAGTGACCACTGTTCTCACCCCTTTCCCTTTGGACTTTATCAACTTTCCCTATATTTTTCTCTTTTAATAGTCCTTCGAGCTCGAGCTCTCTTTCTCTTTTTGCTCGTACTTCGACTGTGATGCTGCTCTTATTCAAGTTTCATATTCATACTTATATTCATACCTGAATATATACATGTTATTCAAAATTGTTTTTAAAATTCTTGCTATGTATAAATCATATAATTGTCTTGTTATGTTGTGTGCTGAGAGCTGGAGGACCGTACCTGCTCATAGACTTCTTCTTTAGTCTTGACGCCCTTCTGGCTTTCAGTAAACGACACCATGTTGTTTTATTATGTTTCACATATTACATGTTACACCAATGGAAAACAAATTTCTGTATTACATATGGACAATAAAATCTTGAATCTTAAATCTTGAAAGGCTCTGCAACCTTAACTAGAGCCGTTCTTTAAAGAGACATTGTTAAAATTGTAGGTTTCATCATAATCTTGGTATCTTTAACCTTTTGGACTGGAATTTTGATGTGAATGTTCAAAGTTGTATTACTTTTAACAAATGCTTTGACAATATAGATACGTGTACATTTTCTGGCAATATAAGGAATACACTCGACACAAACTCATAAGATAACTAAATCATATTACCACTTGATTCCTCTGGAGATAAAATAATGTACGAATGACATTTGTTTTTCCAAGTGACCTTTAACGTAACATTATAAGGGATAATGCTGAGTATTGGTCTTGCAATGATTCCCTTTGAGACAAAAAAGAAGAAGAAGAATGTCTAGAAGTTATTCTGAATAGTTTATAATGTGATGAATGGAACAATGATACATGATAAGGTTTTTTAATAATAAAAATGGTTACAAACCACTGCACACGTAATGGTACTACACACATACATTTAGCATCAAGAATTGAATTATTTTATCGCCATATTCAGCATATGAGATTATTTTAAAAGAGCAATTATTTATGTGACATTATTGCTCTGATATTCTTTCACTGGAAATAAAGAAATGAGAATGCTCACAATTATTGTTAACCTTTACCCGAATCTAGAGGTGATGTGGTCTAGTGAATTATGTCACCGGGTGTGGATCATATACTGTTTATGTGTTCCGAGTCTCACCACGGCACTCATGTCCTTTGGCAAGACATTAATCCACTTTTGCCACTCTCTTCACATGTGTTAATGGGTACCCGATGAACGTCAAATAGCTTGGCACGTGTGCGCTTGCAAAATGACGCCTGGTTGGAATACTCCACAGGAAGTGGAGCATGTGATCTCTCTCAATTCCTCTGTGTGGTGATCAAATCTAGCTTTGAGTGAAGCCAAAATCAGTAGTATCTACTTTTGACCATACCACAACTGTAGTCGGTTTGTCTGCGGTAGCACCTTAAATCATGCATAATTAACGACTTCGCCTGTCACGAATCAGAATTATCAGACCAAGAGAGTGTTGTACATGCATTGAAATAAAAATAAAGTTGTTCATGTTCTGATATGTTTAACAATTAATTGACCATTAATTATTGACTTGCAGCAATTTCAATCTTCCCCAAGAACCTGAAACCTTCCTTATAAACAAAACCTACAACTTATTGAAGAATGTTTTTAATCATAGTTTTGAAAAGATATTAAAGTGGCAATGTATCTGCTTTTTGTATCTATCTGATTAATTTATAGTATCTGATTTGACCGTATCTGATAATTGTGTTGTCATTTTTATCTGTTTTTACTAGCTTTTGTATTGTCTTGTAAGTTCTTGTTTTTGTGCGCCCTGGGTGTAATTATAGGAAGATGTGTTCGCTATACAAATCCTCAATTTTAATGCTAATTCTGACTACATAGATACTCATCAAGTTGAGTTGCTGCTTAATTAAGAGACGATAAAAGATACTGATTACGCATAATCTCTGTGAGGGCAATTGAAAGTTCCTGATTTCCAAGTGATATGATTGATTTTCCCCAAATTACCTGACCATTCCCTTGCTGGAAAAGATGGACACCCTTTTTCAGGTTTAAAACAAATCCAGGATAGTTGGGGACCCCGTAATGTGTGTTTTCCTCTTGCCATCCTCTTTATCACGAACAAAATCAAAGCATTTACCGCTTACTTCATCAGTAAACGAAATAAATTTCTTGGAAATGTTATTTGATTGTGCAGCGATATGCATTCATGTCTACATTATAGTAGATTGATATCACCCCTGTGCCTGGTTTGGGAGATACATGAAGCATTGAAATCTGTAACACGTGTTTGGAATGAGATTATGCATGTACATTTTCTTTCTCTCCCTGACATTGTTAGCGATGACCGCTGTTTACCTCAAAAGTAACCTTTAAGGGGAATGACGGAGAAGTTACCTTAATTTAACGGTGCTTTGTCTTGCTTCTAATAAGGCTTTCAGACATCAGGAACACCTATGCTGGGTACGCTGGGTATTCAGCCATAGGGGAGCTAAGGTTGACGTTCCGAAAGTTGAAATGTTTGTCTTATGGTATAACCACTATGAACATGACTGACAAAGAAAGCGGACAAAATATACAGTTCCTCAGGTAGACAAAGGAACATCCCTTCACTGCTATTATGTAAAAATGTGTAGAACAGGTGTCACATGCATATTCACTTTTTACATAATAGCAGTAAACGGATGTTCCTTTGTCTACCTTAGGAGCTGTATATTTTGTCCGCTTTTTTGTCAGTCATTTTCATAGTGAACGTTTCAGAAAAAAAAGCAATGATCCCGGCGAAAATCACAATTGCGGTAATCTTCTTTTCTCCCGGTGTCTTTTTATAGATGCTGAAAGAGAGAGAGAGAGAGCGAGGAGCCGGGCGATGACAAAATGAATGATTAGTATTAATAGTATATCATGAACTATACAGTTCAAACATTGTGCAAGAAAATGTACTCAATAGATCTCCAGCGGAATCCCACATACACATCCATCTTATTTTCGTTTGGTTAAATCCATATTTCTTTCATTTTGCTCTTTGAACTTTACTAACAATTCTAGAGGTTTTGGGAGATTAGGTGACAAGGACATATTTCGATTGGCAGATAGTAAAGGATCGGCTTTTAATGCTTTATGTTTTCCATCTGATTGCTATAAAGCTAATCCAGGAATCTAACCTACGTTTTGTTTTATTTAACATGTTATACGTGCGTACGCTTCTGCGTTTCGTTTTAGTCACACAATCTGTGCCTGCGGACATTCGCTCATTGTAAATCGATTTGGACGATCCTCAGATCGTACGATCTTGAAGATAATCTTGTCAGTTTAGATTTTTTTGAAAACGAACAAACAAAACGAGTATAGAAACCGTATTCTTTGGTGGTGTCATGAAATTACACCTCGTTTTACCCTCGAGGCAGAGTGTTATCGTCTAAAATCATTTAAAGTTTAGTCAAAAAAGATATTTTTCCGAAGCCAATGCGATGATAGCCACACGTCAATAGCACCCTTGCCCAGAGAGAGAGAGAGAGAACAAAAAAAGACAAAGTTTTATTTAGATAGAGCAGTTAGAAAACAAAGTCATTAGCATACCAGGACTGTAACTACCGTGTGCCACATTACAAAGTCAAAGACATTTCAGCAAAGGTCACAGACCGTTTTATTACGTTATTTCTTTTGACCGCGCTCTTTCAACAGGGCAACATTATTGCTTTCTTGGCGATAACATTTTGAGACAAAGACACAACCCTCTCTCTCTCTCTCTTTCTCTTTCTCTTTCTATCTATCTCTGTCTGTCTCACTTTCTCTCTCTTTTTATCTTTGTCTCTAGCACTGCCCGTCTCTCTATTTGCCCCCCCTCTCTCTTCTTCTATCTATCATAATGTTAATACATTGGATAAATAATAATGTATTGGTAGAAGCAGAGAGGTTGGTCTACCTCGCCTGCAAGAAATTATTTTGATTATTATGACATATTTTGTCTTGATTCAAGATACAAATTGGCAGTTACTTATTGACTGTGCGACCGTTGTCGATATCGTAGGCCGGGGTCAGTCTCGACCGTTTGGAGCTGAAGATATTCGCCTTCAAAATAGCGTCATCCAACTCCTCATCAAGAACAACACAAACATTATTTGGGCCTGTTTTGCTATTTTCTTTTCTTTATCTACTTTTTTTGCCTCTAGATCTATAGGAAATATTTTATGTTGCAAATTTACCAAAAGTTGTTGATGTTGTTGTGTTGTGTCGACAACTAGAGGTGTCGTGGTCGAGTGGATAAGTCGCCGGACTGTTGATCACAAGGTCAGCAGCTCGAGTCCCACCTCGGCACTAATGTCCTTTGGCAAGACATTGATCTACATTTGCCACACCCAACCCATGTGATGTAAATGAGTACCTGGTAGGAATTTATTCCTTGAAATGCTAGAGCGCCGAAATGGCAGCCGTGCTAAAAATCCAGGGTAATAATTTCCCTCTGCGCCTCAGGATAATTTTACTAGATCGATGGCGCATTACAAATACTGTAGTATTATTATTATTATAAGTGCATAACAATGGATGAAATTGTCTCTGGAAACTGTTCAATTCAGGAGTATAATAGATGCTGCTTGTAAGTGTCGGCTTGCATGGTGATGTAGATATACAGTAGGCTTGCGGGTGCACCATGTGAGAGAGAGGATCGAGGAGTCCTGAAAAGGACTCTCGGTGATCATTCTTGAGGGTGTGTAGTCCTGAAAAGGACTGTTTGTGTAGTTTTAAAAAAGACTGTTGGTTATCTTTCTTAGCTTATAGTGCTGATGACGACGACTCCTGACGACGGATAGTCAACCTGTTGGAAACGTCGAGCCACTCCTCCCACCTCTCCAAGCGCTATAGTTCTTCTTAGAACTATAAGCTAAGAAAGATAACCAACAGTCTTTCAGTTCAGGACTACACAACCAGTCCTTTTCAGGACTACACACCCTCAAGCAAGATTGCCGAGAGTCTTTTTCAGGACTCCTCAATCCCCTCTCTCTCTCACACACATGGTGCACCCGCAAGCCTACTGTATAAGATTATAATAATGTGAGGAGATTTCTCTGGTACCAAGGTAGTCAAGCTGCAACACATTTGCGGGAAATCACTGACATGACTGATGCACCATCGTATATATATGTCTATATATATATATATTTTTTAAAAATATTTATTTCATTTTTTTTAAATCGCATATTTGATAAGTGTTATTGTGTGGTAAACATGCGGTGTGGGGGTAGGTAAGATGAAGCCAGTGATATTGCAGGGCAGAGCATTACAATAAATGTTTTCATAACGTAATATCTAGCAATCTAAATCTAGCTTGATCCGATTTCGAATAAACACTAAGGATCGGTCATAACGTCATTTGATAGACCATTTCCGATGGCTAGTCTGACACAAAATTGACCAACCATAATGGATCGTGTGTACTATATTCGGAGATATATTGGTAAACGTAAAGTTCAGGAAAAATGAAGAAAAAAAAAAGAAGATTGAAAATTAAGAAGGTTAGTGTGATGAGAAAGAAGAGGAGAGCAGGCAAGAAGGAGAAGAGACAAAGAGAGAGAGAGAGAGAGAGAGAGAGAGGGGGGAGATAAAGGAAGAAAGAAAGAAACTAAGAAAAAGAAAGGGGAGAGGCGATGAGATTTCACTAAGTGAATTGAATCTTAATCTTCATATACCTCTAGGCTTATATCGAATGATCATCAGCTCTCAAAGTCTTTGATATGCAAAGTCTTTTCAATAATCCATTTAAAATTGCTTTTACATCTATCTATTGTCCTCTATAATCACAATGAAATTCACCGCCCACGGTTTTTAGATCTTACTTTCATTTCACTATTATGCATGTTTTTCTTGGCACAATAAATATTGTATAACTCTCTGTTGATGCCCGGCCTACTCATCAATCGTTTGGAGTTCATGGTCAGATGCTATATGCCTTTTTAGAGACGACGCTTTGGGTATGATGGTCGTGGTATATTAAACTTCATTTCACCTGGAGAACATCCATGGTAAAAATTTAGATTTTTTTTCTTTCTACATAAATACTGTCTGCCTGTGAAATGCTACCCATATTAAACTACAGCCCATCCATTTTATTTATTTCTATACAATGACCTGTAAACTTGGACGTGATTGTGCGTTATTCATTCAACATGACAACGATTCGCTCAAGCGGAGCAAATAAGAAACTGGGGACTGTAGCATTGAAAGACAATGAAAGCATTTCTGTACATCAAAAGGGTTGTGACAACAGCATTAGATTCGAAGTTCGTTGAACCTTTTGTGAGCGAATGAAAAAACGTAAGGAAGGGATTATTTTTGAACTTCAAACCAAAATTGAAACCCCCGTACAATAAATTGAAATCTGAATCTGTATACCGGAGATTTTTAAACGAGATGAAATGGGGGAGCTATCAGAAAAGCAACTCTTTTAGAATGTCTTCTACCATTTCCTTCAACATGTTCAATAAGTAAAATATTTCAAAATGTTAAAGTTTCTTATAAATGATTGTATTAAAGTATTATTTCTTTTGTATTTTATCATCTCCCAAATTTGATACGTCGTAAACTACAACTATATGGTTTACTATGTTTTAATCAAAAATTTGCTGTACCGTAATGTCTATTTCCAAAATATTAACAGGATCGTATTGAATGTTATGTCACTATCTTGACATGTATTCCCTTTCATATCACGAATCCCTACGTAGTACAAACACAGCCCTCTGTCAATTCTGAGAACTCTTGAATGTAATTCATATAACGTACGAATGTTATGATTTATTTTGAAAGAAAATAATACAATCAATTGTTTCGCCTGTAGCTAAATTTTCCACGAAGACTCACTTCTTATGAATCAAGACTCAAAACGACCATTTCTTGGTCACTGCCCCCCGCGAAAAGTGCAAGCAATTGAAGAATTTAACTCCCTGAGATGCCCATTTTCCGATAAATTACGTCTTTCCGACGTTCTCTATCGCCCAAATACCCCGAAGTCTCCACTTTTAAGAATTGTGACTGACGGTTGAGCGAAGACAGAAATTGCTAAGATGGAGAAATAAAGTATCATTTGATTACGATGTGACATTGACAATTAATCACGCCGGTTGAAGTAGGTCTCATAATACCTCGAGGGTGGAATACCGACACATTCGCGCTGGGTATTGTTTGCTTGGGCTAAGTGCATGTACAAGAACCCACCGATATCTATTTGAGCTGATTTGGGTATAATGTAATCTCTGCGTTGCTGGAAGCAGGCAGGAATGGAGTTTGGCGTTAGACAAGATCTGGCGTTGATGTTGAAGAATGGATAGAGGGGAAATAAAAGCGAGCGAGATGCTGAAAGCGGCGGAAAGAAGATGAAGAAATGTAAGATGATGAAAAGGGATGACGTAGAGTTAGAGTTGAAGTTGAGTTCAGATGAGTTGAACATGACAAACATGAAACATATTCTCATTTAAATATAATAAATAGTCGATAGACCTACATGAACATTGGCTGTGTGTAGAGCAAAGGGCTTGGAATAGGAAGGCTGATCCTCTCATAAGCAGTGAGGGCGGCATCTTCCCTGATCGGATATTGGGGTGAAAAGTATTTAAAGGGCCCATGAAATCGAAATATAAGTGTATTCCTGATGGTGTGCAATCCTGCATATATCTCATATGTTGATATGTAAACTTCTGAATTTGTTTCATAGATTTTTAAATAGTTGTTGAAATATTTGTTTTTCAAACTTGCTAAGCTCCACCCCAAAGACCTCCATATCTCATTCCCCTTGTGATATCATCTGTCAGTCATCAATGAGCTATTTCGATGTCATGGGCCCTTTAAGAATTCTTTTTTTTGGGGGGAGGGGTGTGCCCATTTTGATTCCATGGTTTGTCCAAAGCAATGCAAACATTCTCTAGACTACGAGATTCATTGTCAATTATCTATCATTTTATATCAAAATAAACTCATTCAATGAATTATCGAAATAAACAACCCCAATATAGCCTTTATACATGTATCAATATCTTCACTTGAATTTTAAATCAGACTTTAAAAAGATTGTTTTAAAGACGCAGAAAGTATGCTGAAAACTTAGGCTGGTGTCGTTTACGCCTCATCTTTTTTCTTCTTTTTTTACAGACAATAACATAAGGTATAGTGGATGAAGACAACCGTCTGGCACAAACAACTAATGAAACCTAGCATTTCAGATTACATAGATAAAATAGATTTAATAGGTTAAAATGTACTTCAATTACATTTTCCAGTAATTTACGTCGTATGTGGATGATCATTAGCGTATGTTATAAAATGATTGGGTGAGAGCGTACACGTGACCAGGCATTTATTTTGGCTTACGCGTAATTTGGATAATGACCGGTCATTATCCAATGGTAATGACCGGTCATTATTATAATCATGTTACAAAACATCATTTTATAAAACAAATAAAACATAGTCTTATAAAACAAATAATACACATAATTTTGTTCGGGCATTAGTAAAATTATTCTTACTAATGCCCTCACTGATGTATATTATTGTATATTAATGACTGTTTTAAATCTTTGCTTGCTTGGTTTACACAATATCTTCTTTTTAAAAAGATTGATACGAATCAACATTAGAATTATCAATTTGCGTGAAGTCGGAGTATCTTTAAGTAAGAAAGAATACGGTAATCTATTTTCAGCTCATAAAAATATTTGGATTACGGATAGGGATTCGAATAAGTTCTTTAGGATAGCTATAGGGCTCTTAAATTCCTGCCAATCTTCGAATGCAAATTATCAACAATAATGAATGCAAAGGCATGATTCTACATGCATTGTATTGATCTATGTAACTGCAGGCATTCAAACTGGGGAGTATAGGAACGTAAAAGAAGAATACCCCGCTTGACGACAATTCGTTTAGGAAACCAATATCTGATCTGACCTTTGATTAATCTAGAAACTAATCACTGAATGGCTGGCTAATGGATCTAAAACACACGGTATCAGTCAAGACCAGTCGAGCCCCAGTCAAGACCCAGTCATAGATACCATACGCTTGGCGCATGTTTAATCGATCAGGTAGTGGATATGAGAAATTGAGAGAGAGAGAGAATATAAGAATACGACTTATTGGAGTGAAGCTCTCATTTGTGAACACTCATTAGTCAATAAAGCAAATGATTACTGTGTTACAAGTGAGCTGCATGGTTTATTGTTTGTCTAATTGAAGGGAACGTCCTCAGTTAGACGGTGGTTTGACATGCATACTGAATTGTTGTCATCTTTCTCTCAGTCTCCACTTCCTCTCTCCACTTTCTCTCTTTCTCTATTTGCTCCCTCTCTCTCTCTTCTCCTCTCTTTTTCTCGCTCTCTTTCTCTCTCCCTATCCAAATTTATTGTCTTTCAATTTATCGCTCCCTATTCCTCTAATTTCTCTTGTTATCTCTTTCTACCTTTCTCTCATTCTTTCTCATCCCATTATGTCCCATCTTATTAACAATAATATTATATTTATATTTTCTTTTACACTTTCAATAGGAAAACCAGTTTGAATGTACCGAATTTAAAATATAATGTTTTTATCATTTTTCATACATCTTACCATTACAACTAACTAAGTGATCATGAAGTCGATTAGAGTTGTTATTAGTTTTTACATTTCTTAAGATTTTCATTCTAATAAAGGCATTCTATCTCCATAATTATTTTGATTTATCCCTTAATGAATCAAAGTGATCTTAATTTGAATGCAGTTGTTGATGATGCCATGCAATGTGAAATGTATGAACTGTTTAATTAAAGCCATTGTTAAATTGAATTGAAAAGGAAATGAGAAATATTATATTAGTGTTTTTACCAAAATACTGCATCATGATGTTTTATTTTTCTCTTCCGGAAACCTGGAGAAGGCCTTCAAAAACCGAAAGCTCGCTGAAATACATTTCTGAAGCACAGCTAAATGTCTTCCGTTTCATTCCCCACACCTTTGTATGTACATGAGAGGCCGGCGCCATTTAATCAGATTTGAACATCTTTGCACCTCGCACATGAAAAGGTAAAGGGGTCGGGCTATACATGTATTACACTCTTGGTATACAAGCCATTATGGCTCTTTACGCCTATTTAACTTTTTATTCTATCGCACATTATTTCAATCGTATTCTATTTTGTCGATGTTTCCCCAGGATAAAATGAGCGGTAATAAAATATAACTGTCTTTAATTTTCTATTGAATATGAGGTATCTGTGTAAAAATTAACTGTTCTTGACATTTGTGTCTATTTGATTTGATTTGATTTGATTTATTTATTTCCTGTTTCAAAATATGCATTATATATCAACATGTTGTAGCAACAAGAGCCGTCAACACATCTGGAAAAAGCTATCCATTTACACTTAATTCATCAGAAAAGTGGCCTAGTATCCAAATGTGTCAACAATGTACACTTTAAGAGAAGTGGAACCTTCCTTAATTCGTTTGAACAGGCGCTTTCTTTGATCCCTTGGCATATAACGGGCCGCTTAGCCCATTCTGTTTAGGGTTGATTTACGATGACTATAGCATCTATGATGTATTCACGCCTTGTTAATTACACGCATACAAGGACACCCCATTAATGTAGCACCAAATTGAGATGTGGGCACTTTGCGGGGCAGTGTATCGATCGGTGAGATACAGAGAAGACCAATTAGGTTACGTAATGAGATGAATATTAGCGGTAAAGGTGTGCATGTCGTTGTGCCCCAGTCCTGGTGGGAAGTCGTCTGTCGACCACCATACTGAATATTTTACATTTTATAACATCGAAAGTTTGATCTTAATTCTGATTTTACTGTTGATTCTCATCCTTCATTCGAATATATAAATATGTAATGATTGTCTGGCCTTGACTTTCAAATTTAAACCATCCTTTCAGGGTAGTACTTAGTGCGATTACAACCAAGATATTTGGCAAAAAGACGCCGACAAAAAGCAAAGAAATTGTCTCACAAGTGAAAAAAGGGTAAGCAAATTTTAGCAATATGCCGAAAGTTTGAATGGGGTGTCACATAGGCATGTTCCCTTTATCGACACACATTGTATGACACTTCACATGGGAAATAGATGCTTCCATGGGTGACAGTTTAGGTGTAGGTGTACAGGAATTCTGTTCCGACAAAATCTGTTGAGCCTTTTTTAGTACCCCCTAGTAAAGCATTCTAACGACTTGACTGGTAAAACAGACTCCATGCTCCATCAAAATCACATCATACGCCTTTGCTTGCTGGCATTTTCATGTGTTTACGGGACAATGCAGCTGCTTAGAATGTTGTCTGCATCTTCACAACGAATGGCTGGATTTTTAAAGGTAAACCATCTCGGGATTTTGCACCAGCATTCCCTCAATATGCTGAATTTTATTGGTGTCATTATTCGGAAGCATACTAACATGAGGTGGAAGTAAGAACCGATGCCTTTTTCTAAAGAACCACGTGACATAATTCAGTCAACGATAAATAATTTCCGCCGATTAGCAGTCATAACGATTTACGATATGTCCCTTATATTACCAAATTTAATTGCTGCACTTCTTAAGCGGTAATACCAATGGATTAGATGCGAAATTGTGAGCGATTATAGAATACTTTCTTCCTCCTGCAGGCTCTTATAATCTGAAACTCCTCGTTTGAATAATAAATCATGGCCGACGGGCATTCCATTTTATTGCACCTGAAAGTGTGTCGTGTCCCTAATTACATCAAAGAAAGTGCCTCTTTTGAATAATCAGAACCCGAGCTAAAATTAGAATAATTGCTAATACTGCCTTATGGCGCGGGCAATGTAATTTTCTTTTTATTCGAGCTGAGGTAACAAGAACAAGGATCGAATGTACAACCAGGAGATACAACACACAATGTTCAGATCAGTAAATCTCATCCCACCGTTTAACCCATAAAACAGACGAGAGGCCAACGGCTGTGTCCTAGTGACGCTAACGAGTTCTCGTATAAGACTGATGGTACAATAGGATTTTTTCGACGATTTTTTTTCTTTTCTTCAGTAGTGTAGTTAGTAATTAAAGACCCTACCCGATGAAAATAAAACTTGCTATCAATGGAAAACTGAATGAATGTAGAATACAAATATAAAGGAATAAAAAGTATGTACTCCTTCATTGTTGCACAAAAGCAAATTAAAACCGAGTG
Organism: Strongylocentrotus droebachiensis; assembly: GCA_035222895.1. Lineage (NCBI taxonomy): Eukaryota > Metazoa > Echinodermata > Echinoidea > Camarodonta > Strongylocentrotidae > Strongylocentrotus > Strongylocentrotus droebachiensis. Next base: position 414,739 of record JAVYIG010000470.1, on the reverse strand, counting down.
ATTTTCCGCATCCCTTTATACTACGGGTCAACAGGGGTCAAACTTGCCGAAGTTACAGTGACGACATAACATGTGGAACAGACCGGTTCACCTACATAGCTGAGGCGATGAGCCGTGCTATATTAATGCAACGTCATTGTGAATAGGCGTACTCCACACAAGATGATGTCATCAAGTCTTTATGTCGACAACTTCCGATTTTCAAAGCTTTAGATTTTGAGTTTTCAGAGAGCTGATACTCCTCTGACAGACACTAAAATGGGATATAATCGATATTGTTGTTATCTATTGTTGTTATCTATGGTTTATAAGCTTTCCATTGATATGTAATTCAACCATTTCATTTTTTAGTTCGGATGTGGTCTTTAAGGTTTATAAGGCAGACTTTGATCAAGTGTTATTACCTTTTCAAACTTAATATCAAAAACAAAAATAGGTAGTTACATCTTTGTCACTAAGTCAAAGGGAAACTCTATTTCCCTTCTTAGTATTAAAGAATAAAGAGTATATTCCATCCATTCTGACTTATTTTTTCAGAAACATTAAATATCCCCTTTAAAACTCATGTGCCGAGGCGGAAGGAAATACATTCCCAGTTTAGCGCGAGTTATGATATCAGCGTGTCGTCTGCATATGTCTAGAACCACCTGGTATGAATACCTTACGCAGTAGGACCTTATGGCTTTACGGGTTTATGACTGATGACACTGGGCAATGTTCCAAGTTTCTGTCTTTAGCGACCTTGGCAACATGGCAGTAATAGGGACTTTTAGATTTGCACGTCGACATAGTGGAATGCCACGTGTGACGTCCATTTAAGGCACTGTGACGTCCCTTAATTAAAGGCACTGCTAGCGCCTTTAAATGACGTGACACGTAGCAGTCCACTATGTCGACGTGCAAATCTAAAAATCCCTGATGTTCAAAGGTATTATCAACAATAACAAAGGGGAGTGGAGCCATCTTGTAACACGATCGCATAGACTTTTGAGAAATCAATTCAAGGACAATTTCAATACCCTATACCATATTATATATCTCATAGAAATCATATTGGAATTACGTTACATTGCATTGTAAGGATCGCATACTTCTAAAGGTGACGAACAAGGATAATGAAACTGTCTTAGGTTGGTTTTTCAAAACTCTCTGCTATCGTGTTCTGTTATAAAGGGGAAAAAAAAGCTATAGGTAAATAAGCGATTTGATTTGATTTTGTATTTTGAAAATTCGATATTGATTCGTGTATCATTCGCGATTTCGAAATGATGTGTAGGGTTGCTGCTTTCAGATATTTTGCAGTCATGAGTCCTAACTCGTATGTTTTCTTTGATTTTGTTTGTTTGTTTGTCTTTTTACGAGAAGACATGGTATATGACAGGAAATTATTAGCGCAGTTATTTTAAGTTGTCACATATTTCTACGATTCTCACATTAATTCACAAAAAATTCACACATTCACAAATTCACATATTTGCAAAGAGCTGGAGTGAAGCGTAGAGCGTTAATTAGGAAAGTTCAGCGCACTTTGGTACGTAAAGCTCACGTTACCAACAAATCAAAATATCACTAAAGAGAAAATCATACACCTCCGTAATCCATGATCGTGTTTTAATGACCCCATAGGATTCACACCACAGGCTTGCGTTTTATCACTTGGGAACATATGACATTATAAATGTATATTTATTTTCTTTGAGTTGCATTTAATAAGAATTAGGAATAGAATGTCATTTCAATGTACAGGAACGAAGAAAAAGTCTTGTATGTTTTCTTGTTGCTATTTTTGTTGGGGTTGACATCGACGACAAATAAGTATCTACATTTCCCTCCCTCCCTCTGTCTATATGTGTCTCTCCCTTTGTACATACATACATACATACATATATATTCACAAAAGATACACACGTTTAAAAAAAGTCACATAATTAGGCAAAGTTATATATATAAATATTTCCTACATAATTATCTCCCTCTCTCCACCCCTCTCCCCCTCTCTCTCTCTCTCTCTCTCTGACTTTCCTACTATCACCCGTGTTTTAAATTCTCTCTCTCTCTCTCTCTCTCTCTCTCATTCCACATTCCACATTGTACTTTCCCCTACTCCGGTGCGCTCAATCATATGAATGGTCGGTAGAAAATATCTCGTTTCGACTTGAGCCATAAATCAACAAAAATGCTTCAACATCTAACGAAGAAAGCGCACAATGGGGCGACCCAGTTCGTCATAAGCGACGCCAATTTTCGCATAGTGTTTGTTTCTGCCCTAATGGAAATAAAGTACTGGTTGGCATTGATGGAAGAATGCAATACACCAGATTTTCTTTCTCAAATCTCATTAACATACCCCGTTGTTTAATGCAATATGCCTTTTCCATTCATCAAAAGAATATGACAGAGAAAATGTATATGAATTGAGAGAGAGAGAGAGAAAGCGGGTGTAAATAGAAAATATGAAAATTACGAGGTAAATGGAGAGTTAGGTAATGGATACACAATGGATTACTTTCAAAATTTAAAGCTACTTTATTTCGACTTTTCATATCTATATGAAATAAAATAATATATACATTTTTCGTCCTAATTATGAACTGACGAATCCATACACTCGCCAAGCATGGACCTAAAGATAAGATGGGAGAGATATAAGAGAGTGGGTGTTTTATGTAAATAACAGAGAGAGAGAGAGAGAGGGGAGAGAGAGAGAGAGAGAGAGAGGAAGTGAGAGAGAGAGAGATAGAGAGAGAGAAGGTAAAATGGACGGCTAAAATCAAGTATAATGTGGTTCCCTGTTTACTTACCCTTTCAGTACCTCCTTTACCTTTAAATGAAATTGATGATTTCTCAGATGGGTCAATTTAAAATTAATCTAGATTGCCCAACCATTCTTAGCCGGAGATAACTTAATACTGATGAAGTGAGAGTGGTATAAAAGGAAGCAGGTCAGAACGAATGCTGAAGTGACCCTTTGATTGAGAGTAATTATGCAATCTTTTAGTGAATACGAAGATCGCCATTTCCCCCCTCGTATTCTGCACAGAAAAGAATGGATATGGCGACTAGAGTTTCTAAAGTGTTTACCGAAATGAAATACACACATATGCACAAACACACACACGCACACATACACACTCATATATATTTAAACTTCTTAAAGGAACAATGTCCAACGAGACGCAGAGTGAAAATAGTAGGAAAAAATATATCAAGTCATAACGCTAGATGGAATACAAAAGTAGCATGGATTGAACTTCACAAGCGCTTTAGATTTATTCTCAGGTGATGCGAATAAATCGAACGCACTTGTAGAGTTCAATCTATGCATCTTGCTTATTGCATCTAGCGTTGTGAATTGATATATTTGGATTTGATTTATTCATTTCTGTTTAATTTTCTTTTTCTTTTGCAGTTTTACAAATATGTAACAAACATTGCAAATTTTACACATTCATGACAAAAGAATATTATGTAGAATAAAGTAACACTGGCTGTAACTAATCGAAAACATCAAATAGCAGGGTTGACAAAGTAAGCAAAGATTGATAGCATGACTACCCTCAATGGATACATAATAATACAAATATGGATGAAAAAACATTGGTAAAAGGGGAAAAGAGAGAGAGAGAAAAAAAAATAGGGGTGTAAATCAAATGTTTGTTGTAGTTGGATTTCAATTTGATTTTATAAATATAAAACAAAGGAGATGCACATTTTAATATGTTTCTAATATAATTTATACATACATACATAAATACATGCAACTACAAAGAGAGTTGTTATTTGTTAAATATGTTCCCATATACCTAACACTTACATCAGATAGGATTTTACGAGTCATAAATAAAAAAATAAGTGGAGAAAGTGTCTAAACTGCTTTCTCTTGTTTGAGATCAAAGAAATAAAAAGAGAGTTGTAATTAGTTACATTCTGTGGGTGTTTGTCTTGCCACTTGACATTTTCAGAAGTTAAGATGTTATGCGTCGTTACTTTTCATCAAGTGTTCAAGCTTCTTTACTGTCTGAGATTGGATGACGTGCGTCACTCACGTTCAATTTAGTAGAAACAGGTGCTTAGATACATTTCATGAAGACTGCTTTCCTCCCCAGAAAAAATGAGGTTTTTGCTCCATTATGCACGTTCTTTTAAGTTGTATAGTGTCACGTTTAACAGTGTCCCATCTTAATATGGGATGTGTCCATGCCATGTTTTAATTCCTTTATTTGAATAGCTTGGTTAGAATATAGAAGGAAAATTACGAATTTCTGGAATTTCTACTTTTAGCCAACCGTTGGTACTTCGCGTAAGCTACAACCTGTACAAGTAGATTTTGACTGAGGGAAAAAGATCTCATATTGAAATCTGCTTTCTGATCGAGAACATGAGTGTGGTAACTGCAAGGAAAAGGCGCTATATCAAATATCTTTTGGATTGGATAGGATTGGATTAGATTGAATTGGTAATTTTTTTAAATATTATATGTGGCAAACATATGAGACTTATATCTCTATTATGGTGCTCACTAGATCACAATCCATTGGAGAATAAAAAGCCAAAAAACACAAAAATTGAAAAATATGTATGGACGCACGAACTGGGAAGTTTGTAGCACTTTGGTTTATAGGACCCTTGCGTGGACGAGCACATGATGAAAAGGTGGAGATGAGATGGCCCAGTTGTAGAGCAGTGGTCTCGTAACCGATAGGTCCCGGATTCGAACCCAAGTCAATGCACTAGCTAGCGGTCTTTGGTAAGGTATATTACTCTTCATTACCAAGTCCATCGGAGAGGACTTTAAAACCGTCGGTCCCTAGTTGCTTACTCGCAACCGTACACATGCTTTCTTCAATAGCAACCAGGTAAAAACAAACCATATAATCAAAACAAACGAACAGCCCATGTGTCTTCCAACAGACCTACGATGAACATTTCCACAAAGGCTCATCACACCGATGAAAGCTAAAAACATGGACACACTATTTCAAACTGGAAGAAAACAGTATGGTCGCCGATACCCTATCAATGATTAACTGAGTAGAATGAGAGTGGAGATTAAATCTGAGGGCTCGAGTTCCTCACAAGTATTTTCACGTACCAAAATATAGGTCCTTCCATTGATCAAGGATATTATCATTAAAGGGGAAGTCCCGATCTTGTTGATAATTTGCTAATATAAAATTCCCATGCACACTTGCCTTCGTTTGCTGATTTAGCAAGTAATAATAATGATAATAATATTCCGCTTTCATGTAGCGCTTAATACATCTACGATGTTTTATAAGCGCTTTACAGATATGCCTGGTCATTGGATTCAATGCTTGCCCGCACACACCGTGTGCACAATCTCCACTCCCTGGGGAGTATTCCAGTAATAGCACGTAATAACTTCACGCGTGTTTAGATACAATTTGTAGACAAATTCAAGGCAAGGTGGACTAATTCTTCGTTTTTTCTGTCTTTTTCAGGGATCAGTCTCCCTCTTTTAGAATCGATTGAATTTAGTGACAGGAGTCAGTGGCGGATCCAGGGCATCCCCGGAACATTTACGACCCCTTATGACTCTTGTTTTAGCTGCTTGTCCGAGGATTTTGTCTGAAAATATGGCACACCAAGAGCCTCATACTTCCTTTTGCTTCTGTTTGCTGGTCACAAGATCCGTGGGTCGTCAAGAAACGCATTCCGATAGAGCTTTATATATCGTGACATAATATTACCAGTGTTACGTATCGGATAAGGTATTTATGGTTTCTGTAACAAATGGATTTAATCTTTAACCAAAGCGCCCTTCTCAATACTAAAGTACGCCACAAAGCGATCATCGTCCCAGGGCTAATGCAAGCTTTGTAACAGGGGTAAGGATCTCCTTTAGCTCAAATGCCTCAAGCAATTAAATGATCCAGAAAGGGACTTCTCTCCATTCCCATGACAACGCAGGAAAGAGCTCCTTCGAAAAATCGAAATTTCAATTCACGGCTCTCTCTTTATCTTTCTCTCTCCCTCTCTCGATGTCTCTATACATGTATCTCCTCTTCCATTCTCCTTCCTCTCTCTTTCCCTTTCCCTCGCCCTGATTTTAAGAATATATCTAATGTTGGAGCATGTGCCGCTTGACCTGGTGTTAAAGGCCCGGTCACACAGAGAGGACGCATAGGGAACGCACGGCCAGCGCATGGGAAATTTGCAATTTTGGCCAGTGCGTTGTCGTGCGCCCAACTTTTGTCGAAGCTACAGCGAGCTGACACCAAATGCATAGCGTGTTGCTAGCGCGCTGAGCGCATACAGGGCGCATACAGTGCACATACAGAGCGTACACAGAGCGCACATGATAACAACTTCCACGAATGCACAGCGTGTTGCTAGCGCGCTGGACGAATGGTCCACGCATGCACCGCGTTCTACGACGCACGGCCCGCGCATTGGAAATCGGAAAAGGCCGTGTGCCTAACTTTTGTCATGATTTTGGAAAAGCTAGCGAGCTGACAAAAAAATGCACAGCGTGTAGCTAGCGCGCTGTGCGTATACAGGGCGTGTGCTCCACGTATGTCTGGCGCTGGTCTAGCGGGCTCCACGCATGTCTGGCGTGTACATTCATGCGTCGAGCTCCGCGCACACTTTTGAGCATGCTAAAAAAAAAACCGACGCACACAGCGAATGACGACGAATTGATAGCGCTGGTCCAGCGTTGGTCCAGCGCGCTCGACGAACGAGTAACGAATGATGACGCACGCCTAGCGAACGACAACGCACTGGCCCAAATTGCAAATTTCCAATGCGCTGGACGTGCGTCCCCCATGCGTCCCCTCTGTGTGACCGGGCCTTAAGAATAAAATCCATTGATGTATTCACGGGGAAAACACGTGCGAGATAGAAAATGGAACAATCTCACATATACGCTGAGGAATTAAATGTCCCGTTCTCATTCGCACAAAACGTAAGATTACATGATGATTATGTTGTCATTTAATAAGCTTGATATTCCTATACTAATTATAATTCAAGGAGTATCACTTAGGCTACTGTATGGGATTTGAGTATGTGTCTATAAAAAGGAAAAAGAAGAAGAAAAGAAAAAAGCATTCACCCAGTTTTTTATGCAGAACTAATAGAGTCGCACGATTTTCAGTACCCGGCGGCGATAGAGGATGGATTATGCCCAACATTCTTGGTCCTTTAATCAATTGCAAACTTTTTGTCGATTCCGGCTTCAAGATGGTTTACTAAACAAAGACAATCAAAATGTTATGTCTTTAATCAATTTGCATGCTCACGCCATGCTCCTTCGATACGAAGAGAGAGAGAGAGAGAGAAAGAGAGAAACAGAGAGAAAGAGAGAGAAAATGAGAGAGAGAGAGAGAGATAAGGAGAGAGAGAAAAAGAGAGCAAGAAGTAGAGAAATAGTAAGAATAAGAGAAAGCGAGAAAGAGAAGAGAGAAAAGGAGAGAAGAGAGAGAGAAAGAGAGTGAGAGAGAGAGAGAGAGAAAAGGAGAGAAAAGGGGGATAATCACAAGACACAAATGAGAGCCACCGCATAATAAAAATTGCCATGTCCTTAACCATTGTCAACCGTAAAGTCAACAACGACAATCCCGAAAGCACGACTACAAATATAAATTTCATATAACATTCCCAATCTTCAACTTCACATGCTTTTTGTCTAACTCAATTGCACTCGCTTCAATTTTTCTTAAAATGGAAAAATTGCACCTTTTCTTACTCAAGGACATTCAATTACATCACAATTTCATCTTTCTGAGTGATTTCAGTTTTTCCGCGGAAGACCGAAGTGGCTTTTGTGTTTTAAAAAAGTGACAAGAAAGGAAAAGAATAGGGGAAAAAGAAAAAAGGTTTTGTGTTTCAAGACATTTAATTTACAAACCTGTGAACAAATTTCTAATAAGCTTTAACAACGTTCAGAATAAAATTTATTACAGATTTAAAGATCGCTGAAAATGTCATCAAATGTCATCGGCTATAATTCTCTCCCCTAATCTCTCTCCCTCTCTGTCTCTCTCTATCATATGCTTTATTTTTCTTTTTAAGAGCTTATAATGTTGGTATTACGGTCGGATTCGGTGCCTTCTAAAAGATTATCATGTTATCGGCAACAGTTGTTTTTGAACTTATCTCTTTTCTATTAGCTTAAGGTTTAGCTGTGCTTGAAGGAATACTGATAATTTTTATCCATTTAAGATTGTTGGACGGTGCACATTACTTCAGTTCGTTTGTCCGTACTAAGAAAACTGGTGCATGAAGTTAGATGAAAAGAATCGTAGCAATCTGTCATTTTCATTGGCGGATATCAGGGGGAGGGGACACAATATAAAATATTTTTGTTTTTGTCTTTTATTATGCTAAAGGAAATTATGTGCCGTCCCACTTCTTAAAGAGCAATATCAATGCATAGTCATCATCATACGTGATGGGTAACAATGATTACAAGCAGGCCGGAGATTTGCAACAAGCATAATTATATACGACTCACTCGACAGATTTTTGTTGTTATCAACTTGTATATTAATCACAGCCTATTTGTATACAGAAAATGTATCTGGAACGCAACTGCAATATTGAATAGCTTTATAAATCCCTTTTCGCTTACTTCATTATTATCTATTTACTATACCGTGTGTCTCAAAAAAAACGTAACACTTTTGAAATGGTTGCCAAATTGAGCATATATAATTTTATGAAAAAATGTTGATATGTATGGAAAGCTAAAGGACCAACCTTTCATATGATATGAAAAAATTGAAAAAAAAATCATGCTTCGATGAACAGTGTTCACTTAAGTTAGAGGTATGAAAATGGGCCTGCGCAGGATTTTTCCTTCCAATTTTGGACAGGTAAGTTACTTTTAGCATACAAAATAAGTTTGATATGAGATATTCATGATCGATGGATTAAGAGTTAAAAGGATGTTTTGAATACCAGTCCTTTCTCTCTGTCATTTATCAATCCCCAAACACCACCCCTGCCACACACACACACACACACACACACCAACTTCCACTCCCATCTTATTGTATCATTGATCTGGTAGATGTGAACAGGATGAAGGAAGAATGGGAAAATGTTAAATTGAAATACCGTATTCAAAATCATAATTGACATTATGCAACCCACTCTCCTCCCCCCCACAACCTTTTCCCATCCCATCACCTACCCCTTGCCTTTTCTTTATCAGTTTTCTTCCGTAAGTTTGGTGGATCATCAATCACATTTTATTCAGGTTTTATGAATGACCCAAACATGTAATAGCTAAGTACATCATTCATTATGCATTGAAAATACCAGAATTCGAGGTATTCAAAATATCCTTTTGATTCAAAATATCCTTTTGATCCATCGATCATGAATATCTCATATCGACCTTATTTTGTAAGTTACAAGTAATTTACCTGTCCAAAATTGGAAGGAAAAATCCTGCGCAGGCCCATTTTCATACCTCTAACTTAAGTGAACACTGTCCATCGAAGCATGATTTTTTTTTAATTTTTTCATATCATATGAAAGGTTGGTCCTTTAGCTTTCCATACATATAGACATTTTTTCATAAAATTATATATGCTCAATTTGGCAACCATTTCAAAAGTGTTACGTTTTTTTTGAGACACACGGTATAACTTCATTATATTTGCCACCATATAACCTTCACAATGAATCGTGAAAGGTTTTGACTCTAATCACCTCATCCATCATTCTTTATATAGATAGGGAGGCCATATACTTTATTTTTATGCTCAATATCGTGTCATGAACTAGTGTCATCATGCATATTAGTTTGATTTTCTCCTTGTGCTTTGTTTTTGTCACTTATTTTGTTCATGAAATGTTATACCTTTTATTTACCTTCATGCTATATTTTACAGGTCTTCTGGGTGCACCAGTTGGTCAGGAAGAGGGACCATTACGGTTACAGTGATTAAGTTTGCTTTCCTCTTCCCCGGCAGCCAACTGATGCACTCAGAGGGCCTCCAGTAAGATTGCGCATTTATACTTGACAATTCTTCAATGTTTGTTTACTCATTATATATCTTGTTATTTTTGGTGTGAAATTGCCAAATAAATAATGAATAATCGATGAAATAAATCGGCAGGTTGGGTAATGGTAAAGATTCTCTAATTCTTCTTAGTCACATGTCAAGGATTGCTATTGATTGCGTTTTTTCTTCAAATATGACTAAAAACAGATAGAAACTACTTTTAACCTAAATCCTAGTACTGTTTTTTCGTGTAGTTCCATATACACATATCAGTGTCCTGTGCTTTTCATGGTTTGGTATTTCAAGAACGAACCAGTCAATTTTCTTTACATATTATAAAACATTTGAACAGAAAATTTACTAATTTATCAACTACTAATATCTTTTGGGTAGTTTCATCTGTTTGAATTTGCAAGACTAAGAATCAACGTTAAATGTATAATAAAAAACACACAGTGCAGAGTCAAGTAGTCAACTGTTAAGCAAAATGACATTTTGTTATGGTGTGGTATAAAGGCACTATATGTTATGAATTCACGTAATAACATGGATGCGTGTACACGAATGTGCTTAGAGGAGACTGGTAGGAGAGAGTGTCTGGGTATCTAACGATGCAGTCATTGTATTGCGATAAGACACGAATGTGTTAGACTAAACAGAGAGATGAACACTTGCTTAGGGCTGCTGACAGATGGAGAGTCAGAACTGTTTGATTTAAACACGACAAGTAAAGCTCTTTATAGGGGTGATGAGAGAAGGAAGTCTCTACTCAAGAGAGGTTTAATTAACCCATTGGGTGCGGTTAGATTTAGTTATGATACACGATCTTCATTGCACTCCAGCCCACGTTATCTCCGGTTCAGTATTCAACTAGATGATGTCTCAAATTGCGTTTTAAAAATGTTGTGATTTTTGTTTTAACCATTCCCTATCCAAATTCATGATTTAAAAGATCCTCAAGATGTCTGACTACCACTGAAGTTAAGGTGATTGCTTGAAAAGTATTTAAAAAAATGCCCTCTTCAAATTTCTGTTGCGTTGCATAGTGAACTATCCTCATGTTCTGAACAGGTTCTTATATGCATCAAATTGTATAATCTTTATCCCCTTTGTTTCCTTGTTTATAACAGAAAATTTGCAAGAGCACCCCCCCCTCCCCCCGTTAGTTTAATCATCTTGCTTACTGCACATATACTTTTATGAAATGCCACCACAAGACAAACTTAAAGCTGATGGTATGTCTCCGCAAATACAAATTGTCGACACACAATCATCTCACTATAACTATACCACACACTACAGCGGTGAAGTATTTCGGACCATGCAGTGTCTCTCAAAACTTAATTCTTCCCTTGCAGAATTATTAATACACACAGGTTATTCTTAATAATAATCATAGTTGGCATATTGCTAATTTTGCAATACATGTGTACTGTTTGATTCCTGGCCTTGTAGAAACAGAATATAATAGTTTTATATCGATATGCTTAGATCTGTTTTTGTCTTTAATTGAGTCGTTATTTGGAAAAATACCTCACATCTCATTCTGTCCTATTCAGGCTAAACAAGTAGTTACAAAAATCAATATAGGCCATGCCCCACTTTGGCAGCTTATTAAATTTAATCTGCATGTACATGTAGTGCAAACGAACATGGTCACTGCCGGTCAAATCGTTCCACAAAGAGTAAAATAAATCTATATTGCGGCATGAACAAGGTGCACAGCTTAATATTTCCGATGCTCTTTTTTATTCGTAGGCTAACCTGTCATCATCAAAATGTCCTTTTTTCACTTCCGGTTACCTTTTCTCTGTGGCACTGTCTCGCAGAGACAATCACCCGTCATTCTATCAAGAAAAGGGGATTTGGAAGCGATTTTATTAAGACCATCACCATGTAAGAATACAAAAAGGAGCGAAAGGCTGGAGGGCGATGTGCATGATGGACGAAGCGGAGAAAATCAGACATAAATGGCCCATCGAGTGACGAGTAATAATCGGCCCCAGGAAATTTGGTCAAATGGTAATAAATACAACGTCATCAAGATTCTAAATTGCTTTAAAGGCTATTTCACAAAACGATTTGTTTTCTTTGCATTTGGGACAGAATTTCGTAGGGGATGGCGTATTGCAATGTTAGCCTTTTTTCTTCACGTAATTGGGATAAGGTAATACGTCAATTGCCCTGCCCAGAAGGTTGTTACCCACTTGTCTTCTTACAAACAGTTCCTGAGAGAATTTTGAGTTAAAGGTTTTGCGAAATGCAGTAGCTGAAGCGCTTTAGGGCTTGTCCCGAAAGTTTTCCTGATTTAGTTCTAAAGATGAAAGGAACTTAACTTTAGAGATCTTGAGAAAATGAAATACTTTCCAGCGAATATTTGAATCATTTCAAAGGTTAGACTTTAGAGATCTTGAGAAATGAAATACTTCCCAGCGAATATTTGAATCATTTCAAAGGTTAGAATTCATCTATTTTCTATGACTCTTATAGTTTTGTTTTAATTCTGATTCAAAATGGAAAAAACAGTAGAAATTGACTCAAATTTTAGTTACAAATCATGAGCCTGAAAAAATATTGCCGGTTTGTTATTTTATGTAACTCTTTACAATTTTGAATAATTTGGAATCTTTCTTCCATAATATTCAAGAATAATTCACAAGGTTGGTGTGACTGTCTTCATCAATGAGTATCAACTTTAAGTATTTTATATCTGGCATTGCACATGCTGCCTCATTAGTGAAGGTATGAGGGGTATTTCATCGTTTGTGACGTTTATACAGCTCAAGGATAAGTGGACTTTTCTTGAACCAAAGCGAATCTATGGAACGGTTAAAATGGGTCAACCTGAAAGCCGTTAAGGTATTGACGCAAACTATATTCTATTTCATTAATGACTAAACATAACGGCGTACTAGTACGTGTTCCAGATTCGTCTAAGGGTGTTTATTACTGCGCTATAATAATATTACCACCCCCACCTCTCTCTCTCTCTCTCTCTCTCTCTCTCTCTCTCCCTCTCTATCTCTCTTTTATATAACGTGTGTGTGGGTGTGTTGTAGCTCGCTGTGCTTTATCACTCCCCTTTCGTGATCACTCTATGTCGCTCTTTCTCTCCCTCTTTCTCTCTTCATTTATTCTCTCTATCAAGACAAATTAATATATCCAACTCGCATCGTATAGCTGCTGATATATTCGACTTTAAGTTCAAAGTTGACAGAATATAATATCCTTTGGGATGAGAAGATATTTAAAGCAATCGAATGTTTAGTAAGAGAAACTCGATAAACAAACTTATGCTTGCAGACAAAATATTCATTCCTATCAAGCAACTGTCGAAATCAGGAACATACACTGATGGAGAAAACAAATTTTGAATATTTAAATATTTTTATGAACGGAAATGTGCATGGTTCGTAAGGGGAGTATATTTCTTTTTTCTTTCATACTGTAACGTAACCCATTTTTATATTCCAGGCCAACAGTAGCATTTCTTTATTATTATCATTATCCTTATTATTATTATCTTGGGTTAGTTATTATAGAGTTACAAGAAAAATAAGTCTGGAAGAGAACGGAAAATTCAGAGAAGGAAAGTGTTAATATACATTTCGTAGACCAAGTTCCCTCTGGTACATGCAGTTTTGAAATCTCTCAGTAAATGTTTATGCTTTAACGATGTGCATCTTTTTACAAAGACCTCTACCATAGCTTTCATAACTCACAAGTGTGTTCAGTCAATATGACTTCATGGATATTTTCCTTTAATTAAAACCAGACTACTTGAAGTTTTGATGGGGAGAAAAGAAAATATTACATTCTTGTTACCGGCTATCCCGGCTTATTTTTATAAGCTTTATGCTGTCAGAGTGCTCGACTCGTTGTAGTTCACTCTTCGCGTGCAGCAGATCTTCCAACAATCAAATCATGTCACTGTCGAAGCACGTGACAGAATGTGTGCTTAAGCCACGTGATCAGCAAAGATATCACGTGACGTCACTGCGTGATTGACAGGATATACAGATAGGACGTGTCAAGTGCTGGTCAATTATGTAATTGCCTGTGAAGGCTAACATAACGAGCTGTTATGTCAATATGATTTGTAAGCAAGGTTTCAATGTAATGAGTACAGGACATTAATTATTGTTATAGAAAAAGCAAGCTGTCTTTTCGTTCTGTATTTTCTGTTATTTATTTCCCGTGGGGGAAGTTATAGTCCTTGAGTTTAAAAAATAAAAAATATTGGTATTACACAGATTCGAAGAAAGTAAATACATAATACACAATTATCATTTATAGATTTAACTTTCATCCGCGCGAAAAAGAGAAGGTTTAAAGGGATATCAAATATTATTAGTGAAAGTTTAGTTTTTAATCACTTCATTTCCAAAAGTTATCATTAACCCCTATAATATTGATAGAAAACAATTTTAAAAGCATTTTGATACAATAAAATAATGTTTTTTAAAAAGAAAAATCGGTGCATTTTTTCACAAACTTAGCTGACGCCGAAAAAATAAAATTCATCTTTTACGGAACATGACATTTTCCAATCTGCCGTCCGAGCGATTTATAACTGTTTGGAAAAGGATTTGTAAAATTGTTTATATTGCAATTTGGAGAAAATATGATTAAACACGCTATGAGTCCTCTATAGCCCTTGTTCGTACTGGTATACGAACCCACTCACGGTTCACAAAGATGCAAAGAAATTGCAATTTCGCCTGTTTGACGTGGGTGAGTGTGTGTAGGTGCGTGTGCGCTTGTGTGAGTAAAGAATCCGTGTGCGCGAAAAGAGTGTCCTTCGTTGCGTATTCACAAAATGACTCTCTCTCTCTCTCTCTCTCTCTTTCTCGCGTGCATGGTTGTATTTGTACAGCATTTCCTGATAACGTAATGTAGTAATGTTAACATCGCCGAGAGAATACATACTTTTATCACGAAAAAAGCACACGTTGAGAGGTTTGAACAGAAATGTAACTCATCATGTTAACAGAATTTAATCGATTTTGATGTGCTGCCAAAGATACCGTCATGTTCATGTTATTCTTTATCAAGTAGATTGAAATAGAAAATGATACCACTTTCTCATATTATTGACTCAAAATTGTATACTAGACTCATCTTCAACGAATTGATTTACGCCTTTAGTTCAATTGCAAAGTTAGTTTAATACCCACCTCTCTCTCTCTCTCTCTCCCTCTCTCTCTCTTTCTTTCTCTCCACCCATCTCTCTCTCTCTCTCTCTCTTTATCTTTCTCCTCCTCATAATGTTCCCTCAAATTTGTGATTAGCTTTCAGGCGACGTGTATGAAAGACTTGCCAGGATCCACCACTGCTTACCTTTATAATATCTGCCTCTCTTTCTCTCTATTTCTTTCTCTTTCCACCTCTCACTTTTTCTTTCTCTCCCTCTTTCTCTTTTCATTCCTTCTCCTCTCCCTCTCTCCCTCTCTCTCTCTCTCTCTCTCTTATTTCTCAATTTATATCTGTATATATCTGTCTCTGCCCTTCTCTCTATTTTCTCCTTTCAAAGGTATAAACATGATGACTAAACAGATCGATTCCCTGATAGAACGTAACCAGTAAAGGGCCGCCTACACCAGGCATTGATATCAAGCTGTTTTCAGTCTATCCTTTACGATGCCTGGTATATCAGCTACGCCTTTTTGTCCTTGGAATTTCCCGGGAGACGTATCAGAATCACATTTTTATTTAGAGCATCGGCATTCAACAGTATCGATATATATTCCATCTTTTTAGATAAGGTTATGGATAGTTTTGTTTGTTCATTCATATTTAGTAGTACACTGTGGATCAGTTGCTACTATGCAGATATATTGTATGATGCACTTGCTCTTAGATAATTATGTATTCATCTGCTATCTAACCTGTACATTGTGTTGTGTTCAGTTTTTCTTTTAAATAAAAACACTAAAACAAAAATAAACTATCGATATACATGTACCTTGCTTAGTCAATGGTGAAAGATAAAACTGTGATCTGAATATGCTAAAGATGGCTACTACTTATTTCGAAGGGCTTGTGTGGGCGTTCAACACCCTTTATCCTACAAAGTATTCTCCACAGAATGTTTTGCCTCTTTTGCCTGTTTCTCCCCATCTCTCTCTCTCTCTCTCTCCCTCTCTCTCTTTCTATCTCTTTGGTTTTAACTGGGTCCAGAATTCAGGTACTTACAAATGTTATAAATTATTAAAAGCTGTTTGACCAGGATTTGGTTTATATTCTTTTTTAGGGCATTGCTTTGATTTTGGATAAAATCAACATTCTTAATTTGTTTCTTTCATGGTAATCATCACATGCCAGAGGTTTTAAAAGGTAACGATGTTTATTATCAAATTGCTTCAAAGAAAGTTTGGAAATCCATTCTTGTCATGCTTGTAGTTCGAATAAACGTTGTAATAGAACAATTTCTTTGTCAGATACAACGAAGAAAGTAAATTAGATAATTTTTATGTTTCTATCGCTTACAAAGTAGCTTCACCTCGAGATCTGCAGTGATTATCAGTGAGCAGCTTATTTTGGAAAATCGACGAAAGAAGAATCTCCGCAAAAGATACAATGTCACAGAGGGAGAGCGAGAGATAAATAGGGAAAGAGAGATAATGAAAGAGAGAGAGAGAGAGAGGGTAAAAGAGAGAGTAAAAGAGAGAGAGGTGGAGCCTTAGATCTGGTACGAGGCGCCGGTAAAATCGACCGGTGTGTGGAGTAAACCAGTTGCATTCAGTTGTTGGTGATAAAAAACGCCGGAAGAATTTGGTCTAGTGCAGACGACATGTCGGTTCCAGAGCTTCTATGAATTCACACGTCATGCATGCAAATCAGTCATACACTTCCATTGATAGAAAAATGTTGATGGAAAATGTGAATACGTGAATTTGTTTTATTTGGAATAATACACATTGCGTGGCTCACATGAATTGACAACGATATTTACATAGCATTGCAGTTGGATAGTTCCGTAATGTTACTTCCTACCAATTTAAAGGTTGGTAGATAAAGCTGAAAGTTGTATAATTGTTATTATTTATTAAGTAATAAGAAAGCCATTAAGAACCCTTGGTTATTTATTGAACTAGAACAACAACAAAAATGTTTCTCCGTACAGTAGTTGCCCAAAGGAGGACTTTTGTACACAGCGCCGCGTCAAGAAAACCGGTAAGTACCATGACAATTCCCTTTTCCATTTGATGGCACCATGCAGGCCACTATATTTACTCTTTTGGGGTAAAGAAGGTCGCATGGTTTATCTCTTTTTCTACGATAAAACTAAAGGCTGGCAAAGTAAACATCCATTTACTCAATGCATTCTCGCTTAGAACTGCTCTCGGGAGAGACTTACCCCCGACGAACTCTATACATCCATCCGCCTCCGAAATGTTTAAAATGCAGGGCTACAAAATGTACAGGAAGTGCCTGAAGGCGAGTTGGGGCACCCCAACCCACCGTTGTCTGAAGATTAAATGAATCCAACTCAGTTTCTCGAAAAGAGATTGAAAAAACGGATGCGTGTTGAGAGGATACATACGAAAGGGAATAGACAGGAAGAACATAGAGAAGATGGAGAAGATGTAGTCCGGTTGACAAGGCGTGGTTTTTCTAAGAATGATTGGACGTGATATTTGAGCACTACCGGAATATTTAACGTTTAGTTTTTTTTAATATCTTTTCGATATACATCATCATGATTATAGGTCACATAATTAGATTTAAGTATTTTGTTTGCATTGTTAATAATGGAGAAAAGAATTTCACTAACTAAATGCAATTCTAATCAACTGTTAAGAAAAAAACATTTACAAAAGATATCTATTTGTAATTTTAGTCATTAGACTATATTTTCAAATACATAGTTATGACCAAACGACGCTGGAAATTTATGTCAAGTTATAGTGTGTGTCTTGCTAAAGAACTTTGTTATGTCAAATGCATTACTGCAAGCATATTTGCTTCTTTGAAAAAAATACAACAGGTACAAAAGAAAACTAAGAAAGGAAAGACGAATGTTTCATTTAGTTGAGTTAAAATTAGGCATTGAAGAATGAACTGAGAAAGAAGTGGGGCATAGAAGTGGGGGAAAGAAGGAGAAGGATTGAGACATATTCCATGTATTAAACCGGGGCAAATTTTTTAACGATGGTCGATATAAGGAAACATACCTTCCAGTCAAATAAAACATTATAACAAAGATACTGAACAACAACAACGACAAAGAAATCAAAGACTGAAAGAAAAGTCATGAAATCGTGAATGGAGGCAAAACCTTGAGGTGGAATGTATTCGAGAGAAACCACACGCCGCGCTGTCTGCGCTAAGGGATATTCTCTGGTGTTTATACGCCGAATTCAGGACCTCTAGAATCAAAATTCCTCGGCATGAACAAGATTGCAAGAAATATGTCAGCTGGAAGAAAGACAAGAGCCAAGGGCTAGATTGGCCCAGTTTTCATTAATACCCTCTATACGCCATGTGTCTTCATTTTGCATAACACCCTGTTTAAATGTTTTTAGCCTTTCCCCATCATACTGCAATATTTGTCATACGGTTGACCTACTTAAGATTAAAACGCCATCCGGGCGTCTTGATGTTATCCTTTAACAACGAGCAAAGTTGGATCTCTGTTTATTGGTCATCTATTCCAAAATTGAAGCCAGGTATAAATAGTAATATCTTTCCATCGGGTAAACGTTATTTGTTAGCTTTCACTTCGTTAAAAGTTCTTGTTATTGTTTTGCTGCTATACATCTATATCGTGAGTTACGGGCGTGCAAGTTTTATAAATTTAAGATATTTGCGTATATTCGCTAAAATTCACTTATTCCGAATTGGACATTTTGTACGGGGCCGCCGCAGGTTGATTTATTGCTCCTACCAAACGAAACTTTACCCTTTTTTTCTCGAAAAGAAGATGCCTCCAGCGAATTATAATGAAACGACAGAAACACCGCGTCCATGTTTTGCATGTGAATCACGTGAGATGAATATTTTGTCAATATTTTGTCATTTTCAAAATTCTTGAAACCTTCATGTAGTTGATTATTTGTCGATCTCATTCCCAATCGCCTCGTCACGACATGTCATATACGTCAGAAATCATAATAGTCTTATGTGGTGCAACTAATCGGATTACTTGTAACGACAGTACCTAAAGGTTATATCTAAATCCAAATAATCAAATCCCATGTTCATTATTTTTCAAGATGGCAATGATAAGAAGACTGGTTTAGTACCATTTGGGGAGAAAAAAGAGGATTCCCCCCCTAAATTTTATCAAAACGGTGCTCCAAACGAACTTCACATCTTCCGTAGACAGCAAAGTAGCGGACTTGTGAGTCGACATTGTGTTGTTAATCGGCCATTAAACCCACATTAGACAATCATGATTTGAATGATACATTGTCTGTCGGTTCGTTTTATGTTTTCAAAAACAAATTAATTGATTTTGAAACTAATAATCAGGACGGGCGAATACCTCTTGGCGATTTACCTTTTCTTTTTTAAATGCCACTTTACCATCATGACCATGTTCAACCGCAATAGTGATCTTCTCTTTTTGAAGATCTAGATCTCAACGAGACATGTTGAGAGAGAAAAGTAGCAGAGGTAATGTTCGCCATTGAGTTGAGAAAGAGAGAGGGGGTAGAGGGAAAGAGAGGAGAGAGAGAGAGAGAGAGAGAGGGGAGAGAGAGAGAGAGAGAACAAAAGAAAGGGGAAATTGTAGAGGGAAAAACAGAGAGAGATAGAGAGAGAAGGGTGTAAAGAGAACTTAATGTGGTGGTAGTAAAGGTGATTCTCTGAAAAAGAACAAGAAAGTAATACATGTACATGATGCAAATAGAAAGAGGCAATAAATAGGAGAGTTAGGGGCACCGATTCAAATCTAGAGTGAAAGAGGGAAATAAAAAGAGGAAGTTTGAAAAAGAAGGAGAAACAGAAGTAGAAAGTGGGGAAAACAAAAAGATATAGGCATAGAAAGAGACTGAGATAGAAAAGAGAACATGAGATATGGAGAGAGAGAGAGAGAGAGAGAGATTGAGAGAGAGGGGGGGCAGAGAAAGAGATGGCTGGAAGAGAGAAAATAATGTGGAAATAAGGGAAATTCTCTATAAGAACGAGAAAGTAAAACATGAAGAGAAAAGGAGAGAGAGAGATGAAGAGAGAGGGGGGAACGGGGGTGGGGAGGGGGAGGGAGAGTAGGCTGGTGCATCTCTGTACCCCCTTAACGTGACAAGAGTTACAAGCGAATGAGGTGAATGCCCTCTGTATTAACCGCCATCATCTTGACCTACTCTCCTTGTCCTCGTCAATGATGACATAGATTACGGTAGCCATAGTAGCCACGTATGCTGATCAATATTAGTTAGGGAAGGGGCGGAACCAGGATCTTGTAACAGGGGGAGGGGCAATTAAGAAAACATATCCTGACATTCAAAATAGAAAAAGAAGAAATTTGAATTTGTTTAGATGCCTTTTGGTCGAAAATTTGACAGGGGATATATTTTGGGGGGTTGTGTAAATTTAGTTATACAGTTTGGTATCAAAAGATGAGTGGGAGGGGGAGGGGGAGTGGCACATGCAGATTGTACCCTTCATTTCGCCAGTAGTTATGGTATAGCCAGACTTCGTTCATGATGGATGGGGTAGGAGAAGACCGAGAGGGGGTGGGGACTTGAAAACCCTTTCACTTTTCAATTCGATGTCATTCATCAGACTAGATATTTTCCTTTGCTCTAATTATTAAACATGTTTTTAAACAGACTCAAAGTCGATTATCTTTCTTCTCAAATACTCTTGGATTAATGTCACTGGAATGCAAACGTGAAAGTATTCGACAATTTGCTTTTAATCAAATAAACTCATTAAGTTCAATTACATACATTTGATGGGGGCTATTTTGGTAGACCTTCTTTATGACGTGTCATTCTTAATGTGTCAAAATTAAGGGTACGTGTCATACCACGTATATATCTGACCTGCAGTGTAAATTTGTTGGAATTGTGTTATGGCGGGAATCTTCTGGAGTAAACATCGTCTGGCGTAGGCGAACATTGCCTGCAAATTATGTCAGCTATGAAGTCTGTCACGCATATATTATGATTGGACCTTGGTTTTGGAAAAGTGATGATAATTATTATACGTCAAGTTATTATAAATGGTCTATGACATGGGCAATTTTTAAAATTATAAGAAGATATATATGTATCTCACCCTCGAGATAAGAATAAACAAAACTAGAAATGCAATCGTGTCACAACGATGTGCGTGATTAGACTGTTTATGCATTATAAATTTAGTTCTGATAATTGTAATCATATTTCATTCATTCATTCGATTTAATTGTTACACGGCCTGTTTATAAACCAGCCATAGCTCTACTGGGCTTTTGCTGTGCTCAAAGTAGATTTAACGCATTGCACCATAATTTATAAGGGGTTTTCCCTTCAATATTGATCTGAATTCCCTATGGAAAATTTGACATAATAACACAATACACTAGGGCCTCTCTAAACATACTAAAGACATAGCTAATATTAAAATGCTGACAGCAATGTCAGCCTCTGAAGAGCATCTTCAAAATATCTTTTCCTCGTCGTCTTTCATCCGAGTCAATTGCTGCTTGAGGCTTTCCTGTAAAATCTGCATACTGTTTACACTCGAAAGCTTCTGATGAAGTATTCCATTAATGGGCGCCCATGGGTGTCATATTAAGCAAGGCAATACAGTATATGAAAGAGTTAAGATGCTATCAAGCGCATATAAAAGACTCCTCTAACGCAGGTTTTAAGATGGACGAGTTGGTCTTATAATTCTTTAGATTTGTTTTTTAAGGGGGAAATGTTTATAGGTGAAATCTGATGATGTACTAACCCACTGACTTTCTCACTTTTTGTGTTTCTCTATAAAATGCTAACCGTTTGGAGAGATAGTGGCTTATTCTACACGATAAATCTTTATTATGATAATAATGCATCTTTTGAGGGTGGGGGCGTGGTCTACAGGTCAATAAACCCACATAAAAGAAAACTCGCTGGAAACAATCCTAAATGTAAATTGATATAGACACCGCCCTTAAGTGCATGAGCGATGAGATCTTTCCCGTCGTTCTGTGAGCGTGGGTATATAGGGCGAGCAATAGTCGCAGGTGCGGCGGTGTGTAGACACGCCTTCATTATTAACGGGATACTCGCACAAAGATTAGGTGTGTCCATCCAAAGGTTTATCATTGTGTCATTCGAGAAAGATACACGACTTTCCTAATCAAAACAGAAGTAAAGTTGCCTCATGGATGGCGAAAATCCCAATGCTTGATTTGCATGGGAGAGGTTTTATCTCGTTCAGCAATATTTCTTTTTGATCACGCCTGAGAGCAACTCACTGAAGTGTACATTCTTGCATTTAAAGAAAAAAATAATTCGCAAAACACTAAATATAATTTGGTAAAACGGAATTCTCTTTATGTTCTCGAATAGTCGTAACCCAAGATTAACGATGATATATTACATAATCTGAACATGATTTATTATATAGCTAATAGAAGGTTATTGAAATTACCCTTGTTGATTTCTGTTAAATCTTTGCGATCGTGTTAAAATCTGTCAATGTATCTGACTGTGTTTGTCTTATTTTTGTTTTAAGCATTCAATAACGACTGTCTGGGATCCATTTTCTTTTCTTCACTGACCTATACTACAATTATGTTTATCTTAATTTTAATTAGTGATATGAAACGGGCCCTAGCTTCTAGTCAACGGGTAAAGGAAACTGTATAGACCCGCTCTCGAACACTCTCGTCTCTCATTAAGAAAGTCAAATACGTTCCAATCAGCTGACACCCCCTTTACACCGCAAAATAAACTCCATACCGACCCGAATACCGATCCATTCTTTGCCATTCGAGATAATGTATTTTTGTGTTCGGTGTGTCATCTGTCTGGTATCGGTCTTGTCGGTGAACCCGGGGCATGAGTGAAAGTTGCGCCCATCCCATTCACACACAAGCGTGACGAGGGGAGTGATAAATTTCATGTTCATAAAATTAGCTTCTTGCCATTTACATAATTTAATTCATGAAGATGTTGGCCTTGGAGCCTAAGAGAAAGAGCTCCGTGGAATGCCAGAGGATGGAAGGTTTCTTACAAAAATTTAAATAAGATGGGGTATGATACTTTGCTTTAAAAACTATTCTGGTCTATTCTGGTGCATGCTGCGTAATGCTATGCGTGTTGTGGTCTTGTGGTCTTGTGTATCATAATAGTGCACGGTTCGAGCCAGGGCACTGACATCCTTTTGCAAGACATTATCTAAATGTTGCCGCTCTCCATTCAGGTATAGAGGTGTCGTGGTCGAGAGGTAAACGGTCCGCGGTTCGAGTCCCGCCGCGGCACTAATATCTTTTGGCAAGACATTGATCTACATATTTTGTCACACTCAATCCAGGTGATGTAAATGGGGACCTGGCAGGAATTAATTCCTTGAAATGCTGGAGCGCTGTAATAATAAATTCGCCTCGGAATAGAATTGCTAGATAGACGGCGCTATAGAAATGCCTATTATTATTATTATTATTATTGTAGTAAATGGGTACCTGGTAGGATTTCTGTTCTACATGAATGCTTACAGCGCCTTCAGGCAGTCGAACTAAAGCCAGAGTGCTTTGTTGATGCATCGAGTACCCTCGGAGTGGATATAATTACATGTATGTGCGCAAAGGAACTGTACATATTATGATTATGATTATTATTTCATTTGAATAACGAACAAATGATATAAATTAGTTTTCTACTAGTTGTAGAAGGTTGAATTGATCAGAGGGATTACTAAATTGTAAAAGATAATAGTGAATCAAACTGTTATTCGCTCTAACTTCTAAGATGGTGTATTTCATCTGTTACAGCATCATTGCTCTTTCTTCATCAGAACTAAAATAAAATTAGAAAAACTCCAAATTGCACATAGAGACTACGTGTTACAGGCGCGTACGCAGGATTTTTTCAAAGGGGGGGGGGGAGTTAACATTTTTAAATCGCAACGACACAGCCAGCCGCTGAATAAGCGGGGGGGGGGGGGGGGTGGGTAAGGTCAACTTTTTTAGGTCAGCCATTGGTATAATTTTTTATTTTTTATTTGTTTTATTTATTTTTTAAAAAAATACCAAGGGGGGTTTTCCTCCAAAATACACACATAAAAAATACCAAAGGGGGGCGGGGGTTCAATCCCCCCCCTCCCCCCTGCGTACGCGCCTGACGTGTCATATACGTTTGTCGGGACTCCTACCATATTTATTTTTCTTATCTTTACAGACATATTTCTTCGCATCAATACAACTAAAGTCGTTTTGGAATTTACAATTTATTGATTAGTTTTGAACATTCACTGTAATTTCATTAGCTGTCATGCGAATTCACATGTGTTATTACCTGAACTCAATATTCTCTTATAAATAGCTTACACACAGTTCGATCACCCTAATTTTTGCATGAAATTTATAAACATTACATTTAAAATGGGGAGATAATAATTAAGGAGGCACCTCAATGCTCAGACAATTAGGATGATATATAGCGACTTTTTATTATCAAATTAATACAGTCGCGTCATTGTAAGTCGGTCTCAAGTCATTTATCATGATGCTTGAATGAGATGTAATATTCTTACTTCCTAGAAATTCAGTTGTATTTTAATTAAAATGACAAGATGTGACAAGCTCCGATGGATATTCTTGAATATATGTCTATTTTATTCAGAAAAAAACTCCACCAGGAACCCCTTTATAATGTTTGTATTTAATTGTAGGGCTTACAAGGTGTCACAGTGTCAGGCTTTTGCTTATCTTGCAGGCTATTTTTGCAGCGCCAGTTCTGTTTAAAATAAGTTTTTGATTTTGTTTATATACTTTTATTTGAAATGAATAAATCAACCGAAAAGAAGTGAAAAATTACGTATAAAAACAGAGCGTTTCGAATATACGTTGCCATTCGCATTTTAGAACTTTGATAATGACCGGGTTTTGAAATCTAGTGATTTTTATTTTCTGAACTTGGTAGTTCAATTAACTTCTGTTGTGATGACGGTACTGAAAATCGTATGCGCCTAACTCAACACATTTAAAAGGAATAATGATTTACCAATGGTGTGTGATGTGTTCTTTGACGTAACATAAAACCTTTGGTATAGATAGTTCGGTTATGGAGATAGCGAAAGAGCTCATTTTAGTAGTGATCTGAGATATTTTAAGTGAAACATAATCGTGGCAGAAAAGAACATATGATATGCCATTATCTTAAAACGAGATTTCCTCCACGCAATAGTTTTTCCCACGCACCTGTCAGAACAGTAATATGTTTTATCTCTCTCTACATTGCTTGATAAGATTTTTTTTAAAGGAATGTTGCTAGTTCCACGACCATACAATGTCAGACAATGATATTAACTGACTTTTTTGTTTATACCTTTCGATATAGTGAAAGATGGCATCGTTTACCAATGTTAAATCTGAGATACACGGCCCTATATGTCTGTGATATGGTGTGATATTGAAGCCCTAAACAAACAAAAATCGCGTTTCAAAATGATTAAGAAGTGCCTCAAAAAATTAAAAAATCTTTGACTGACGGTTTTACCTTATTCATTTTTCCCAATAGACTGTAGTGTTATGGAAACCGTTATGCAAACGCAAAATTTGTTTTCGATTTCCAATCATAAATATATTGATAATCAGACAGGCCATCGGCTTGTCAAAGTCATGGGGTTCCTGGCTGACCTAAAGGTTTGCAGCATTAGCAAAATCCAGGATTTTGGTGCAGACAAAGTTACCGGATCCCTTTAAATAGAGTGACTGATTGAGACATGAGCTGCCAGAAAATGTCAAATTGGATTTGGTCTCAATTAAATTGGGATTTTAAGTAACTGAGGAAACGTTGAATCGTAGTATAAAAGATGAAGGATACGCTTCAGTTCGCGGTTGAGAATCAAATTGAAATTTTAATTGTAGTTTGGATTATTTGACGCTTAAACTAGAGGAAATTGGTAATTTGATTGTAACCGTTCAACCGCACATTACAGATTATGGGTGCAAATTATCAAGCTCGATTTCATTGGGTTAGCTATTGGATAGCTATGTGAACGTTTAACGCTTGTAAAACTGAATGTTACTAAAGGAACTTATTAATAGGAAAGTGTTAGTTTGATAAAGAAACTGGTACGTATTCCCCCAAATTCTTTAATTTCTATTACGATGGTATTCGTAACGTGAAGCAGTAATTTTATCTGAGCTTTGGATTTTCGGCTGCTGCACCTCAAGTTTATTACGTTTATAGACCTTTTCTTATTCTTAATCTATCATTTAAAGAAGGTTTAACCTAAACTAAAGTAGAACAAAATACAATACCCTGAAGAGGACAATTGAAGGTAGAGCATTATACGTATAACGGTTTTGAACTTCTGTTTAACATTTGAAATAATGAGGTATCTTCTCATCTTCAAATAGATACAATTCATACATAGAGTGAGCACCATTTCAACATGAAAATGCCCGTAAAATATTATCGATGGTTGATATTAACTCAGTTAATTAAGAGTGATTAATTCTGGATACCAACATCATCAGAGGGATAGCTGCCGGTTAGTCTCAAGGCTATCCAAGTCCCAGGGTTCATCGATCCCAAAGTTCGATATTCTAAATACATAAATTGTCTCTCCCAAGATCATGATTGCACTACACGCAAAAGAAGGCACGCAGTTACCTCGTACGGTTATTACCCATGTAGGAGGTTTTAATTCAAACAACCGTGATACTGATAGTGATGCCACATTGTCTGACAATAATTGGACCAAGGTGTGATATTTCGCGCCATTTCTTAGAAACCTCGCGATTCATCGCTGGGTGTACAATGGATCTAAAAATTGGTAGGTCTGCAGTCGTTTTATAACCTCAAACATTGATCTCTCTTGATTGCAATCCATTCATATCCATTCATATCCATTTTTTCTGTTTTTATCCATTCATATCCCTTTAAAATACAATTAATAAACTAAGAGGTAATACACAACGGGGAAATGTTAAATAACAAAATTCTGAGATATTAACCAAGTTGTGTTTAACTCTCTGATGCAATAACAAACCACCCCCTTCAAAAATACGCATCTCTCATTCATTTCCCCCTCTTTTTTAACTGTTGACGGTCCACATTCGCATGCGTATTCAATGGACTGCACCCAGTAGTAGTTTGAACTAATGAATTGAAGTTCAGTTATCACCATCACAAGAAAAACCAGGCTAGAAAGGTTACTGAACATGAAAACCATAGTTGACGTAGTTTTGAGACAATCCAAAACGTTATCTACATGTAGACATTATTTGGAGATCTTCATTATTTTGTAGATCTCCATTTGCCTCCCCTCTCCCCTTATTTCTTTCTCTCTCTCTCTCTCTCTCTCTCTCTTCCTGTTTACTCTTTGTTTCGCTTTCTGTTACCTTCTTTATGCATATCTCTGTCCATCTCTGCTTCTTTATGTGTCCCCTCCCTCACTCTCCATATGTTACTCTTATTCACTCTCTCCCCTTTTCTTCAGTCTCTGTCTTTCGGTCTCTCTCTCCCTCTCTCTCTATCTCTCTCTTTGCTCACTATTTTCTATATCCCGCTCCTCCACCTCCCCCCTCTCTCTCTCTCTCTTTCTCACTTTCTCTCAATCCCTTCTCTGAGCCTTTTAATCTCTACCCTTCACCCTCTTCTTTTTAGCCCTTAATTTTTCCTCTTCTTCTGTTTCATATGTACCTGAATACCGCCTTTGGAGTCCGAAATTCAGACTTTAAAAGATCAGATGGTACGTGCTCGTAATACAAAAGACGTTTAAGTGTAACTTGATGCTATTTTCATACATCTATCTGCTCCATTTTCCAGGAACATGAATGACAAAGAGGGGCATTGACTTTAATACCTCTTTTTGTTTCATACTACAGACCTTGGAGAAAAGAAATCCATTAATATAATTGTCTTAGAATACGATGAAATAGGAGCTTGGGAGCGAGAGGTATGAAATCATATATTCTGTTGAGTCTCGTTCATTCAACTCTACAAATTGAAGTTGCATTTTGCTAGCTGGTAAACATGGTACCGGCCTTCATTATGCAGAAAACTGGAGTTTTCTATATTATTTTGAAATTTCATAGTTCATATTAAAAGCTCCCATTTGAAAATGGCTTGCATGTGACTGAAATATTAGTTGACGTTGCGTTTGTGGATAATAGAATATGTTTGTGAATTCATGATCAAGGACAAAAATTGCTACCTTCTATTAATGTATACAATAAGTTGACTATTTTCTGTGCCACTTCGTTGTAAATATTCGAAAAACTTAAACTCATAACTTGATTTTGTTTTTGTTCTAAATATTAACTTCTACACCAAACAAATTATCTGATTACAAACGTATACGATAACGTTAAGTATGAATTGTCTTCACTGAGTAAGAATTTATCATTTTGTTTGTATTGTTTTTGTTTCAACCAAGGTCACCTCATCTTTCTATTGTAACGCCATATTCTGTTCACTCCTTTATATTCATGTCATATTTATAATGTGTGTTATGAAAGAGAGATAAATAAACTTGAAACTTGAAACTTGTTACCATTCGTGAAGAACATCTTCTTAAGGGCCTGATTTCCGCCCATGGCAAGGAAGGAGTTAAGATTCAGGGGGGTGTTTAAAAGAGAGTCAGGGAAAAGGTTAGTGTCTGCACTTAATGAAATTTATATATAGCTCATGCAGGAAATTTCTCTTAAACGATGTTGAAGAGGTGGGAAAAAGCAATATAAATTGTAGCGTAATGACTTCATTACTTTCAGAAATATACGCTTCGGTTGAAGATATTGGAGGAATCGCATTTGGTTCTGATGAGTTCTACCAGTCGGTGAGTTATTAAATCAAGCACCATTTTATGGGTTTCACTCTGTCCCCTTTACATTTCAAATTAAGAGGGACTCAACTGTGAATGGTGCGAATTCCCTTTTTAAAAAACAGATCACCTTCGTGAAAGACTGCTACGAAAGTGAACGAATCAAACCTTCTTCGAGACGTATGCGGAACAATTACACCATTGTAAATTATTTTGTTCAGTACCGAAGGCGTCATTTAACAAAAAAGAATTGGGCCATGACAAATGATCTCTGAAAATTTATGATAGAGTGATTTTGCTGCATTTTAAAAGCATTTGAATTCACATTTTTTTTCTATATGTACAGTCGCATTGGCCAACATTAAGGTAAAAAATAAAAAGTTCAAACCTTATAGTCTAAAAAGTGACCTCTGTGCAGCGTACTTCTACTATTTTAGCACCCTTTAAAGTGTCATCAGTCATCTACCTTTTTTCTTTATCTTAACTAGTGCACCTTTAAATATCGATGCATCTATAAACCATTTATTGGGACAAATGATTTCTCGGTGTGTCAGAAAAAGTACCGCTCTCTTGGTTTGTGAGCAAAGTATGTGCAAAAATCGGCAATGACACAATAAGGGTTGGCAAATAATATTTGTGTGCAGTATGATTTTTTTGTATATTTATTAATCTTTTTTACTTTTTGAGTTAAAATGGTACGTTATACTGCCCTATACAACGTCGGTATTTTCAGGAGCGAAACTGTCACCAAAGATCATTTCTGGTTAGTCACAAAGTCATAATCGAGCGCGACAAGGCCAAAAACAAAATAAAATGAAACGGCTTTCTATTTCACATTTAAAACAGAATCATCACTCTGCACTTTCGTGTCTTATTTTATTCAAAAAATAGATAGACTGGAAAGTGGAGGGCTTTCAATAATGTTCGAAAGTATTAAAAAAGTAAGATGACTTCACATCTTACCCTGATCGTGTATAATATTTTTCACGTTTTACCTCTTTCTGTTTCTCTCTCTCTCTCTCTCTCTCTATCTGTCTGTCCCCAATCTTCTCTTTATGTGCCACTCTCTCTGTCTCCCCCTTCTCTCTTTCTCTTTCTCGTCTTGCAATGATCCGAGCTATTAAGCTCTCGATTCAAAGTCCAGATAATGAACCATTTATTACACTCTTCCCGGATAGCAGTCTCGTGAACATCTTAGATTTGTATTGTAGATAAATCATTATTTTACATACTTGGCTGAACACTTTTGAAACGACCATTGGATTTATAGGACGTTATATCTTTGCCTAGTTACTACGGGTACTACCGTGGCCGCCATAGGCGATAGACAGCAGTCAATTCCAAGGATATTTAAGGTATGTCCAGAATGTCCTCCTTTTATTGTCTCTTGAAGTTGTACGAGAAAACCCTACAGTGATGTCGTCTGCGTGAAGATAAATATCCCACGTGAAAGGAAGGACTCGATTTCCTTCTTATATAAATAGGATTAGCAATGATGAGGGTTTGATAGTCGACTGTCGACGTGAACAATGTATTAGGAAAGCTGTAAAGCGCGGCACAAACTTTTTATGAAGTTTCAGTTGATGGTTTCATCGGCTTACTTAAACCTTGTTTAAAATGAGTTTATTCTTATCATTGCTCGCTTACTTTGAAGTCACTGTGTTCCTTATCATACAGCTGGAGGGAGAGCAACATGTCATCGTTTAAAAGAAACTGTGGGTAAAACATGATGAAATCAGCTAGTATAGTGATTTAGAATACGATAATTTATTTCCAGTTTTGGTGAAAAGCCTCTGGGCATTTGTGCCCTACAGCCACTGCAAACTATATTTTATTGTGAAATGCTTGTTTCCTAAAAGAAAATTGCATTGCGATTGGCGACAACCTATGAGTATAACTTGTAAATATTTAAAAAAAACAAGGAACATTCACTACTATTAACCAATTAAAACAAATGAAGAATATACTATTAGTTTGATATTACTTAACTTTATCATCTGTAATTTTCAATTTTGCACGCGTTTACTGGAAAAAAAAAGCAATATGTTAACTGCGCCAAACCATATCAAACTCAGGTATGCAGTCATGGGCAGTGAAGCGATGAGATCATGTTCGATTTAATGCCAAGATAGAATAGATTAAGACTCGTTGAAGCGCTAGGATTTATGAGACGATGTTTTCCTGCAATATCACTGAATTATCTTTGAACCATATTATCATTTGTCTCAAATCTGAATTGCAATATCAGTCAAGAGTCGGATTCCTTTACTAATGAAACTGTAATAATGAAACTTTCACCATAATATCATGACATAATTTGTTAGATTGCCGAAATGGGAGATGCCCCGCTTCAGTTCCTAGATTTTCTAATAAAGTAGTCACAATGGAGACATTTTCTTCATTTTGGAATAATTCTGCGATTGATTGTAGCTGTCTTCAGGGAACTCATCCGAGAAGATCAACAAAATTACTCGGAAAAACGCTGTAAATAAAACCGTGCAGAAACCATGTCACAGTCAAGCCAAGAAAATGAGGTCACATGACTTAGATATCTTTTGTTGAGAGGGAGAAAGGTTCTAATTCTTTGTTAATTTTCTTATTAATGACCTTCTGCCTCTCAGAGGACGATAGGAACAAAATCGCAGTGCCAGAAGTTGTAATTTAATTTTCACATTTTATTGTTCCATTTCTTCTTTCTCACTCTCTCTCTCATTCCGCTCACTTTGATTGTTGCATAATCGCGTCCCCAAATGTGTTGTACAAGTTTTCTAGCACAGTTTGTGTTCAACAACTTCTCCAACGCATTCAACCCTCTCCAAGAATCTGGCACAATGCCTCAGGGTGCAAAATGTAAATGTTTTGTTTGACTTGAAATTGTTTTCCTCGGCTTGCACTCTAACAAATATCGTCTAGTAACCCGATTCGTCTGCTCCTTCGATGCTCAACAACTGTCATTTAAAGTCAAGAGTACTCCTTTTCTCTTTTCTCTCACCTTAGGATCCAGAACAAGGAGATATGTTTATGTTTTTGTACGGACATCTGATCCTTGTTCCTCCCTAGAGCTTTCTTGAATGCCTGCCCTAGGTAAAGTCTGTTTGGTCGAGATTCTTACTAGTAGTTCAGATTGCCTGTGTGCCGGGAGTATGCCATGCCGTGCATATCTTTGTGTTTAACTTAGGTACACTCAGGGGCGTACGCAGGGGGGGGGGGGGGTTGGGTTTTTTTTTTTTTAATTATAAAAAAAAAAAAAAAAAAAATGCCCACGGCTAACCTAAAAAAAGGTGACCTTACCCCCCCCCCCCCCCCCAACGAAGAAAAATGTCAAATTTTCAAATTTCGAGACCAAAAAATTTTTTTAAAATGTACGCTTACCCCCCCCCCCCCCCCCCCCCCCCCCCCCCCCCCCCCCCCACTGAGCGACTTTTCGGCCGGCGCGATTTTAAATTTTTCGGGAGCAAAATATTTTGGGCCCGATTTTAAAACCCCCCCTTGAAAAAATCCTGCGTACGCCCCTGGGTACACTGAATGTCCCCAATTGAATGTCCCCAAGTCAAGACAACGTGCACCAATTGATTCGAATGACAACAGATTATTCTTACATCGTGCGCCCCGTCACAAATGGTATTTGTGGTTGTTGAACAATTATATCTATTGTGAGCGAAGGAGAACCTCATGGAAGTCTGTTAATTAGAGAATAATCAATATATAATATATATATATACTAAACTTTAAAAACTAGATTTAATTACAAAGTTGTAGTTTTCATTTGATTTTCAAAATTATTTGTTTTAAATAGAAAATATCACCAAGTTTTTTTACAAATTTCACACATATAGAAAATAACTGCACAATTTTCACTCGAACACAGTTGTGTTAACTTTTAAATCATCCGACAACCCGCACTGTTAGTAAATCAACCCATAGTTTAGAAACATAACATTTACAAAACAGAGAGAAATCAAATTCTTCTCTTCAAGCTTATCTTCAAAACTCAATTGTTTGCACTGCACTATAAGTGACATAATTATATAGTCAGCTGAATAAAATGAACGTATAATGATATCAGATGATTTTTTTAAATTTTTTTTTACTGTGGAAAAAGGTTTTTATTGTGAAAAAAGGTCTTCGCGCTGAAAACAGAGATATCTAGAGTAGATTTAAAACTAGTTTCTCTTCCTTGTCTGCAGTTCATAAAAAGTATTATGGCTTTAGGTTTCTTCTTTCTCTTCTGATACTAGCCATAAAGGGAGGGCATATTAGGTGTCATTTGGCTGTAACAGTAGTTATCGGGTAAACAGTGGGAATAGTGGAATAATTAGGAGTGA
Organism: Strongylocentrotus droebachiensis; assembly: GCA_035222895.1. NCBI lineage: Eukaryota > Metazoa > Echinodermata > Echinoidea > Camarodonta > Strongylocentrotidae > Strongylocentrotus > Strongylocentrotus droebachiensis. The sequence continues at coordinate 381,522 of JAVYIG010000470.1, read as the reverse complement.
TTGCCATCGTAAAACTCGTGATTTCGAGTTCTCTTTCAGGCACGGAATTGCCCAATAATCAACGTGCTTACAGTATAGGAATATGGAATATTTGGTAAAAGGAAAGCTCTTTTTTTTTTTTTTAGTATTTTGAATGTTTCTAACTTGTGAATGTCGTAATGTCATACCACATTGTGATTTCTTATGCAATGCTTTTGTTGAAATGCATGAATATTGTCAAGTGTAGTGAAGTGGTTCTCGTTTAAGCAAAGCCCGTTGCATTATGTAGCGTCATTTGTCTAACGTAGAACTGGTGTGTTTATTGATGCACCATGTGAGAGAGATGTTTTACAATGAAGTATATGTATAACGAGCAATGAACATACTGATTTTAATTCCGGCGTATGGGTTAATGCATTCACAAGCTTTATTAGCGAAGGCAATGGCGCAATCGATTTGACACCTCCTGTGCAGCGGGCTTTTCCTCGCAAGGATTCGCCTTGCAGAAGAGCCGAAACTTGGAGAAGATCTTAATCGGCCTGCAGCTGGTGTCCACGTTTGGCACTAAGGAACTCCATTCACTTGTTCACATGGGCAATGAGATGCACGAATTTTCTATTTGTCTTCACTTAATTCGATCATGAAGGGACGAAAGACGGTTTATGCGCCAGCCCTAAGAATTCCAACACACCTGCACCGTTCGGTGTTGACCGTAATATGTGTTCACACTGTCGGATCCTTATTCCAATGGTGTGTTACCACCCAAAGAATGTGATAAAGGGCTGCTTGCATTTAAGAACTACTCATCGCACCTTGACCCGTATCTTTGAAAGCGACCTTCTTGAGACTTGCTTAACTTTATAGTCCACTCATCTATGACAGGCCAACCCCCTAAGTAGCGTATAAATTACTGAAATCGGCACAATCCAAATTGCATTATTTGTTTGATGGAAAGAAATGACAGGTTAATTTCATAAACACAAAATTTATATTTCAATTCAGTTGCAGAATAATGATGATTTGTGCATGATAAAGAGTTTGGGCACTAGGATTTAGCCAAATCAGGGGACCAGTATACACAAATTGAACTTGATCTAAACCAGGTCTATGGATACAGCCTGCTTTGGACAATATGGGAGCTGAATGGTTTTTAATGAATATTGTTTTGATCAACATATCGAAATCTTCGGATTAATGAAAATATATTTAATTTTATTTAGGTTAGAAAGCCACGTGTACATAAAACAGAGTTTGCCATGACAAATAGTGGACACTTTGACCAATTTATACGTTTGTCAAATGTGTTTGCGACGATGCTCCAAATTTTGGTGTTCTATTTTAACTTTTTATATGATGAGCTATTGGAAATCATCTGAAAATCATGTGGAATTGGAATTGAGATTTTGGAGATATTTCAAAATGGTCATGTTACGATATCGCAAGTATTCATATTCCTTATCTCACGATTATAGTTGTTTTCATGAAAAACATTATTTTTGTGTGGTTATTGTGGTACCTAACATGCCTAAAGTGAACTGATATAAACCGGATTCATCGGCTCGTCCAAGTTTCAAAAGTGATCCAACAACCGGATATCGTTCTATAGAGGGTGAACAAAATCATGTGAGATACTTTCCTTGTTTTTACCAGGAGTTGATATACATTCCAAAGACTTTTTTTTCTTCCTTTGCTTTTCTGTCTGAAAATTTGTCGGATTTTTTTTTTAATGTTTTACAACTCCGTTCCTCATACGAAATACTTTTGGATGCTGGCAGTGGGAATGAAACTAGGGCATCCCTTAAAAAGAGTCTAATGCATGTGGGTAGCTATTAGAATGCAAGACTTTCTCCACAGGAGTATTGAACTGGTGCGGGAAACGCTGGTAATGAAAGCTCTACACCGGAATGGTTTTATCGACGAAGTTATCCCCAGAGGTGTATTTAGGCACCGCTGGTTGAGAAACCTTAATGTTCGGGACGGAGGGAACATTTTAAATCTGTCTCTTGGAGAGCAGATGTAATTGCGCAATGACCTACAATCGCCGGGGTGAGTTTGGATACCCTGGGCCTAATTTGTAGATCAACCATGAGAGCCAAGACTGAGAGAAAGGTCAGTTGCACTTTATTTTTGGATATCGTCGTAAATCAGAATACTTAACCACTTCCATTTTTTTTAAATGGGCCAATGGTTAATATAAGTGTGAGTGACGTTTACGACGGGATGTAGGGCAAGGTGACTATGAAATTTTCATAAAGACTTTTAGAGAGTGTGAACTCAAATTTCATTATGAAGGAAGAAAGGACATGGCCGCGGATGAATCTCAATATGTAGGGAGGGGGAAAGGAGAGAGCAAGAATTAACGAAGAGTACGCTGAAGAAGTGAGAGAATTTGGTTACTGGATAGGTTTTAACAAAATCCTTTTATTCAAAAGTCCATTCAATGGCGTATATTAAAAATTACGAAGTATTCAATCGCCATTTTTGTGTCTCGTCTCGCAAATGCATCAAGAACCTTTCTTATTAAAGATTGACTTTTGTTGGAAAAAATCTATTGATCGTATGTTTTTTTAAAGCCATCTTGCTACCCATATATTCGACTTATTTGTGTAATCAATATACTATATAATATAAAATTTAAAGACGTGGTATATTGACAAAATATTGGAACCAAAATAAATAAGCCTACTATTTTTTTCAATAGTTGGTGTTACCTTGGTACCGAGTCTTAATATTTTCTTTCTGGTATTTTCAACATGATTGGTCTTTTGAATAATCGTGAGAACGAGAAGGGCGTAAAAATCATATTATTTTACACAGAGTTAACGGCCTTTTGGCTCTAAACGGTTATCTTCTGGAGTAAGAAGAAGCCTACGCATTCTGGAAATGGAAATCCAGCGACCATAATTATTACAGGCATATCCTGATTGATTTGTTTACATTCATACCGTTGTCTGTTTCACTGCTGCTACACCCCGAGGGGAATCATATTTATAAATAGAAGGCAACGACGACCAAAATAGGTGGATAATGATAGCTACCATGTTAAGGCGGGCCTAATAAGGGAGGCCCCCGCGGCGTCCCGTTGCATCTCCTAATTTACTGTGCTCCTCCCGATCAACATTCCACTTTAAAAATACACGACATTATACGCTAGAGCTATTGGCAAGATATACACGTGATTACTCGCATCCGTCTGCTAGATGAAATAAAGCAAATTTCCTCCAACAATGGTGTATTTAGCATTTAAGAATGACGTAGCTGTAGGCCAAATGGGTTGGGGAAACAATCTAGTGAATATTGAGAAGAAAAGCGTGCCGATGACATTTGAAACATATAAAGGTATATGGCCAAAATGTCATGCTTCTGAAAGCGTAAATATAGTGGTAGAACGATGACGTAAACAGTCAGTCACTTTGGATCATTATTGCTAATGTAAACTTTGGAGACACCATTAGGTATTTAAAGTGGGCCATCAAGCAGTGCCTACTAGTGCTATAACACTTAATGCTCTGTCGCGTTAATTCGGCCGTCATAGTTTGGAAAAGAGAGGCTTATTTTACATATAATATAAATTTGTACTTAATATATCCCCGTTTAAAGATCAAACATAATTTTCTCGGTCAAAGTGATTTGGACCTAAATTTATGATTTTTATCTAAATATTTTGTAATTTGGGTCAAAAGCATAACCCTTCTTTGGGTCAAATAAATGTCCTTTTAAGCATTCCCCGTCATGCCCGTGGTTTGGTCAAACTCTAAATAATTATGTTTGCAAGTAAATGAAAATAACGAATAATGTTTAATTTGTGGTATGTGATCTATCTTGTTTTTAAATCAAATGTAAAATGTGAGCACATCAAATTTCGTCCGGACAATACAAATTTAAATTTAAATTGATTGTTTTACTGCAAATCATTAAAACTTGTTAGTAATCATCGCTGAGCTCGAATATGTTTCCGTTATAGTTTGACTTCTGTGGTGCACTGCTGTAATTAAACACGTATTTCAATTCCATCTGCTAGCAATAATGCTAAAATTCATAATGATAATGACAATATAATAATAATAATAATAATGATAGTTTAATTTACATTGTGCACAAACCCATCCTAGAGGACACTCAAGGCGTCTACAAAGTATCATTATTAGCCTGGCTTTAGCCCACGTACCCTAAAAGCATTCTCGTAATTCCTACCCGGTCCCCATTTAATACGCCTGGGTGAAGAGTGGCAAATGAAGATTAATGTCTTACCAAAAGACAAGGTGTTGCGGCGGGACTCGAATCGACTTGATCCCTAGTCCGGTGACATATCCACTAGACCTCGACACAATATTAAAGGTAAAGACCAGTAATGGTCATGCGATTGCATTGTGAAAGAAACGTTGTGGAATCGATCAGAAAAGGTTGATCATCTAGCATCTAGCATCTGCAAGGTTCTGGAATCATCAAAATGATAAGAAATTTGGCCCATTCTTCGTAAAGTTACAAGCACTATACACAGAAAGATGTATATGGGACTACCCTATCTCTCTCACCAGACCATGAGAGAAATAAATTTACCAAATATATGAATTAGTTGGCGGTTTCCCGGCAAATTTTTTATCATCATGTATTAGTCAAAACATATTCTTTCACATGATTGGTAATGAGAGCTTCCATTTCATTTTTTGAAATTGGGGCGTTACCAATACTGGTCTTTACCTTTAAGTAACATCTTTCATTCGAAGAGAGTATACGTCGCTTATTGCGCTGCTTCTGTTGGGAGAATATTATTCAAGTCAATTCTAAGTAATGAACGAAAGTGAATCCACGGAGAGATAGGATCACTCAGATAATTATGATAACATTTGAGCTTGCAGCTTTTTTGTTCTTCTTCTAATTCTTTTCAATAACATTTTAACCTTTCCGAAGGCCACTAAACTTACACTTCGATCCGTTTAGGTGGCCGCACTTTTTTAGTACAGCTTCGGATAAACGTTACCAAGAAATTACTGGAAGGAGTATCAGGTTAAATTACCACCCAAAAACAATCAGGCTTAGGTGCTTTACCCCTTTTACCCTAATTCCTTAATCAATTGAGTACTTTTGTATTTTATACAACTGATGGGATAGCCCATTACATCGCTTCCACAGATTAATGCCATCGTCAAGTTTTTGTCTAGATGAGCGCCATTTTACCGACACCTGTCTTTGCGTGTACTTGCTTAGTTATTGTTTTCCTATCCGATAATTACAACTTGAAGCAAATAATATTAGAGATATTAAACGATTATCTATACCGTAGAGAGATTTGAGCTGTGTACTTTTTTTATTTATATCATTCAGTAGAGGATATTGATGGTTGACTTTATAGAATCATCGCATTTTGTCTAACAGCCATTACTTTTAGAATAAATCTGATGATTTTGCAAAAGTCAAATAAATTGCAATATTCCAGAATCACGGGCCGTGTTCTTCAACGTGGTGCAAGTTACCCCGTGAACAATCTATTACATTGTATCTTTCTATTATCCTTGATGTTCGCTCCTCTTTTTGAAAAAGAGTGCCCCTAATTCCACCAGACAGGGCATGATATTGGCGGGAGGGCCGGCATATCATGAATACTTCCTTAAGTAGTCGAGATTACCAGCGCTGTGTACAGCTTAACTTGCATGGCGGAAGGTGCTGTTTAAAATAATTGGAATCCCTTAGGCTGTCCTCAATTTTCTTTACCCGTCAAAATGTTAGTTTTTCATCATCCATGATCGCTTTGAATTACACTCTGTAATTCCATCTCATCTTAACACCATGGTCTTCATCGTTTGCAAAGATTAATGTAATGGAATCTTAATACCTTTGTTTCAGTTTCCGAGACAAAGTTTATAATTGATTTACGGAGAAAGAATTAATTTTACTTTATCGTGATAATTGCAACCTTCTTATCGTCTTATCAAAACAGATCGATTATGAATCAGGGTCTATATAATAATTGGTGTATACTGTGAGGTTTTGAAACGATCAAAATATAAAAAAAGAGATTTGCTCAATCTTGTCGAAGAGACACATGCAGTTCACAAAGAAATTAGTCCACGGGACTACACAAGACATTGGCTATGAAAGTGTGTTCAAATGTGTCACCTTTATCTCGTCATATTTCCAATATATGGAAATTTGTAGAGCAATCGTTTAAGCCCCTATCACACCAAACTAGTTCTCACTTCGTTCTGGAACCGTCCTAGATAAATCATAAAACGGGTTGTGGTCGGGGCAGAATGTGTAAAAAATGTCTATAATACGATCCTAGTTCGTTCGTAAACAGTCCTCAATACGTCCATCTCGTTTGTTCCCCGTCCACAGCCAGTTCATATTAAGTTCAGATCGGGTAGATTAGGCAGTCCAAGCCAGTTCGTAGTCAGTTTAAACCCATTATTAACTAGTTCTACCTCGTTCCCAATACGTCCAAACCCATTCTAACTAGTTCGCCACTTGTTCTAACTAGTTTTTAACCCGACCACCCCGTTAAGAGGCAGTTCAACTCTTCCTCATCTCTGAACGGGGTGATTGGGTTATAAACTAGTTAGAACAAGTTGCAAACTAGTAGATATGGTTTGGACTGCTTGGAAATATCAAATTTATCCGATCTGAACTTGATATGATGACTGTGGACGGGTACAGACGAGTTGGACGTATTGTGGACTGTTAATGAAAGAACTAGGATCGTATTAGAGACATTAGTCCAGTCCGAGCCCGCCATAAAGTCCTTAAACAGGTCGCAAACAGTTGCTATTACGTTCAACTCCGTTCGCACACAGTTTGAGCCCATTTGGCAACATTTTCGACAACGTAGTGAGAACTAGTTTGGTGTGATGGGGGCTTTAGGTGGAAGTTAAACTATGATATTCTTCCAAGCCGACTCAAAAGGAATGAGAACGCTCATATATTCCTTTTTACCTTTACCAGAACGGAGCCATCTCTAAAGTGCTTCGGTAACATTGTTGAAGGTTGATGAAAAAACTGCGTATTTTTTGTATGAAATGTAACTTATTGTATTCCTTTTTACTGTACTTACACTCTAACATGCCAAAAATCCTGAAAATTGCCTTCTATTCATGGTTTTCTTTCAAGGCGTCACTGTGCAACACCCTCTAACTGTAAATTCTCCCAACCATTTTCCATGAAAATAAGACATAAAACAGGCTTTACAAAATCTTTCAACACTTAAATGTCTGGAAAGGTACAGAGACAATTCATTGCTTCGTGACGATTCGCATTCACCTAAAATTAAATTAAATTTTAATGATATAGTTGGGAGAATTAAGGAATCGATCAGATCAGTTTTTTCCAATTTTTATCATTAATAATGGTCTGTGTTCACTTAAACATTATCTACAATTGTAAATCTAACAATTAAGTCTCTACCTTAGCACCATTTTCTCTCATCTGAACAATGTTACCCAGTCCCTTTAAGATGGTGAGCTGAATACAAAAACGCAACGATGAATGGAGCGGTAAAGCTTCCAAGATTTGTACATCTTGACAGCTGTTGAGGTACTCGAAATATCAGCTTACGGAAATAAAACTCCTAAAGCTAACTAAATTTGCCACTCCGTTCGATAAATTCTTCCTTTTTGAAATCGTATTTGGGTTGGAGAGAATTAAAAACAGTAAATTTATGTCACAGTAAATCTATAATGTATTTGACGATATCAGTGACATCTCTCCCTCAATTGTAAATTTAACTAAAGCAATATATTATATTAATATAGTCATCTTTATCGAATACAAATTTAAAATATTAAGCGTCGATTTAGGAATAGTAATAACTTTTTTTAACATAAAGATAAGTAGTCATACTGATAAGGGAACTATGGATAAATGTGACAATACTATTACAATAAACTTGTTAGATTTATAAGAAGCAATCAAATTAAATATCTTTACATGTGAGACACAAAAGTTTGTGAAATATCGAGAAGGACAGAGAATAGTTACATAACTGCACAGTTTATATAATTGAGTGATGCTAACTTCTGACATTTTTAAAATGTTGAATGAATTAAGACTGTTCGTATATCTAGAGGAAGAGAAAACAAAGTTTTCAGTCAAGTGACTAGGAGGATGATATATATTCTCCTTCACATTCTCATTACACGACAGGCATCATGTCGTCGTGAACAAGTCGACTAAAAAACATGCATGTCAAAATTTCACGCCTGTCAGTCATTATGCTTCGAAAGGCGCCCTGGGGGAAAATCGCTACAAAAGTTAAAAAGCTTCAACCATTGAATTAATATTACTTCCATCTCCATGCCGAGTCACGACTTATTCAAGAGCATCTCGCCATACGTGTGAGAGAATTGGAATGGAGAACAAGATGGCTGCCATGCCGCAGGCGTTGAGTTCCGATCTAGTTATGTCATACTTATCGCCTCATAGCATGAAAAATAAAGCCAGTTTGAGGCTTATAGATGTATTTCATGTCGTTTTAAGTCCACCTGAATAGTACTTTCGACGTTGTGGTGATGTAAATAGAGTAACAAGTTTTTTTCTCCGTTTATAGAGAAAAGTACGCAGGTGTTAAATATCATGTCTTGCACAGATGTTCTTTCGGAAGTTCGTTTTTTTATGACGACTTCAGAACAGTCGCTTTATCTTTGGTGGCTGAATTCGTCATTTTTTTGTATGGCCGATTTTATCACTAATAAATAGGAATTCGTATCAATTATCATTTAGTTATTTTGTCCTTTGGAATATTTATTATGATAACTTTTTTCTTGCTTCTAAAAGGTGTTCGATATCTGTGCCCCTTCCTTGTACAGAGACGAGCTCCGCCTTTAATTAAATTGTGTGTTATCTGTTTAAATTCTTGGATGGGTGAACTTATGATGTGCAAAATAAATTACTATACGTTAATAAACAAAATGTTTAAGTTTGATCGTATTCATGCACATTAATCGCTTTCAATTTATGCCTAAATTAATAGAATTACAAAGTTTGGTATGGTGTCATCAATTTGGTTCAAAAGAACAAATTGGAAGCAAATGCGATCCTACAATATTCAATGATTGTTGTCGCGGTTGAAATCGAGTCTAAAGTGATGAAATTGTGAATAATAAACTCTTTATGTTTTATAGCTCCCTCTTAATATTAATATTACTTTGGCTTCAAAACAATGTTTCTTGACTAAAATCGACCGATATTCTATTCCCATTTGGAAATTATATATCAGAACTGCATATACAAAGATTTTCATGGTCGCAGATACCATTGTATGGCCGTAGGCGCTATTTGAAATTTATCGGAGCACCGATAAATTTGATATTTTAATTTTTCGGAATCCTTAGCGTTTTAGAGCCCAATTTGTTCAAAGTTGCTTATTCTCACACTGGGTTTCAAAATGGTAATACAAATTTTAAATTTAATAATCCAATCCTGTTGAAATATTACCAAAACTTTGTATGACCTGAAAGGGATTGGGTAACTTTACCTAAAATTCTTTTTAAAAATTGGTGGATTTAGCTCATTCTGCAATCATAATTATAAACCTTTAGGTCATACATGAATCCCATGACTTTTACACGCCTATCGCCTGTCTGATTATCAAGATATCTATGATTGGAATTAGAAATTTCAAAATTCGTTTTCCTAACGGTTTGATTTCACTACAGTCTATTGAGAAAAATGAGTGTGGTAAAACCGGTCACTCAAAGATTTTTTACTTTTTTGAGGCATTTCATGATCATTTTGAAGCGCAATTTTTGTAGGGCTTCAATATTACACCATATCACAGACACTGATAACACGTAGGGCCATGCATCTCAGATTCAACATGGTTAAACGATGCCTTTACGGATGAAATAAACACTGTTTGGGAGGGGGGGCATGTCACTTTTGCTTGTGTCTTTTTACTCGAGTTTTCTTTTCATCAGCTCGCTATGTGTCGATCTGTTCAAGTCCGTCCACGCATGGCCAGGTATCGGTTGCGCTTGATCGTCTGACATTAGAGAGATAACCTTGATCGACCGCTCATGATCTCGTTTTCGTTCATGTACGCGAGATCGGGGGGGGGGGGGGTGGGAGGAGGCAGTAGCGCACAACATCGCTCTTAATTGCAACATAACATCAATTGTCATTATGAACGGTATCAATCGATAATCCTCGTCACGCTTTAAATATGGGCTCATTTCTCCACACTATACATGATCTCTCTCTCTCTCTTCACCCTCTCTGTTACACACATAAATTGTGATAAACACTCTAGTACACATATAAAAACAATCATCTCTCTTGTACCGTCATATAAACCCTCTCTCTTTCTCGACTATTCTCTTCCTACATGTGTAACTGTTTGTCTTTAAGCTAGTGCATACCTTTACCCGTCTGCAGCTCTCGCTGTCACATGCATATTAACCGAACAAAAACAGAAATCATAGAAATGGATGTGTTGCTATATTCTAGTTATAGGTAAATGAGTGTAAATCTTTAGTTAATCAATCATCTCGTTGATGTAAATATGAACATCTGATACATAATTAATTTGTGCTTCATGCCTGTCCCTTCCTGCACATGCACCCCCGCATCATGACTTGGATTCGTCTTAGTCGATCTTTTCTACTCTCGATGTTTTGATGAATGCAACGACTTGACGTTGTTATGCTGTGTGCAGACGACAGTGCCCTCTCTGCGCATGCGTTGTGGTTGATTGATTACGCTCCATCGCAAACTGCACCCGCGCCGCGGCGGGATTGGTTGCTGAACTTGTTCGACTCGATGTTTCTCTTCACTCGCGGGGAGCTACCGACCCTGCTCGCTTACCATTCGCACGCTTTCTGGCTCAGCTTGTTTTCACAGCCCTCTCAGAGAAATACAAGGAAAATATCAGACATAAAATAGCAGCACAGCGAAAATCACAGTTGCGAAGGTAAACCTATCGATTTGTTGACATTGGAGCCGTGGAATCACGCTAAATGCGTGCACATTTGCTGTAGCACTGATTTGTTTTTGCTCAATTGCAAACATTTATTTTTGCATCTGTGATTATTTTGAAAATGTATGAAGTGGTCGGTTGGCAGGGGATCCATAACTTATTGATTACTATGATTATAGCTGTTGGATTATTATGATGTGAGTAACTCAACATATTCATCTGGTCTCTCTGTGTAGCAGTTACTGTTAACTTTAGCCTTAATGGGAATGGAGTGAAGGACGATTTCTTTTCTGGATATCCAAAGTGACGACGATCTGAATAATTTTCAACTATTTCCATCGTGAAGGTACGTGTCGCATAGCTTCTTTTAGTTCCTTCTTTAATAAATAAAGAACACCGGTGGTTTCATCTCAACCAATGCCGTTTTGCTAGAGAATGTCACATAGATGTTTATGTGAACAGTATTGTATATCAGTTTGATATCTTCGAACTCATGGTACACTGAATTGTATTGTGTGAAAAGATATGTATTTCCTTTTCACAGTTAACATTTATTTAAGATCAAAGCCATCGACGTAAAGATAACCCTCCAAACTTGAAGCAAGAACTTCAGGCATATCCTACTTACATCCAAGAAAAGGGTACTATTTTTGTATTCTTTTAATTGCTATTCCTTTTCCATACGATGTAATTGTTAATCTATGAACTTATGATAATGAACTCTACTTTATGCGTAAAATCATACGTGAGCACTATATTATATTGCTGTTGCAAATTCCTTTTTATTTTAACGATATCATTATTAAACTCTTCGCAGAACTACCATCCATATCCTACGTTATTTACATTAATCTAACAGCCGGATTTTTTGCGATTCTAATGCACTTAAAAATCAAGTTCAAGTTCAAACATTGTATCGAACGATTAAAACTCTGCAATTCTCTACTAATCATGTTCGACGTAAACAATGACATTGATTTTTCTTGCTCAATTTTCCATGCATTTGAATAATTTTCCCACGCATTTAAATTGTGAAATGAATGGTTCCAAGGCAAAAGTGCTACTGTACGATCATGGTTGCGAAGATACCAGACAACAATATTTGTGCCAAAATCGTTAGAATGGAAAGCGCAAAAAATGGAAATTTGCTTGATCAATCATTCATAGCGGAGACAACAGAATCGTTCTGAGCTATGTGTGTGTATTTTTGTTATGCTAGACTTTACACACTGCGTATAACAAAAGTGTATCCAACTTTGGTAGGTCCTAATTAAAAATGTATAACCTGTGTGACCTTTAATCATATTTCTTGTTCAAGGGTAACTAATACTTTGTCTATTAATACCACATTTATAGTAGTGCTGCTACGGATGACTGAGCAGCAGGCTTTTCAAAGCAGTATTGTCACAATAATTTTTTACCAAGTTTAGGCTAAAGCAGTGAATGTGGGTCAACTTGAGCCATTATGCTTGTATTATCACATTCCAAAAACAATTGTTCACTTATTTACATTGACTATTAGGCAGTTGAAAGGAAACTTGTTCGTATCAACTCAAGGAATTACATATTACAAGCAAACTTTACGACATTCTCTTCGTTATGATGATTACAATCTTGACTGTTTTCGCATCCCTTGTTTGAGGTTTACTTTCTCGTTGAGTGATCCACAATGGATAACGTTCATCTGGGATGTTATCTTTTTTTTTAATGAAAGTCTGCTAACAATTTATTTGATACTTATCATTATAATGTACACTTCCTTGCATGTTTGAGGTTCGTTACCTTTGAGTTTTCATTCCCTATATTCGAGTTAAACACCTTATGCTCCTTACGCCTGTGAAATGGCGCAGCGGACAAGTGAGCAGAGAGATCTTAGATATTATGATACAAGAAGTTAGTAGACTGTTCCAATTAATTACAGGTTATCCTATGGATAGAAACAAGGTTCTATTACAGCCTATAGATAAATTGCATCATTTTAGACATCCAAGCACTGAATCATGAGACAAAATTTAAATTTTAAAAGGATTTCAGACCAAAGAAGCACATGCATAGGGTACAATGCGATTTTGACAACACTTTGTTTAAAAAAACAGATAAAATGGAATAACACTTATAATCAATAGGAAGATAATTTTGAGCTGGTGAATTTTGCTGTTTCTTTAACATTCTACTGTATTCATTGATCATTACACATAAAAAAGGGTTCAATCTCCTAGAGACAATGCGTGCAATGACGAAAAGAATATCGGCATTTCGAGAAAAAGTGAGCAAATATGAAGGGGAGAATGAATAGGAAAAGATAAACAGAGTCGTCATAACTTTAAAGTGATGTAATACAGAATAATGCATGCAAATTCGGGGAGATATAAAACTATATTCTTCGTAAAGTGTCGTTAAGCCCTTTTGTTTTATCCATCATATTAGCCATCCATCAAGTCTATAATATACCGATCAATTTAAACTCAAAGCAAGATCAAGAAGTCTCTACTAAGAAAAGACGATGAAACAGCCGAACCCGGAAAAGAAATCCGTCTCTCATCAAAAACTAATGAAGTTTCCTCCCAACGCGCCTTGTGACTGCTGTTGATGCATCTATTTAATAACACAGGAGAACCCTTCTAATGCATGGTGATGTAATACATTAGTTTGTGATAATTGGTTGCATAGCCAGGGGGCTTTCCCATTCGCACACCACAATGCCATCGAGATTCATTTAATTGTAAAAGTGTTTTTAAAAAGAGTGTCGAAGGAATTTAAGTGACTGCATCAGATTCATCGTAAGATTGTCTTCAGATTGATATTTCGTTCAGGGAATAATGCCATTTATTTCTTGATATTTTCTTGTGTGTCACCTTTACATTACGACCTGGTCATCACTGTTGTAGCACTTAACATCTACATGAAAATTAACCCTCCTTTTATCACATAACTAATTGCCGATGATTTGTAAATTCTTGCGTAAAATATCAACCAAGTAACAACAATAATTTCTCTACGCTTTTGTTTCATATAAATCAACGTACACTGTATGAGATTAATAATTCTGTAGTCAAGACTGGTTTTTGTTCATCTGAGACATAATATATATTCTATCATTTATTGACTACCCTCGGTAAATAATACCCGATGTATATATGTTATTATTATTATTATCAGTAGTAGTAATAGTAGTAGTACCAGTAACTACTACAGTAGTAGCGTTATTAATGGAATATTGATGCTTTGAGCGAATTAATAATTAGATGATGATTACTTTTAATTCCTTCCATTGGAATTAACATACAAATTCATATCATATATTACAAGCTATTTTCAGGAAATATCAATATCTTGTTCGAAAAATTCGACGATAGATGAAGGTCGCATGATTGCACGTTGTATTTGTGGTTTATTTATCATCTCTTAACATCTATATCTTCTTTTCTGTAAAACCTCTCTGACTTATAGCTAACTTTGAGTCAAGCTGTAACTTATTTTAGTGAATTAGAGCTCTTAAATACTTCATTATCATACAATAGTTGAGCCAGATTCATTACCTAATGTTTTTTCTAATCAACTCTTTTCCTTTTGATATTGTTACTAACAAGTTTTTAAAGTGACCCTTTGTTTTAAATGAAGAAAATAAATATTTGTATCGTATTTCAAAAAAAATATATTTCTCATTAGACTTTACAGTTTCTTTATAACAGATCTCGATTCATCAAGTCTTTATTTTAAAAGAACTTATAGTATATAGCGACTAGAACCATGGTCCCATTCCGGTCTCATGGCAAATTATACCATTTTTAAGCAAAGAACAAATGGAAATTCACACTAAAGTGATATAGTTCGAAGTTGTGTTACAATATAGACTATAGATGTTTTCTAACTCTACATGCATCGTTTTTACATCTCTTCTTAACATTTCTTTGTTGCAATTTCGTATGGTCATGGTTATCACCGATTCATGTCTCCAGCAACAACGGCTTGATAAGACTCGAAAAAAGCAATCGAAATATATGATATATTTCTCTCTGCGTGGTCTAAGCCAACATGATGCATTATATTGGGTTTAGTGACGCATTCCTTGTCAAAATTATTATGCCCCTCTTTTCTTATCCCCCTCTCTTCTTATCCCCCTCTTTTCTTATTCCCTCTTTTCTTATCCCTCTTCTTTTCTATCTCATACTCTTCTCTCTCCCTCTTTCTCTTTTACCGGAAAGAGAGATTGATAGAGTCAGAGCAGAGAGTAAATCGTTCTCGGTCACTGCTAGACGTACATTAAAGAGTGAATGAGTAAACAGAAGGTCCATGGAGGCAAGAAGCAGAGTGCGGTGCCCTTTTTTTCTCGTGTCACCCTGACTGTTCAGGTTTCACAGAGAGAGAGAAAGATAGAGAGAGATGCAGTGATAACACTACTTCATCAACATTAATCCTGATTGTGAACGAACCCCTTGTCATCCTCCTCCGCCCCCATCCTCTCCCATCCTCTCCCACTTTATTGATCAGATTGTTTTTCTTATTTTCAATAAGCCCCAGTGATTCACAGTATACTCACTAGAGATGTTGATACTATGTTGGAAACAGAATTGTACCTTCCTTCTTATAACCAAAAATAGAGGATAAAGATGCAGAAGAAAAGGGTAAAGTACAAATTGCAGTACGTTGAATTGTTGGAAAACACCAAAACAACAAGGGGCTTTGCTATTCTAAAGTCATGAAATATCATAACTCCATGACATAAATATTATTGTATGGCCTAAAATCAAACATGTCTTAAGTCTACAAAGATGATTTAGACGTTGCTTCGGGTAAAGTAAGTATTAACCTCAGCCCTTTTTATTGACATTGAAAGGCTATGCAGGTCTTAAATTCCGTTTTTTAAACCTAAGATTCACATGAACTACATGTATTGGTTTATCCCGATAAGGAAACCGATATTTTCTTTTGCCTTACTTCACGCAGTCGTCTTTTTTTTACAGTTCTCTTTGAATAAACGCATTGTGTGTATTTTCACACTACCATTCGTGGTGACTTAAAAACTCTCTTTTTGGCAGGTAATCCATTATTGGTCCATTTAGTTTTTTTTTAAAGATTCACGTGTGAAACTTCTATTTATGTACCCACCAGAAACAAGCATAAGATAAAACATTAAACAGATTGAAATAGATGCGCAAAGTCATTAACATCGGACCAAAATAGAAGTTCTGCTGGCGTAAAGCCATGCATGCTGTGAACTTCCATGCTGCGGTTTGGCGCCAGTGGCGATACCGGTACAGTTGCCACCGGGGTGTAGAAAGTAAGAAACCCAGGCTGGCCCCCGTCAATAATCCATCAGTTATTGTAGCCTCGAATGGCTGATATTCGAGTATCAATCAGACCTGTAGGCTTGTATCTTCAAGATCAGTTCTCCCGCTCATCGGATAGCCATCAATATACCTGTGTCTCATCTTCATCTACCGGCCTCTCGCTTCATCCCATACCCCTCTCGTCTCACTTTTCAAAATCTACCTCCTCCGTCCTTCGGGCCGGTTTCTCTATCCCTCTCTGCAGTATTCTGGTCGAATCGTCATCATATCCTGTCTGTAAATTGATCAGCGTTGACCATGAGGCAGTCATTAGTCATTACCCACCCATCTCCATTTCCCTTTGGTGTACCGGGGAATATTTTGAGCAATCCCTTCCAAACTCTTTGCTTTTTGCCGTGCGCACATTTTAACAGCTGAATTCTAAATCAAGAAGCTTAAGTGCAACACTGTCACTAAACGTAACATTAAAATAGTAACGAAAGACGTTTTCACTGTTCTCTTTTCTTTCTCAGATATTTAAATTCTTTTTCTTTGAAAATGGAAAAACAAACAAGCAAGAAAAAGCTCTTATGATATGTCTTGTGAGAATATCGAACGTTTCATTAATGCACTACTTTGGAAAGTGCACCTTTCTGATTTCTATTCTTTGAAGTGGGAAACAGTACAGTGTCCTAGAAACAATTTACATATGCACCAGTCCCAGAACTATATTGTCTCGTCGGCAGTTACCTTTCTTGATTCTTTTTAAGTGTCATTTGCCTTTTCTATAATGTGAACAATGATGGATGTATGTAGCCGCTATGTCTCACTGGTTCTGTCTATTTCGTTTCCTTTCTCCCTTCCACGCCTATTCCTTCTTTTCTCTGTACCTTTCGTGTGTGTCGATCTTGTCTTACAGTTCCACCTCCCTTTCCAGCATCTCTCTTATTTTGATTGTATGTTGTTCCATCTGCCATTGGACTCTCTGACGGTATATTATTATCATTATTATTATCATAATCATAATTTATGCGTTCCTTCATTCCATAATTTATTCATCACGTCTGGCCAACCCGAGCCCTCCCCCTCTTTCTCTATCTTTTCGGACATAAATTATTTCTTATCTTTCCCTCCTTGTGGGTGTGTGTGTGTGTGTGTGTGCAAGTCTCTCCCCATCTCACAATCTTTCTCGGCCTTTCTCTGCCTTTCTCTGCCTTTCTCTGTCTTTCTCTCTCATCCTGCATCAGTATTCTCCTGATAATTTTATCACTTACCCACCTGAGGTTGTCTGGATGGAGGCGTGTGTTTGACAGGCTATCGATGATACCACGACCCAGGGAATTCCATCTCCCTTTTCATTAGCAAAGTGATTTCACTTATTGGTCAAACTTCCCTCTTTTGCGTAAAAGGTCCCGTTAGAAGACGTAATAAGACCCTACATGGCTTGCAAAATGGATACATAACCCCCGCCCCTCTTTATCTCTCTCTCTCGCCCTCTCTCTCTCTCTCTCTCTCTTCCAAAATCAGCGTATGTGTATTTATAATCATTTTTAGTTTATTCTCTCATTTTTGTATGTTACAACTTACTCCAGTCGCTCCTGTGCGCACAATGCAGATTTTAATTTGATTTCATCTTATGCACCACTGCGCAACGAGCATTTTAAGTGGATTTGGAACCTTATACACTTATGAATACATTTATTATTAGAATCACTAGCTTTCTTGTTATTTCTAACTTACAAATTTAGATTTAATATAAACCTAATATACTAGATATTAGTATTCGTTAAATAGTATCTATGGTTTCAAAAATATTTTCTGAAACCCTTAGAATTGATTTGTTTTTGTTATCATTCTGTTTTGATATGAACATCGTTTCGTCCTTACATAACTTCACGTTTTTTATTTTTCCCTTTACGAAGAAGCATACATACAGAATGAAAGTCATCACCAGGGTGAGTTGAGTGAGTTTATTTTATTTATACACGGTAAAAGCCCAAAACAGTTCGCAGACTGGTTTCAATCAGGTCCGTGTTGATAAAAAGCAACATAATCATGACATATAAACAAAAGTAATATAACACTGACAAATTTACAACCATGACACAAAATATATTGAAAATAAGCTAAAAACCCTTAAGTTAATTAAGACTATATTGATAGGCCTAAAAACAGTGTCTTTCCCTTTACATTTTTATATGTATGCTTTCATCTTAACAAATGATGCAAAAGCAAGATGAAATATCAACGACACTTTATGCATGCTCTATCCTTCCCCCATTCATTTTTCCCTTCCCCACTTGATAAGGGTTGAACGTTACCCAGAAAAAGTCACGTCCAATTCCATCTCGATTTCAATTCTCAAAATAATCACAGCAACCTCGCTTTAAATGAGAGATCCCGTGAGGGGAATGCTGCCATTATTTCACCATTGGTTTCCTAATATGATCGGAAATGATATTGTCTCTTCATTTTGTGCCAAGGAGTCCCTGTTCCTCCATATGGGATGCGATCCTTGAATACTAAACATTCACCTGGTTTCCGCCTATGTCGTTGAAAAAGACGGCTTTCAGACGTACCTTGTTCGTGATTCTAATCACGAAGTTGTTGTGGTTCAAATCACGCGTGATTAGAATCATTGCGTTTCGTGATTCAAATCGAGCGTGATTTTCATCTTTAAAAATGTAACTGTTTAATTCACTTATGAATAAGATCTCGACGTTTCTTAATATTAATAACGATCGTATATGAATCTAATCGCGAAATTGTTACGTGTCGTGCCTTGTCTGACAATAGTCATGAAATTCGTCGGTTCGAATCGTGCTAAGTCTGATAAGGTTATTTTCAGTGCCTAATTACGCGGGGATGTTGTATGGTATGAACAGCATGAACCAGCTTATTTCAGATATCTCAAGATAATTTTAACTTATTTCCATGTGGGGACGCAATGATTACACAGCACTTCCGTTTAGTTTTTGAATGGCTCACTGAGGTACCAGAGGCAGTTGCTCACTTTTAGATGAGCAGCTGTACATTTTGTCAAACAATGAGCAAAATCGCCTCCCCATGCAGCACTAGTGGTATGTCATTGGTTAAAATTATATCTGTATCGCTGTATCATCGTGTTGTACATCTGTTTAACTGCTCTGCTGATTAAATCGACGCTTATCGTTTATCGCTATAAAGCCAAGAGAAATTATTTGCCGGAACTTTGTTTTGCCCTAGCTACCGTTGGGAATCTTGACTGGGATGAATCCATAAGCGTTAGGCTTCCATTACATAAGTCAAACCTGAACCACAGAAATACATGAGCGAGGTATAACGGGCTCAAAATTATAGACAGCTGGCGATTGGATGCAAACAAATATCAATTTTGCCAGAAAATCTCGGATTGGGAAGAGAGCTCGCGACCGGTCATAAAACCCCGTCTGCTATTTTCCGCTCATTAAGTCTTTAATTGATGGGGAGCAACTACCTGTTTGGCTTTTATGGACGCTCCCTTGTAGACTCATAAAGTGATGGGGTAAGTAAACTCATCTGCTCGCGTCCGGTAAACAGGCTTCTATTTTGATGTATGTGAGCTTTGGCCAAATTTAATTAAGTTTGATTTCGTTTTGAAGGCTTTATCTACCATTAAATGAGTTTAGGCAAATATAATGACGAGTAATTAACGTTTCTTTAAGATACTCTTAGTTGGAAATGATTTAATGGAACATTCGGGATGAGTCAGATGGTGTTTAAAAACGTTAACATGAATTAGCGAATACATTATAATAACATTCCGTTCTTATAAAGCACATAATGACGTAACGTCTCTTTGCGCTTCAAAAGGTCTGTTGAAATGATTTCCCCGGCTTTCGCACAGGCAACCTTAGATTTAAGGAATGAATCCTACCAGGTACACATTTACTTCACCTGGGTCGAGTGTGGGAAATATACACGAATGTCTTTCCAAAGAACGTAAGTGTTGCGGCATGGATTCGAACCCATGATGACGTACGTTGAAAATGACCAATCATGTAAGGTTAGGCGAATTAGGTTTACAAGGCTTCAGTCGTCCTGCCGATGAGGCAGTAGGTCCTAGCTGGGCCAACATTTGCCAGTATCTGTAGAGTCGAGGCACCATGCCAGTTACAGTGTATGTAAGGGTGAATTCAGCAACTTAGTAGTCCAACAAAGACGACAAACGCAAAATCAAGAGTGATGCGCGTAGTTTAAGTCGGCAGAGACTCAATTAAGTGACGTATCTCGAGGCTGAATAATTCACGAAGTGATTGTAATCCCGTATCTAAACGTACATTCAAGTCACTCTTCCCAACTCCGGTGATGCCTTTTGTCGTTTGATGATTCTGTTGCATCCTCCATCCTGATGATCATCAAACGAACGACAGGAGGAGGAAGACAGCACCGCTCGCAAGGTATATTTTGTCGAAATTCTTAATTTCCTGCCGTGTCATCTTGATTTATGTCGTTCCGGTAATTGTCGCCAGGGGTAGACTTTTCTCGCTCATGTTCATGCTCACAGACACAATTGTTTGTAGTTGTAATGTTAGCATCGATTGGCGCTAGAAGGGGTTCAAACAGTTGTTCCGATGGAGATAAATGAATATAAACAATTGGCGAGATGCCTAATTAGTTCTTGGTGTTCAATCAATCTTTTTACTGGAGGCACTAAATGACAAAACATTTATTTTATGTCCTTTCAAAATCAAAAGAATGAAAGAAGATGACAAATTTGTACTTAAAGAGCATATGAAGGTTTTTGTTCATCCATTCTGACGCTTGAAACAGGTGATAGTAAAATTAAGTTCTATTCCTACCCATACAATCTGCAAAATGATAGCAAGTGATTGTGTTTGTATTTAAGATTTGAAAAAAAGAAAATCTTGATTTATGTATTCTATGACCGATTGTAGAGTTCACATAACGGAGAATGATCATATTGTGTAACTTGTTAAAATTAGAATACTCTGAAATAAAAAGGGTAAACCGAAGACCTGCCTCAGCTCAAACTTGTAAAAATGATGCATACACACACACATATATTATATACATGTATATGTAATATCTTGTGAAAGAACCAGATCCTGATTTCTTTATTGTAAATGCAGCTACGAATACCATTTCTCAAAATATTATACATTTGAGCTAAGTAGATATTGTGCCCGAAATTTTTAGG
Organism: Strongylocentrotus droebachiensis; assembly: GCA_035222895.1. Classification (NCBI taxonomy): domain Eukaryota; kingdom Metazoa; phylum Echinodermata; class Echinoidea; order Camarodonta; family Strongylocentrotidae; genus Strongylocentrotus; species Strongylocentrotus droebachiensis. The sequence continues at coordinate 360,188 of JAVYIG010000470.1, read as the reverse complement.
AATTCTTTATCAGTGCACATTGTTTATGCAACATCAAATAAATACAACGACTTTGTATGGTTCAAACTAAGTTACGAGCTTAATGGCACTTGTATTTCGAGATTAATAAGTCCAAACTATGGTTTTTCTTTCTTCTATGAAGTCTTGAGTCATAATAGATTTAATTTGGATGAGTTGACATTTGCATTTTGATTTGATTTTAAAATAGATAAGACATCAGTAAATAGTAGTTGTTAAAGTAATGATATATGTTGAAAACATGTTGCCTGGTTTGGGGTTCGTGCAATATCCGATCAGGACCCAAAATATATAAAGGGCACACAATTTAATATTTAATAACAAATGAATCATGTAATTACTATTATAATTTTTAACTGATATCTTCCCGCGCCAAATTATAACCCAAACGCTTGGTATAGTCCTTTAAATAATTTTAAAGTTAACTCACATTTATTTGTAGCCACAAAATATAATTAACCCGCATTTTTTCTAAGCTTTTTTACATATAGATTGAAGACAGAGAACGAAAACAAATTAAGGTGTACTGATATAATGTGAACCGTGTTGCAGTTAAACATATTTTGTTCTATTCTTTTAATACTAACGAGGTATTCAATGCTCCTTCTCCATATGAATGGTTATTATGATACCACCAAAATGTGTTGCACAGACGACCTCGGATGTCTAAAGATGCGAATGACAATCATTATCTCTTCAATCGTGTGTATAATGCTACACTAATCGGATATCGACCCGTATTTCCACCGATTGTCTGGATTAACGCCTCACGTGCCGAAAGAATGAACACCCTAGTTTCAAACCTGTTCTCATGCGCACGAAGATTATGTGCGTGAGGAGTGTGCGTGAATGTGCGTGAGCGTGACTTCCCCCGGTGCTCGCGTTATCAACACGTTATCAACGCATTATCCCAAGCGATCGTCTACTGGATTGTGTTTATGTACATGGGGGAAGACATTTACCTGAAAGTGTGGACAATCCGGCCCTAGAGACCACTAGTCAGGAGATACATGTATACTGTACAGGATCTTCTCTCGACGTGTTAAATATTCGGTAGTAAAGTGTTGAACCGATGCTTCACAGGCGCCTAATTCAGAGCTTTAAGGTTTGATATTTCTGAAATATGATTACCTTTTGGTTATTGCTATTAGGGCATTCTACACTAAATGATGCAGAGTACGGACTTCAGTGTGCCTATGTTGACGATCAAAACGCTTGTTTGACGAAGTGTTCATTCGATGTTTGGTGAGAAATACCCTCCCTCTTTTATCATGTTTTTTTACCTCATTATTTGTAGGTTTGACTGTGGTCACGTTCATTAATGAGGCATCGTGAATGACAAGCGTTAAATTGGAGGAAGACAATTTCTGCAATTACATTTTGAATTAAATTCGTGTGATGTTTTTTTTTTTACAAACCACGGTTATGTTGTAAAATGAGCTGTTCGAAGTTTTCATGATAACATCCCACATTGTTTTGCAATGACTTTTCTTTGCATACATCAATCTTTCATTGACATTAACGTTCTTTAGATTTTGTGGTTCGTTTTTACCGCACAAAATATTGCGCAGTGAAGGGCGAAATTGAATGAATATATTCGACGAAGCTTTTGTTGCTCGTGGAAAAGAATTCTTCTTTCCATCTCAGTAGACTTCATGCACATCCTGAGCTTGTACTCTTCGGCGTCAGCATGAATGACGTTCATCGATTGACTTTTTTTCCCCAACGTGGTACCAGTGCGTAAAAAATGAAAGGCTAGATTGCAATATTTGTCAACATTGCATGAAACTTCATTTTCCATGGCTGCCCGCTTCTATTTTAGAACGGTTTGTCATTTCATGAAGGAGGCTTCATCGAATTACTCAAATCAGAGAAAGGAGGCTCCGTTTTCCCGCTACATGGAGCGTGTTTAAGCTGAAGTGCACTGGTTTTAAAAGAAAATTCATTAAGCTCAGCGAAAACTTTGCCTAGGGATTGAGCTGAGAGCGCTGTGCCGTGCATGTTATTGGCTGTGTAGACGTGTAACAGGACCGCGTAGCAGCCCGAAGCAGCGAAGTTGAGTAAACAAAATGAGACGGCGGGCTTGTGAGAATATAATAACTGATTAAATACTGCCTGAGTAAATACAGGACGCAAATTTGGGGACTCGAAAGTTTGCCGATCCGCTTAAGTATTTTCTGTATAATTACGGAGACAAGAGTTTGCTTGGTGTCACATTTCAACCTTTGATTCTTTCTTTAAGAATGTCGAACTGTCAAATTTTATTTGTTTTGACACGGCGGTCACTCTCATTGTATTCATTGAGGGCGGGAAGGTGTGACTCCTCCGCGCGGAATCAAAGAAAGCTGTATTTTCTTTGTTCAATCAAGTGCACTATTAGCTTTATGTCAATATGCTAGTGATCATAACAAGGTATAATTTGTTGATTGTATGTAAGATGCGCATCTCCATAGACCTTGATTTGTACTTAGACTGGGTATACATTTATGTATGGGTCTCACTATGTCCTCGGAGTCCATATGATCTTTAAAGCTATGATGAATTAACCGAAACTTCTTCTCTCAAACGAACAGTACCAACTAAGAAGAATAATTTCTACTGGAAAGAACATATTTTTCCAGAGTGTATTCACTGTGTGGAGACAGTGTGGATACAGTGTGCGTACATTTCCAATACGATGAAATTGTACCGAATCATTGATAGTAATTATATTTATTAAAAAATTACCCTTGAAAGCCTCATCCGCTTCATTGCTTTTCTTTCTGAGGGCCCTGTAATTATTTTTACCACAGCCAGTTCCACGGACCCATTTACAACTGGGTCGGCAATGGCAAATTTACATTATGTCTTGCCAAAATGAACCGCTATACCACGACTCCTCCAAAATCGATGATTTCACTGCAATGCTTGTATACCGTACACACAGTGGTTCTTTTTTGTGGTCACGATCTGTCACGTTGTGTCACACTTCGTCACATAACGTGACCCCAGTGTGGTTTTTCATAGTCATGAAGGTATGTCACACTATAATACCCTTCTATCGCACACTACTATTCATTATGGTTCTCATTGTGTAACAGAGATACGTCGAGTCTTTTCCCCTAATACCATCTCTGAGAAGTTATCTCTTCATATAATTATTATTAAACAGTGTTTATTCCCTAAGGGTTTCCCATAGGTTTTTTATCTTTATTTCCCCCATCTGCTTCAGTTGTCTTGAACAATTAATTTATATTCGAATTACAGCACATTTTCTAATTAGCTTGTAGTATACTATTGATTTTGGAATATAAAAGAGTTTCAATTGTTCACAAGCTAATCACTCAATGAAAGGTCTGATCTGTCAATATTTGCAGGTGGTAAACTTCCGCGATTTTCTTGATGAGAAATTGTGCCGTTACTTCTTTTTCTGTTCTGTCGCTCTTAATCTTTCTGCCTCACGGGGATATCGTTATTTATGCTAAACTTTTGTTTCTTATGTGTCTTTCTCCGTGGAATATATTCTTTAAATTGGTTGCTGTATTGCTGAATCAAACAAATTTCAATGAAGAAGAAATCTACATAATCATAATCGCTGTTTAGACTCAAACACACGGCAAGCTAAATAGAACAATAACACAAGTTGAATCTAAATCATCCATATCACAAACTTTATAGAAACATTTTGTTTCGTTTTACAAAGTCTCCCATTTTATGCCAACAAGACATTGTGTGTTGACATGAAAACACAACATGCAAGGATGTCATGTTCTATTTTTGTTATGATCATTGTATGACGACATAATGGATCTTGATCACTCAATAGTGAGATAGATAATAACCGTTGGATAGACTATTAGAGGAACTCGGCCTGGAGTAGTAATTTTCTATCTAACTTAGATCTGGTATTTTGCCACTCCTTTTCTATCTAACTTAGATCTGGTATTTTGCTCGTTCTCACAGTCACTTAAAAGTTCCGATGCAACCATCTTATACACAATTTGATATTATCTGATCCTTAAAAATGGGAGTCATAAGCAACCAAACTATGGCTCAAGCTAATCAGGCAAGTTTTGGAAGGATGTAAAATTAGAATGTGATCAGAAAATATGAGCACATCATTTTGTTATAGGTTTACAATCAGTTTTGCCACAATTTAATTTAATCTTGCAGTAATATTATTCCTGCAATGAATAGTACAATGTACACGTGGTTTGTATCTAGCTACAGCAATGCCATTTTAACCAAACAAAGCTCTGCAAACAAAACTAAATATATAACCTAAAAAAGCTTTATTCTTATTGATGATCGTCATTATATATGTTTCTCCTCTCCTTGCGAAAAGAAAATGAACATCGGCCATGATTAAAATTATCCAGCAGAATTTCGATATGTTCTTGTCTCTTACTCCCGCCCTAATTTTTGACCTATTTTCTCTATATTCTTCATCAATTTTCTGAATTTTCTGAAGTCAAATGTCCATCTCTTCTTTCCTCAGTCCACTCCATCCATGCTTTAATGAACGATCATTCATCAGTTTATCTAGGCCAGTGTGTTTCGTTTCACCTCTTAAATGCGACGTATGTTGGAGGCTCCCATTTGCGCTGTATGCTATCCCTGACATTTGGTATGACTTACACTGAGGCGAAGCAAAAGAGCTAGTCCAGGAACTATACTCTCCTCCCTTTTGTAAAGAACATTATAGAAAAGAAAAACTGAACGATTATGTTACATCATGAATACAAAAAGACCTTTTATACCTGTTTATCATTTGCCGTTCAGACAACTTCCTATTCCGCAAAAGCAGGGTAAAAAAGAAAAATACAATATGGGCTGGGCTATAGGAGTGAAAAGAGAAAGCACAATAAACTCCTTGTTGTAATACGGGAATACCTATCATGATTATTCGTATTGCTTAATTTGGTATCTATTCATATATCATTTGAGCAGCATTGCGCATTGTTAATTCTTCTTTCAAAATATATACTTCCTTCTTTATTACACACACAAATATTTTGCAGAAAGTTCTATTTGTTTTAGACTTTTGAAGAAACAGGCCAATATTATGTAGAATAATACCCTACACAAACGGAACACATTAAATTACATCACTTGCCCCCTCCCCCTCCCTGTTTCTGCTCATGTAGCTACACCCCTGAAAGGTTAGACTTTCCCGGTCCAGCTGAATAACTACGTCACATCATTCCAACACATGAGCTTATCTAAACCAGCGTGTCGACCATGGGCCAAATATTAATGATCACAATTCAAACAGCTTAGGACTCACGGCAGGAGTGTAAACGTTCGATCTGGGTCATACGCCCCACGTCTAACATTCCCGTATAGATGGTGGAAAGGGCAAATTCGATTGCCGGAAAAAATCAGCACACATCTCGCTAAGATATGAATTCCCTTGAGAAACATTGCCACATGCGAATCAGGCAGATTATCTTAGAAATTACAGGCTGTGTTGCACTTAGTGATGTAGAACACGTCTTTGGCTTAATCGAATAAATATACCATTGGCCTATTTCAGCAGAGATTTATTGTTTTATGAGAATGATGTTGCGGGGTTATACTAGATTTAACGAGATCGGCATTCACTATTATTTGAAATTATGATTGTCGGTGATTTGAGAAAATTCTTGCGTGGATGGGGAAGAAAGCAGGGATGTAAGGTTTGGTTATGAATCCTTGCACTTACTCAACACCGGGGAAGAAAGCAGGGATGTAAGGTTTGGTTATGAATCCTTGCCCTCACTCAAAACCTACCATCAGGGTACCCTAATATTCCGCATCTTTATGACCAAGTTAAGCAATTTAGCTATAGTGAAATGGGCTATTTACATATTTTGGTTGTATAAAGTGTCTTAAGGCCATGGCTCGAAATCTTCAACATGTTTTATTACAAATTTACCCGCTTGATATTGTAAAAGACAGGCTCTACTTGCCTTCATTTTTCTCATGACCGTAAGCTATGTTCTGTTTGAGCGGCACGCAACTTTTACACAATCATTTGCAGGTTTGTTAACACTGCTATAGTTTTACCTTGCTTACACACAGGCGGCACCGTTTAGCGGAATAACAACAGCAATATGGTCGTTTACATAATCCACCATTGGATAAGCATTCTATGAAAGATTGCTGTGTATACTTGCAAACACGAGAGCAATTTATTTACGCAGTGTGAACACCAATCTTTCATATTCATAATTGCTACTGGGTAAGGTATGCTAACAACATCAATCACTTTATCAAAGACATTACTGACATTGCTGAATAGGTACCGGTTTGTTTGCCGTGATTTAACGCGGCACCATCCCCACTCCCAACTGCACAAATAATACCTTCTAATGGTGGCAAATTATTGTTCTTTTCTGCCGTTTTCTCGGAGGCACTCTACAAGAAGAAATCATGGAACAAGACCAAGCAGAGCATGGTGTAAATATCCTTCACAATTAAAAAATGGGCCAGTTTACAATATCATTCCGCGCTCCATCTCCTTGTGGGTATCGTGTTCAGTTGGCATGGCAACCATATTTGAACAAAGTGATGCCCGTTCGGATTCTCATCCGATATTGGCACGTACGCCTGCTTGCTCTTTTCTTTTCCGTCTTCACTCGTAAATTTGAGTCGCCATCCAAAAGCTTCACACCGCACAGGTTGCATCGGTATACGCCCCTTCGCATATAAAACGCATTTAATATATCTTTACCACTTTTGCGAGGGGTAGGGTTGCAATGGCGCGAGAATCTAGGTTAAAAGGCTGCGAGAGGAAGAATTGTATACGATTGTCTGCAAGGAAGATGAAACATCTGCAGATGAAATGAAATTCTCATAGATCGGATCTCTACTTATGGGTGCTTTGGTAGCGAGACTGTGTCGAAGAGACATGACAGATGCGATGTTAAAACCAGGAATGTAGAAGTGTTTCAAGAATAAGTTGGAAGAATATTGGAGGAAGTAAATAGAGAGTGAACCCAGTTAAGAACCCGCAGAGAGATCGAGAGAGAAGGGAGAAGGGAGATATTGATTGAGAAAGAAAGAAGACGTAAAGAGAAATCTTTGATATATCTAGCCCTACGATGAAATAAACCATTATGTTTAATTGTATTTCGACCTTGGAAGCTAGATGTACTCGCATGAGAACATAAATGAGGTAAAACGGTGTATTACTCAGAATAATGTCATAAGCAGCATAACATTCTTGAACAGAATAGCGTAGTTAATGCATCATGCCCATACAATTCTCGTTTTAACGATATCATAGAGTATCCAGATTCCTTACCGCTTTTAACACTATACTCTCATGATGAATAAGCAGATAAGTGTGAAAGGTTTGAGTCAGAAAAAGAACCCTTAGCCATGCCACATTGAGACAGCCTCAACTTAATTTCAAGATTGTCTCTGATATCTGTACATCAACAGCACGATACCAGTGGGTACCCTGGTAAGATAGTGCAACGGTCTTATATTACCCACCAGTCAAGAAAAGCAAAACACCCAGATTATTTACAATATGGAGCCAAAACAATCAGTAAGAAGATTGTCTGAATCATTTCTTTAGTTGCCCCACTCAAAACAATATATGATTTTGTATGCCTTTAACCGACCGCCAGAAATTGAATCCTTTCCATAATGTCGAGTGATACCCTTCCCCCAAGCTGCTATCCAATATTAATGCACTTAATTATGCGAAGCACGGAATGAATCGGAAATATGAAACATAATGTTTGACGTATGGATTACAAAAACGGGGGACGAATCTGATCTCTTCATGTCGAGAGACTCATAAAAATGTCAGTTCAGCAGCAAAATATAGATTGCCGAATCACCCATCGGATTGATAACGTTGACGAAATGTACGTGTTTTCAAAACAAATGCGTCATTTAGCCTGGTTATGAGGAGCGCATATGGGAACAACAGTCTCTTCAATATTCGCTTTACCTTGTTTACTACATGATCACGTAAGCTTGCAATTATGAAACAATAAAAATTAAATATCGAAATCTAACTGTGAGAGAGTAGTAAATTTAGGAAAGATATAATTTCTTTTTTCAATCATGCGAAACTCTTTAAAGCCCCCTCTAAAGTTCCTCTAAGGCCCCTCTACAACCTCTCTAAAGCCCCTCCAAAAATTTGATGGCAAAATTTCACACAAATAATATTGTATCATAATGGGAAAGAGGATGTAATTAAGACACACTTCGGCAAAGGTTTCGATCGGAAAATGTGTTTAAAGACAATATTGATAAAAGAATCCATAATTTGGGTTTTCGACTTTGAATACACACCAATACTTATATGCTTGATGATCAACCTTTTCTGATCGATTCCACAACGTTTCTTCCACAATACAATCGCATGACCAAAACTCAACTTTATCTTTAAATGACATCCTCTTTCACATTATGATACAATTTAAGTGAAATATTGCTATCAAATTTGTGGGGTCCCAACACAAGAACTGTCCATAATGGACACAAAATGCATACGGAAACTGTCGCTGAGGAAGCTGACTTGTATATTGTCTTTCAAAAAAAATTAAGGGTAATATTATACCTGATAATAGTCTAATGAGTAAATTACATGTCTAAGGTTTTCTTCAATCTAAATTTTAACCATTTATTTTGAGGCATAACAAATTATGTCGTCATCTCTTATGAATATTGCCTAGATGTAAGTATTCGTGCTTTAAAATAACGCGACGGAATTTCATATTAATATTATAACCCGTATGTTCCTAATCAAATTGTAAATATTGGCAGAAACGGATGGGAAAACCCCTTTTTACCGTTTAAACTTGACAAAGCAATGATTATCTATGCTAACCCACGAAGGACCTGTGTTAGACAGATCGATAGAGCCATATTGCTTCAACAAAGGAACATCACCGTTTAACAACAGAGACACTGCTCCGCCTTTTTATGTGTCACAAAGTGCTTGATGAAAGAAAAATATTAGCCCAACTTGCCCATAGTCTGAAGTACTCCATCATAAAAGCCCGTTCCTGTGTATAAAACATTTACCAGCATAGGTGATCATGTCTAGTGCCTCATGAAGTCCCATGCTAGGACGTCCTCTAGGAACTCTAGAGTTTGGCCTCTCTGACCAATTTCTTGTTGATGTAGGTACAGTAAATACATTTCCGATTGTGACTTCAGAATGAAACAGAAGAATCAAAGAGTTGCCACTGGGGTATACGTACTACATTTATTAAATGTAACTAAGTGGCCTAACTTGGTATGAAGGAGGATCTACTTTGATTATTTCTAAAACCCAAGTGACACGAACTTCCTATAAATGATCACGACTGTCTCTGTGTAAAATATTTTGATAACAGGCATGAAACTGCGATGTCTTCAAGCTTTACCAAAAATACGCTCTTATCCTGAAGGTTAGAACCAGAGTGATACTTTGTAAACAACTCAACATTAGTCGGTATTACCTCTTGCTATATTGTATGACAGTCCTTGCAGGTTAGACGTTCGAGTCGTGAGATCAAAGAAGTGATAACATTGGCGGAAGGATATTTTGTCTCCTCTACAGGTTACACTATCTCCTAATTGAACTAGAAGCCAATCATTTATCAAGAAACTGTCCCTGGACAACCCCAAAATGCCACTAGGTTCTTGCTATCCCGCTTCATTACCTAATTGTACAGAACGTGAGACGACTTCTTCAAACTGTAACTTCAACCCACATCAGCCAGATTTCCGCCATGAGTTCTAGGAAAAATCCAGTAACATTCAACCATTTTGTTTTTCTTTCTTCTTCTTCTCCTTCTTCTTCTTCTTCTTCTTCTTTTTCTTCTTTTTCTTCTTCTTCTTCTCCTTCTTCTTCCTCTTCTTCTTCTTCTTTTTCTCCTAGCTTCTTCTTATTCTTCTTCTACTACTTCTATTTGTTTGTGTTCTCCTCCTTTTCCTTCTTCTTTCCTCTTCTTATTCGACTCAAGGTTGGTGACGACATGGTATATTGGGGAAATTCAAGCGATTCTTGCTTAATGTGCACCTGGACTGATCGGTAGATCATGAGACGCAATTGCACGGCAACGTTCGATTATCAGGGGAGACTAATTATCAATGACCATTACTTGATATGGTGCCACCCCTATCATTTGGGCAGATACGATACCGTGCGTACGGTTGGATATTGATCCGCTAGCGCAGCTGAATGAGCAATGGGAAATGATAGAAGCAAAATTGAGGACCTAAAACAATCGAGTGAATTTATCTTTTAGTGCGTTAGCTCCATATTGTTATTATTATTGCTCAAAAGAGTACGTTGAGGAGTAAAGGTGGTGGTTTGAATATATTCCAAATCTTCCACACAACTCTCATTCTGTCGCTTGCTGTCGATATGTATAGATAACACATTATTAAGGCTTGAATACATCTCTACGAACTTTTGTCTTTAAGATTATTGCTTCAAACTATTCCATATCTTTTAATGGTGTATAGATTCAACCTTGTGAAACGGGGGATACTGTGCATACTAAATGAGATGAGGAATTCATAATCGTCTGTTTATCGACGGGATAATATCATTGATCTAAATTCCCTTTGGAACTATTTGTGAATGGAGATTATTCCGTCGTTATTCATAATTAAAAAATATCTTGATAAATTTAAAACAAAAGTAAAAATCGAATTTTATTTCGCTACAATGGACATCATTTTGTATCTGGTTCAAAGTAGTGTGTAATAGCTCTGCCTTCCAGAGATCTGCGTTCATCTCTTAAAGCGGGACTTCAAAAAGCAAACACTTCACCAAGTCGAGGACGCTAGCCAAATATAATAGTAAGGTCATGTGAAAGAAAAATCATGATACATTTGGGGCAAACATCTTAATGTTTAATGTATATATGTGTTTCTTCTTGATCTGTTTGCTGACCCATCTCCCGACCTTTGCCTTCACATAACACATCTTTTTTCCTCCGAAGAAACACAGGCTCTCAAGTGTGTAAGCTCTAGATATGCATTCCACCAGTCGAGGCCTGAGAGACGGGATAAGGAATATATCATGCAGATTTATTAGATTAAGATTGATTTCGTTTGAAATTAATTGATATGCTTGCCGTTTCTCTCGTTGTTCGAGAGCTCTCATCCCGGTGCATGGCGGATTCTTGAAGAGCAAAGCGGTTTGTTCCCATTGCTTGCTCCAAATTTTCCGTCCTCGTATCATATTTGATTGGATTTAAAATTTGATTCCGCTTGTTTCTAAGTCATTTTGGACATACGTTTTCATTAGAATTGATAGTTTTCTTATTTGTGTTTGCGCTCACGTATTTTTGTTCGGGTATATATATAAACTGTAACTTCTGATCTGGTGAATGCATAGTCAAATTAAAATATAAACAGGTAGGGCTGCATTTTACAGCGTAAAGATGAAGCTTGATGTACTTGCGGTTTTTTAAAATGTAATTACTTCAAATATATCAAACGATAGGGGAAAGTCGACTCGCAAAGAAAAAGAGGAAAGAAAAGGAAAATAATCACACTTACTGACAAGATGCGCGTTCGATGCTAATTTATTAGTAATGTTTAGAGTACCTCTCTACAGTATAGGCAGACACATCGCTTGTCATGTTTGCTGTGGAATTAAATCCACTTGCTCTCGCCTAGTAATCAGAAGATTTGGGTTCTGAACTCCGACCTGATTATTAAATTCTAAATTCAATTTCTATTCATATTTTTCTCTCCACCAAGTATACCAAACAATGCAATACGTAATAGATAATGCAGAATATACAATGTATGATGCATGATAAATAACAAATGATGTGATCGAAGTTACCATCATGGATTGATTAAGCTTTGCATAGAGAAAACATAAGAGAGAAAGGGGTCTCTGAGCGGGGAAGGAATGGAATGAAACATCTAAACCATGCGTCTATGAGGAACTCATTCAGTATTTCCACTGTTCTTGACGGAGCTTGCGGTCTTTGTACCTCCACTACATCACCCCCTCCCCCCTCCCCCTCACACTCCCCCTTTTGTGTGTGTCTTGCGTCAGGCAAAATGACGCCTCGTGTCCGACTAGTTGTAGATTATCCCTCATAATTATAAACCTCCCTCGAGGCGACGAGGTGAACATGAAGTGGTGTTGTAAATCAAGCGATATGTGGTGTACGTGAATTTGTCACGTATATGTTATGTTTTCTAAAGATATTTTTAATTGTGTGATGTCACTCAATGGATACAAGTATTGCACTTTTTCTCTGTTGCATTTAGTCAACACCCGCTAAGTGGACCGACGGAAGGGCTCTTGCCATCTTTCATTGTACCTTAAGTAAGTTCCTGGTGATCTAGAGGGTCAATCTACTATCTATTTCATCTCACAGTCTGGTGTTACTATTGTTGTTCTTGGTGCTGTTGTTGTTTTGATGATAATTATCTGACCAAAGTCACCAGGGTGACCAATGTTCTGGGATGTGCAATCTACCTTGTAGCTCCTAAACATGGCCTTTGTTCTCAAAAATAAACTAGACTTGATCAAATCATCTTGGTTTTTGAAAAAGTCCGTACATTGCTGAGATTTATAGTTAAAGAGAAGGTTGGGTTCTGGGAAGAGGTGACAAATAATTTTTGAGCGTTATCATTGTTATTATGCAAGTGTGGAAGCACATCAGATAACAAATGTTCCCTGAAAAGCATGGCTCTTCAAATGCCTTAATATTCTAAATATGGCATGTAACAGCATAAAAATCGGGACGGATTTTTACGCCACATGTACATGTAGTCCCATATACATATTTCTGTGTACAGTGCTTGTAACTTTACCAAGACTGGGCCAATTTTTTTGTCATTTTGATGATTCCAGAACCTTGCAGTACACACCAATACTTCTATGCTAGATAATCAAGCGTTTCTGATCGATTCCACACCCTTTCTTTCACAATGCAATCGCATGACCAGAACTCAACTTTATCTTTAAGACCAATCTGATTGTCATTAGATGCCTACTTTTTAGCGCATACCTTTAAAATGTCAATAATATTTATGTAGTGTCTGGATATAAAGTTTTAATCAAGGATGTTGTTCTGCATCCCAGCAGTGGGAACGCGATGTGATCAATCATACTCCCACTGGACCGTACGACATAAACACCATCCCTGGAGGAAAAATAAATGGTCGTTTGTGGAAGGAACAACGTCCATATTTAATGCCACTCAAGAGCCTTTCTTCAGATTTCGATTATGCATGGCCATTTCCCGGATGTACGTACAATCTTTATTGCTCATTTGAAAACGGGCTAGAAAAAATATATATTCGCGATGTGGTTGCCAATCTTGTTCTGCGAAAATTATACATCATCCAATATAGATTGTTATGATAATAATGTCATTTTAAGCCGAATCTTTTGTTGGTCGAGCTGCCTGTGTCTCCCCTTCCAATGAAAGACTAGAATGTAATGATTGATTTGCCGGGGCTACAGTCCACGAGCCTAGCGGCCAACAAGACCGACTTCCCATGAGGATGTTGGTCTCTCTGCCCTTCTGAAATGTTGTCACAGAGTTCATTAGATGGACGTATCAGTCTCACAAACCTTCTCACAACTTTTCACTGGGTTCGGTTCACGAGGCCGATATTTTTGGTCTCGTGGGCTTCCAGTCTTATGAGATGTCCAAGATTTTGTACTTTTTATCACCATAACATTTTCATTTATTCATCAAAGCGTATTCACAAAGTTTAGATGCCATCCGTATATATCGTTCTTGTCTTTTAACGAAGTAAAAGCAGTTGAATGTGAAAATATATAACGTCATTTGGCTCAGTTTGGATTACGCTGTATAGCAAGCCGCTTGAAAACAAGTGGATTTTTATTTTACAACAAGACCTATCTTCGGCTGATGATGTATTATGAGGCAAGTAAAAACATTTTTTACCAACGAAATTTCCCTCTAGCCAGCGAGCGTGTCATCTTGCAAACCCGAGCTCGTCCTCGGTCTGTTATTCCAAACCCCTTCTTGCGTGGGCCTTGGCAGGCGGGACATCTACCCGTCCATTTCCCGCGCTTCCGCGTGGCCCGATTTTGGCGGGAAACCGACTCCCTTTTAATTCAGAGTACATGGTGACCTTTATTGGATGCATGAAATCTGATCAACTGATTACCAGTGATAGAGAGATACATCAGGAATGGAGAGATTCAGATCGAGGGTAAACGATTTTGTATAGTATCGACTTATCCCAGGATAAACACACGACCTGATTATGTTACCAGAGAGAACATGAATTGCTAGCCGAAAATGGGTTTGTCTACTGATATTTTACCGATTGATGTCTGTCGACTATGTCTCCAGAATGAAATCAAGACTTTAAAAGATGACAATTCATGTTGCGTATTGATTACTCTTTGATCAGACGATTTCGTTAAAACATTTCGAAATTAAGAAGAGATTAGCTCTCTTGATGTTTGGATGGAGTAATGCACCCGATATTTTCCGATGGATTTTGATACGAAAATCGTCTCGTCTTGCGGATGAGTATAAGATACTTTATAACTCTTTGTTTTTGTAGGCCTTAGTTCTATCGTAAACATTCAACAAAATCACAAATGTTTATATATAAAAGGTGTAAGACAAAATTGAGAAGTTTTTTAGTTGAAGATTCACAATTATGCAGATGAGCCCTAGGCTACCTTGACATGTTATATTCGAATTGATGAGCACCGGAGCGCATCATCTTGGTATCGTGGATGATGTGAGGAAAGGTTAGAGATGCTTGTATAGGACAAAGGAAGCTCTGGAGACTGTGTAAATACCCTCTCCCTTTGGAGTTGTTTTGAGAAGGCCTGCAAACGAGTTCACCGGAGCAATATCCATCACAGGGGCGAGTGATCGAGGAGAGTGAAGAGGGAGTTTGGTGGGGTCGGGGAAAAAGGGGTAGAGAATGGCAAGTTCATTTTCCTGGCCTTCCTCATCCTAGATGTGATTCTTTTGCTGCAACTTTCGTTGCAATACAGGTATAATTTGTGCAGACGGATTTTTACTCCTCTGGGTCGCTCTTAGTTCGCCCCCCCCCCCCTTACGCACACACATACACGCACGCACGCACACACACGTACACACACATACACACACATTCGTACGGTGAGATTTATGCATTAGGCAGTGTGTGCTCCCACCAATAGTTTTTCCCTTTCCCCATTCTGGAAAAATCAATCAACGACCCTCATAAAGCTGGGGATTCTATTTTATAGTTAATCGTTTATGCCTGTACTTAATTGTTTATTTATAATCAAACCTTGGTATCTCCTAAAAGGGGTGCTATTAGTGCTCCCTTTCTCCATGCTTGTCAGGTTTCATTTTCTAGCATGCAGATGCTAGAAGAGTCTTATCCGTCCTGACGTGACAGATGCCTTCCAAACCAGAGGGAGTACTGAGGATGACTCTATTCACCCTCATCCATCATTCAACAACCAAGAATTAAGAAAGAATTAAGACAGACCTTTACCTCCGTTCTCTGTCAGTTTCTCTTTATGTCTCTTTGCATTTCCCGTGCTTCCCCCACCCTTTTTACCTGTCTAGTCACTTCTTCCCTTACGACCCCCCCCCCCCCCCGTCCCACCTCTTCCCCTCCTCACTACACACTCTCGTCTTTTATTTTGAAGCGTATTACTTGCTTGAATTTTGCGTGAATATATTGTTTAGTTTACCCAGATAAATGTAAGAATAAGCTTTATTCTTGCCGGTGAAATTTTTTAAAGAAATAAACAAATATACTCACAGTAGTTACGAAATTATATCTGTCTACCTACCCATATACTGATTGTCAATCTTGGTAAGAGGAGCCACAAATAAGGCCAGCTTTTAGTGTCTTGTGGTATTCTTTTTGAGTTCCTGGCAATGAGCGTGGCCCAAAAGGTTTTATTCTTCGATTTCACATTGCTGAGGTTGACAATCAAGAAAGCAAGTGAAAAGATTAAAAGTAAAGGTGAAGCAATATACTCTTGGTATTGATAACATTATCTTCGACAATACGTAGAAACATTTATTTGTATCGTTCTAGACCATAATAGACTATTAATTCTTACGATCTGCTCCTCCGCCAATTCAAATTCAAAACCAGAGTGCCGGTTCAATGAGGCGTTACCAAGAATGACGCGGATACAATTCTGAGCCATACTCTTCATGCACAGTGCACTGCTGATATATCTACATTATGTTCACATCTTTGGTAGATCTTCCTAAAGTTTAGAGAAGCGAAATGAAGAACTATGTTCATGATCAGAAGACAAGATCTGTTGTATATTTGATCAAATACCAGTTAGATTTCCTCGCTTGTTCACATGAAATTAATCAAGTTAGGTTCAAATCTAAATGTATGTTATAGCTCGACCGCTGAAACTGCAAACCCATCTTCTTGTATGGCGTTTTTAATCAGTGGTTGTAGATATAGAGTGCCATAGGGCGGTATTTGGTCTCGCAGCTTGGTAAGCGTTAGATGCAACTTCACTTGGGTACATTTATGTCCAGAATGAGTATTGTATACTTGTTAGAAATAAAATATTTATTGAGCTATCTAATCTCTGGTTATTCCAATGTCTAATGTAACAAATCGAAAGATTGGTCAGTTTCTCATATTTCAGAGAATAACGTTATAAATGCTTTTATCATTGGACTGAAAGTTGTCTTTGGTCCCGCCTAACATTTTCAGTGTTATTCGCTCTTTAGTGTTTGCGAATTAAGCATTAAAAACAAAATATATTCTCCGTCATAATTAAGTTGATTTAAGAAAAAATACAATAAGAGACATTTAGCCTACTAACAACAAAACAGAACAATATCTTGACAGTTTCTGCCAAAATGCCATTCAATATTTGACTTGTTTACCATGTGAAAAAACGGAACTAAACAGAACCAAGACCACCGTGATAGAAAGTTATCGCCTAAACCTTCCCACTATATTCAGTTTTCGTGTTCCCATCAATTACATCGGGACATCCATGACTTAAAGCTAAATGGATTGATTGCGTAGAATATCGAACATGGGGTTAACTAAGGGCCTTGAACGTAGCATTTGTTACGTTGTGAAAACGTGCTTCGAGCGGCATGTTCTAGAAGATGCGGAAAGAAGTCGACGGTAAGTGAATTTTTAACCTACATGTGGGTCTAAGGCTTCTCTTCGGCGCCATCAATGTGTCAAAGAGATCTGTTCAAAACAAAACGAGTTTTTATTGTATTGTAAATTAATTGTAAGTTTTATTTTTGGCAAATTGAAATGATCTTTAAAGAGACATGAATTAAGAAATATAATGATAATATTAAATTTATGAAGCTCAAATGGACGAGTCCCCTGAAATTATAATTTCATGTCAGAAATATGAGAAATTATAATTTGTAAGCCAGAGCAGCTTTAAACCCTAATCATCGAGAGAGAAATAACCTTGGATTTCCTAAATAGGCCGTAATCATTATCAGCTACGGAAGTGTTCCTCCACCCGCTTATTCATGCCATTGGCTGTTTAAAAATGCCATTCAAGATGTTATCACGATGGCAATTTCATAACCAAGTGTGCACCTCCAGTTTTATGCTCTATATTTGGAATCGCTTTTGTGGGTAAATAAGTATAGGCGGGGAAAAGGGGAAAGAATCATAACAAAAATGAGAACAGACGACCCACATTTTTCTCGAACCAGATCAAAGCGGTGACGTACGGTTTCATTGATTGATGTTGCGTGTTCTTTCTATAAAAGCAAAGCGTAGCCGCCATTACCGAGGTTACATGCCTCCAGTTCGGGTGTTCCATATACAATGACGGGAATCGAATGTCTCGTTCCAATATGTATACACAGGAAACTTATATCGTCCTGATACCGGTCGGGATAATATTATGATAAAATTTGATAGCATATTGGTTATCGATAAAATACCGAAATCGCAGCAGATTAATATAATATGATTGTTCTTGCTGGTATGTCCGGTACGAGGGATGTAATTGTAAATTAAGATTTTTACAGGTACCTTGGTGAGATGTTGAACGATTCAATCCAATGATGCACAGTATAGAACATAATTATGTGAGGCAAAGTTTAGAGAAGAGAATGAGCGAAAAATGGAGGTAACTCGGAAAATGTGCTGTGTTTGAAGCATCAAAGCGGCCTGAGGCCTCTGTTATCTACTGAAGATGGGAACTTACTACGTCGTTCATATTCGCTACAGGGAACCTATTCGAAGATGCGATACTCAGATTTAGTGAATATTATGTTCATTGAGCATATAGTATGCTATGATTCCTTTTCATTTAGTGTCATGTTATTCTACCAGCTTACAAAATTAAAGACTTTACCTTATTTAGTACTTAATATATTAATTAGGTTATAATTTGTTTTGGATTAATTAATTGATTTATCTATTTACGTATTCGTGTATTAATTCCTGTCATTCAATTAACTTTATTAATTTTATTTTATATAAAGATATTGACCAGCTTGACAGGCTGAAAATGCCAGTTTTCCAAGCAGTAACATATTAATTTCTACAAAGGCGATTCATCTTTATCATTACAAATTCACAATGATGCATGTAGACCAAAAAACAAACATAACAGTTATAATAGACCTGGGGGTTGTGTCACAAAGACTAAGATAGACTAAAGTTGGACTTGTACTAGGGCAGGCCATTCATGCTACCGGTTGCTCTCACCATTATGATCTTTAGATAATATTTTTTTCATTCAATAATGAATTATCAAAAAATGTAAATTCTGTACATTTGTGACCACGATTTGAACGTCCCTTGAGCGACCGATGCCAGTAAATGTTGAGAGCAAACAGTGACATGAACGGCCTGCCATAGTTTAAGTCCAACTTAAGCCAATCTTAGTACTTGTGAAACACTCCTTTGGTTACCATTGGTTTCTACCCACGTTTCAATCGGATATAAAGCTTACCATTCACAAACAAATTCCAGAGGAAAATTTGCGTAAAAAGAAATACAGATGGAAAGCACGTCAACGTATGAATCGTAATTAAGTTGATACGGTCACATGAAGGTTCAAACACGAGTACCAACGAGTGGGAAACATGATATATCAACAGTGTCCATGATGCTCTGAAGCATATAGTTAACTGTCTAATGAAGTCATATAGGCAGTAGTGCATGTCAATTAGATGTTCATTTGAGAACTACGTTGTTGACAACATAGTACGCTTGGACGTTCTTCGGATTCTGCTGTCGTCATCAAATTGAGAGAAATGAAAATCATGTTTGCGTGGGTCTGATATCGTCTGTCGTTTGTTACAATAACTTGTCCGTCTATAGGATTGTAGGCACTATCTTAGGTGAAGGAACGGAATATTAAGAGAGAAAAGATAGAGGGAGAGGCGGGCGGATGAATGGTTGGACGTGTCCGTTCTGACGTATAGAGGTATGGAGTCTTGAATATTAGTACAAAATGTCCATTTTACGCGCCAAAGACAGAAATGCTTGGGGAGAAAAGAGGAGAAAATAGTAGGAAATAGCGGGAAGAAAAGCGAATAAAAGGGGAAGAAAGAGACAGAGAGAGAGAGGAGGGGTTTTGGCCTTGAAACTTCTGAAAGTTCGTATACGATTCAATTGAAATTGGATAAGGAAGCGTGTATCGGAATGCCACAACCACTCGCTCCATCGCGTCTTCCAAACGCAATCTCCCTTCAAGAGAGTTCACTGCCAAAGCGGGAAAGACACGCCACATACAAATTTTGTAAGGCCCAACGGTGATGCTAATTGTTGCGGACATCGTATATTAAAGCCCTCATGCCGTCCCCCTTTCTTCACACATCACCGGTGTTGACTGATTGTGTATAGCATGCAGTGGGGGACAACAACTAGCTTCCTTAATAGCTTTTTGATATGCATCTTTACCTATACACGACATTTAAAATGATTGAGAGCCAAGGGGAAGGAAATTACACCCACAAGGCAAAAGAATCCTGTCATGGAAAAAGTAGCAGAATACGATTAAGAATGTTGGTGAGGGCTTTTGCATATATTCCATTAGGTGTGGGGGCAGTGTACCTATCAAATCTCATAGGGGTCAAAATGCTGGCGACTGAGGAACAACCTTCAAGCTTCCTGCTTTGAGGTTAGGACCATTCGTTTTACAACAACGGCCCCTTTTTCATCTTTATTGCCGCTCTTTAGTGGGTGCTTGGGTTCAGCACGTTATGATTGTTATCTCTATTATTGCTTCCAATTTCCCCGCCATCTTCACCGATGTATGTCGTTATTGCTTTGATCCGTTCTGACGCGCCAATAAAGTTACTTGCTATCACTTTGGCGGGAACGAGAAGTGAAAGGGCGCGAGTGAGACCGCCATCCGCCTCGGAATGTGATCGTCTGACATTTTCATTCCTCGTCGGTCAATGTTGTTACCGTGCTTGTTTTCACAAGTAACATTATGTTGAGGGAATATCTCCACACTGTCGTTTTCATAAATCACCCAATCTCTTCAAGGATAGGGCATAATTTATCTATCGTTACGAGATAAAATGGGTGATGAAGCGGTCGTTATTGCTAAGAATAGTTCCTCTGGAATAAACACAAAGCAAAAGGTGTGGATATGGCGCTGCAGGAGATGAACCGTCGTAAATACCTTTGAAATAACAAAATGTCTCTAATGCAAAAATGTTTCATTACACCCCTCTCGAAATAAAACGTCTTCTAGACATTGGTGGCATCCTAATTGATGAAGGAAAGACCCGATTGGCTGCGAATCGTAGTGACGTCAGTTTGGTCGCTTGGCTATCCCCGATTTCATGCATATTTGTCATTTTCTCCGTCAGGAAGAACTGCCTTACCTCACAATTTCGTTTGTACTATAGAGATGACTTTGAGTAACCTCATTCATGATGGCTGTACCCTTTTAACTCTTCACGTCTAATATTTCGGTTAATTCGGAAATCTTATCAAAGTTGATTGCATTGTGTTTGAGTGGCTTTAATCCCAGCGCACTCTTTACGATCTGACTACGATCCCAGTACGTTGCGAAGGTGTGTAAAGTCGAATCGCAGTCAGATCGTATGGTTGCAATATGGTTCCATTGTTCGCTTTCCTTCTTTAAAATGAATTAGAGCTAAAAATCCCAATTTCATACTGATTTCAACCATTTTTGCATTTGTCAAGTCATACTTTAACAACTACTTAAAGTCACTGAGTAGTCGGCTCTCATGGGGAATTCGACACCGTTCGGGTGTTTACCCAATAACAGGTGTTGTCAATCACCAGGGTTAGCCTTGAGTTTTATGACCATTGGACCTTATGTAATGCTTTGATTTGCCCGAAGACTCTCGAGCTCTCCCAGAGATTAGGGGGTAATTCTTGACTGGACTATGGGTTTGCTGTGTGCAAATTTGTACCCCCATTTATGGTATTTCCACCAAGTCTGGTGTCAGCGAATTATGGCCTTCTGCACATGGAAACTGGCGATCCAATCCCTTTAAGTCTCCCTCCGTCTCTGAATCACTTCTTTCCTGAACAATCTATCCCCTACCTTCAAAAACTTTGCTCAAAGATGAAGAGAATTCCATCCGCCCCTGGTAATAAAATGATGGTAAAAAGCTCCTGCGCATGTGACATGCCATCACTCAAAATTGATGTTAATCTTCCGCGGTTGGCTGATAGTCCGTAAAACATCTCAGCGGCCAACCGTTCATTACTGCCATGATTTTAAAAGGCAGTCTTCTGTAAAGGGCTTTAATATGGCTTTATCATTCTCAATTCCAAACGATGAAGTACATGTAGGTGGAACAAAGAGTGATCTGGGATAATTTGCGAAATAGATGATCATTCATTTTAATACTTTTAGCAGTCGGGAAGTGGGTGTTGAAGCTTGTGTCGAATCGGATTTTATTTATCATTCTGAACTCCATTACTATTAATACCGGCCATATTGCGTGACCTTATATACTGTCCAACAAAATACCGCTACATGAAATCCAATTTCCGTTATCAAGTGAGTTTCAAATTATGCATGAAAAATGGCCATATACCAGCGTAACCTATTAATGGAAACCACTAAAAATAACTGAATAATTCACACCCTTACTCTACCCAATACCGTTACATTTTTGGAGATTAAATCGTGCTGTGTGTAGAGAAGAGTAACGACCTTCTCTACTAATTTCATTAATAAACTAATCTATATTTTAGAAATAGTAATAACCTACTAATACATTATGGATTTTCCCCCACATGCCAATTAATTCAGGGGACATTGAAAACGAATCTGCCATTATCTCCTGCTATCTGACTTAAGGTTGTTATTCGTTATTGTATTGTTTTAATTGGATTGGCTCGTATCCTCTCTGAACTTTGTGGAACAGGAGATGGCATTAGGATGAATTCAATTCAGTTTTTGATTGGTTTGTGGAGACGTGAACTTCGCGGCCGCAGAGATGAAAATGGTATAAATCTCCGCTCCACTCTCGTAATTCATTTCCTGCAAGGTTCCTTGCATAAAACATGTTGCTATCAATTTTCATATACAGTTCGAAGGTCACTTGATTGCAGAAATTGCGTTTCATGTCTCAGTATTCGGTTTATCAGAAATGAAGAAAAAATATATATATATCAAGAAGAAAGCCACTACTTGTCTGTGTTGTACGATCATGCAAACTTAATTTGGAATAAAAATGGTTGACCCATTTAAATTCAGACTATCCATTCACTGTTCAAATTGTCTCTCGGGTCCCCCTCGCCTGCAATATTGACGAGGAATGAAGCAAATCAGTTATACTGATTGCAAATGCAGCTGTATCAATGCCGAGTTAATGTAATGAACGCCAAACGAAAAATTTTGGAGGTACCGATACCGGTCTAATCATAGCGGATGTTGGGTGGCAGGGCGGATAAAAAGCGATAAAGAAAGAGAGAGAGAAAGAGAGTTAGATAGATGGAGAGGGGGGTAGAGAAAGAGAAGGGAGGGGGAGAAGATATCGGGAGTAATTTTGTACATGAGGCAACACCACGCACGTCACGTGGTGTCAGCATCACTCTTCTCAAATTCCATACCCTGGGGATCGCGCAAAAATGCAATGTTGAAGATTTCCTTTTGGTCTTCTGCACCCATCCACTCCGAAACTCGTCCTCCCTCTCTCTCCCTTACTCTCATCTCTCTCTCTCTCTTTCTCTCTCTCTCTCTCTCTCTCTTTCTCTCTCTCTCTCTCTTTCTTTTTCTCTCTCTCTCTCTCTATCACTCTTTCTAGTCTCTCTATCTCAACTTCCCCTCTCTCCCCCTCTCTGTCTCTCATTTCTCACCACCACCCTCTCTCTCTCTCTCTCTCGCTCTCTCTTTCTCTCTTCTCCTTCTTTATAGAGGAGAGTTTAGCATAGGCCTAACAGCGGCGGAAACCCATCACGAGCGCAATCCAATCTAGATATTAGAAATTACGCATAGAGTTACATTTGGGGGTAACACATGAGGAGCAGTACAAACAAATTATTTTTCAAGAGCTTCACGCCATACACACTCAACTCGGTGCCCCCTTTCGTCTACCGGAGATGAAAAACGAGATGGGGAAAAAGGTTCCTCGGCATCTTATCTCTTCGAAGTGGTGAAGGAGCGTAGACTGGGGCTATAATCAAGTTGTTTTCACCAGAAGACAGGGGTATGCAAATTGTAGCACGAGTCAAGCGGGGTTGAAACAGCCGGGCTTAGAACACGGGTCGTCTGCCGACGGGTGGAGCTATATATTGTCAAAGAAAGTATCGAATGTTCTTTTGGCACGCCGTCTGTTGGGAAGGATTCATGTTACATTGTATTGAATAGTAGACACTAGATGTTCTGAAGTAATATCAAGACTTACAATGTTTAACAAGAGCCTTGGGAAGACCATGCCCTGGTCTATAAGTGTCCTTGCACGAATATACCTAAGGACACATTGCAACAATAATTATCACAGATTATGATCGGTTGGGCGATAAGAATTATAATTAAATGTCGGTATCAAAATCTCTTCATGGTCTCTTGTAGTTAAGATATCTTCCCTGAAAATATGTATGGTTGGATTTCTGATATTATTAATGTAACATTTTTTTGTGATGATGATGATGATGATAAACAGTATCTGAACCAAAATACCGAATATTAGGTGGATACTGGAGAAAAGTAGTCTTTACGTATAGAATGATGAGCAAGATAAATGGCATTTATTTCAATTGTGAGATAATTCTACATAAATAATTACCATTTCTATAATATATTTGCTTTTCCTTTGTGTTATCCAATTCCAGTAGTCATTCCTTTACAGTTTTCTCTTTTCGTTATTAATTTTTTTCTCTGCAAAGTAAGAATCACGTGAAATTGAAAAGAAAAAGTAATTCATTCAATTCAGCCTTTTGCCTTCCGGTTCCCCTCAATTCTGTGTTAGAGTGAACTCGGTGATCTGTGTATATCCAAGATGTCAGTACTTCCTCTTTCCAATTGCATGAAATGTTCCATTACCCAAAATGTCAGGGATCATAAAATCAATACCAAATAAATAAAAGTTCGAATTACTTGGCAACCTCCAATGCCCAAGTGATCGGTGCGATTAATAATTGGGAGTGAATTATCTCTCGGCAAAAAAAATCTTATTCTTCGTCCCCTTTTCCTGACTGTCGATCAGTCGCTCTGATATACATGGTTTCCAAGATTTCGAATCGAAGAAGTATCCAATTCTATATTTTCAAAATAAGCATTTTCTTATTCATTCCTGACCTTATTCTCTTGTAACCTAGGATTTGAAAAAGTAGCATTATTGTTACTTTAAGAGACTTGAGCAAGACTTGGAAGTTTTCTGAATAGACCATTTTTGTACTTTAATCAAACTTAATGCACAAATCTGTGTTAAGTGCCTAGTAAAAAAATTAGTCAATTCACTTGTTATGAATAATTGTATTTGAAAAGTCATAATGCGAATTGCATTACATTAATTGTTGTCAGGTAGGACAAAACAAATTGCTAGTCCAGCGTAACAATACATAATGTACCCCTAAAGTGCCTCTTTTTACATTATGATCAGTGCTAGAAACCCTTATTCATTCAATTATTTTGAATGAATATATCCTTTTTGATTTTTTTTGTTTCTTTGTTTTTGCCAAATATTGATTAAATCGGTGTATGCATTTGATTTGGGGTTATCTTCGTCAACACGCGCAAATCAACTTTCCTATGATACTTGTAAAAGCATTTACTTATCATCTTAATTTATTTTGAAAAATGATTTTTAATATGCTATATTTGTATCATAATACTCATTCAAATGGATGTAAACAGTATTTCACATGTATCAAAGTTCAGTTCCGCTTCGGAACAATTTGGCTCGATTGCGAATGAAAAGATTTCTATTACCGGTATTCTACTTCCGTTATTAATGGAAAACCTGTTTAAAAGTAACTCCACATCTTGCGAGGATTTGTTTCGAAATGTCACCACCGCTGATTAACATTTTGTCCTGAAAAAAAAGGATTCTCATTTTGGCGAGTTTAGATTTCCAATTGCAACACCCCTGGGATAATTTCCCTCCCCGCTCGTTCATCGCGCCACAGGCTGTATTACCTGACGATAGAAAGGAGTCTTGAGGTTTCTCGAAGGCCAACCAAGCAGGTAGCATCGGTGAGATGCCTCTAGGGCAATCGCCATCCTGCCCGGCTATGGTCCATGTGCAAGAGACGGGAAACCCTTGGCGCTGGCGCTGATTTATAGCGGGAGCCAATCCAAAGTGTCTGCCTCTCCGAAATGAATTAGCACCGGAGTGTGAAAAGCTTCATACCCCATTGCCGCACACGATCTGATAATAATTCATTATTAACATCCGCTGGGTGTCGTCAGCCCTGATTTAAGCTTGTCAAATCACTTCTGGTGTCATCCCAAGCGAGCATAAACTCCTCTAATTTAAAGGTTTTGCTTCGAGTTCTTGTTCCTGACTTATAGATAGGAATCGTTGATACACTTTCAACAATCACGCACGTCTGAAGTCATCTGATATGACATCTGAAACCTCATTTCTTAAATTCAGGCGAGCGTCAAAGTTCATGACATGATTGTACTTAATGCAGAAATGTGTTTTTCGTTCTTACTTGGAATAATTGGCAGCGAAAAAAAATTGATATCTTGAATGATTAACTACAAAGTATATTATTTAGGAAAGTCCTTCATTAAAAGGAAAATTATTTTTGTTTTTAAGAATCTCTTTCATATAATAACTACTGGCAGCTTTTGTTGCTGGTGTTTTTATATCTGCATGATAACATCAATTATTGTTGATAGATTTAAGCAACCATACTCTGGCTAACACTTTATGCAGCTAACACAAATGATCGAGACCGACTAACTGCATCTGATGGTAACATTTGCGCCGTTTCTGAAAACAGAAATGAAATGACGTCGTTACTTGACGTTGATATACGAACATGATAAAGCTACTTGTAAATCACTTCTCCTAAATACACAAGACTGTCGACATTTTGGAATGCTCTATGACGTAATGTATCTTGACAGAATAAAGTGTCTGATTGATAGTGTGGTGGAGATTGCGGCAAAACATATTCAGGTTTAAAACTTGATTCGTCAACACCCAACCTGCATAAAGCTTTTGAAGATGCTGCTGCAGCTGATGATGATGTTAATGATGATGATGATAATGATGATGATGATGATGATGGTGATGTTGATGATGATGGTGATGATGATGATAATAATAATAATAGCTTCTTGTATAACGTTGGTATTCGCATTCTGCCGGTCCCCCAAAGCGCTAACTTTAAGAATTTGTCTCACACAATTTAATTGATATTATTACACCTGAAACCAATGCAGGAACACGAAAAACCACTACAATTAGGCAAATACAAGAGAGTAATCGCTATCTGTGATCAACATAATCATACAATAAGGTGATAGCAGGAGGAATATACTGGTTTATTAAACAAAAATATAGTATTTACATAGTATTATGTAGCGGTAAATTTTTTAATTGAGGGCTATGAAAACATATGAGAAGGAAATGATTTTCCACAGACTAATTATGTACAATATTCATTTCAGATTAATGATTAGTGAAAACTTTGCTTGGAAAACTCCGCTGCAGCGAAATACAAGTATTAGTCAGAAAAATACCTTTGAAGGAAATTGTTGTTTCTTAGTTTCAAAATTAACTTATCTAACATTTTCAGATTTTGCAATAGGTTTTTTGTTTTTCTTCAATCAACGGACGTTAACCATTTATTCATTTATTCTTAATATTTTACAGGAATACCGCCAAGAGAGGTCCCTTTTAATGACAATATCAGAACTTGCATGGTAAGTGCTTACATTTAATTTCTCTGAACTTGTCACATCGTCAGCACGTTGAAGCTTCATTAATTCAAATATTCATGAATGGTCTTGATAATGCAGAATGTGCGCAAACCCTGGCATGTAGCTGAAATTAATGCTCTATTCCCGAATTGATTTTGCTTTCCTAATCGGGAAGGACCTTCTAATTTGAACATTTTGATGTTTAAAATATTTGTACGATTCGCCAATTTCTATCATTTAGTAGAATCGTAACAAGAGGTAAGGAGCGAGAAAGCAGCCGTCTTGTGGACTCAAACCTCAGTTACACCGCCGAACCGATTCCAGGCCGGAATGATTCTTGTTCGGTCTGTTACCGGTCTCGTGTTGGTCTTGCCGGTGTAATTTGGATATCAGTCATACCAATCACAAATCCAGTGGGTTGTTTAGTCTGGTCTATACCTCAGACACCGCTGTCACACCGCCAATTCGATTCCAACCCGACTCCAAACCGACTCCAAACCGACCTATTCTCGGCCATTCGAGGTACTTTAATAATATGTTCGGTCTGTTGCCGGCCTGTTATCGGTCTTATCAATGTGACAGGGTATGACCGGTTATAACAATCTGGGAACAAGGGATCTGTATAGTCTCGTTCATGCCTTCATGCCCCAGATACCTCAATCACGCCGCCAAACTGGTTCAAAACCGACCGATCCTTTGCCAATCGGGATATTATGATGTAATATTCTTTCTTCTCACATTTTCTTTTTATATTAGCAATCATTGGTATTCATGTTCGTTTTTTGTTATCGGTTCGGTGTCGGACTGTCGATTTTGTCAGTGTGACCGGGGATGATCAGTCATACCAATCTAAAAACTAGGGATCTGTATAGTCTGGTTTAACGTTACATTCTTTTCAATCGGAATTCATACCGGCTAAGCTGCCGTACCGTGATTAGAAGTGGAGTTAGGTTTTCAGGGTCTCGGGTAATGTATCTGGCTAAACATGGCCGCTGTATTGTTGGGTGTCTTGAACTCACGGTTCAAGGCTGGTATTATGTATTTACGTTTGTCCATCGATATGCGTGCACATTAAGAATAACTTTCATACGTTATTATAGCGCGTATCCGGTAATTGATGAGCGATTGGAGGCGGTCTATCAGAATAGACTCACAGTATTATTTGTTTACTCAGGAGGAGGGGGGGGGGCGTCAAACTGGGAGGGGGCGTACGTTTGGTTCACGTCATACGCTGGATATACCGCAGTGTCATAGTATCATAGCGAAGGACATCATTGAGATATTATCTTCATATATTTAAAGACTACTATGTCCCATTTGCAGGCCAAAAAAATGAAAAAGTTAAATTCCAACTGCATTTGAAAGATAATACTAATTTATAACTTCCCTAAAAAAAGGTGGGGCTTGAAAATGTCTTCAAGTGGGAAAATAACGACTATTAGTTGTCAAATCGACTTTAGGGCTATAGAGCCCAAAAGTAATAGTCTTGATTTTCAGACAATTGTACCGAATGGTCATACGTTTTATGCTGCGCAAAGATTCAATCAGTTTAATCTTGGCCATCACAAGAAGTGGGTTATTGATGTAGACAAAATAATGCTCATGTACCCTTTACAACTCTTGTCATGTATGTTATTACCAAAGAAGAAAAAAAAAGCCAGTCAGTCACTCAATAGTGTCTGACAGTGAAGTCTAGCAAGTAAACGGTTTTCCTTGTATAATTTGAATATGGGGACACTGCTAACGTTTAAATTTCACAGATAGGACATACATGACATATTCATAATTCCTGCAAAGTTCTACAGCATTTGAGGTTGGCTGCAAAAGGGATATAGTACCTTTAACAGGCATGCGAAACAGTTTTTCTAAAACAATATTGTTGATTTGGCGTATTCTTGGCTGTTGTAATATTTGTTGTAAGTTCTTTAATTTAATATTGTACATAATTAGTCAAATCACCATTTAAAGGGCCGAGGATAGACAATTTTTTACAAATGTCAGGTTAATACTATATCAACGTGCGAGATTTAACCTTTTAAGTGTTGGATCCAGCATGTTCTAAGTGTTAATCTATACCTCTGTGAAAAGGTGGTCATCCCTATACCTTTTTCAAAGTGGTGATGCAACACTTCAGTTTTTAGATTATTGTTGTCATTGCTGTTGTTCCTATAATTAATTTAAGATGTAAAGCATTTCCTTCTTTCATTTCAAGTCATGCACTGAGTACATCATCGTCGAAAAGTGGGTGGCCATATCTTATTGATCATTAGCCGTTCTTTTACATGACATTTCCACGCAGCTCTGGTCTCGTTAAGTTCAATATGTATGTAGGAGTGCAGACCTTTTATTCGTAGTTGAATAAAGGTCCGCCTATTAATGGTATTACGTTAGTGGGGCACTAAATGGACGACGGAGGAGGCGCCAAACGAACAAGGCGACATCCGATAAGGTTAACAGATCCGAGTGGAAGAGGGGCGAAAGAGAGAGAGAGAGAGAGGGGGGTAAGGAGAAGGGGTGAGGTTAGAAAGATGGCAAGATAACCGGAGATAAAATGACAAAAAAGAAGGGACGGAGCCTAAGAGACAGGTGGTAAACAAGAGTTAGTAAGAATCAGAAGATAAAATAAAATAGAGATGAAGATGTTGATAATTCATAAGTACTAAGAGAGGGGGAGAGCGGGAGATAGAGAGAGAGAGAGAGAGAGAAGAAGAAGAAGAAGAGAGAAATTGAGACATACAGAAATACTGAGAGACAAGCAGACAAAAAGAAGAGGGAGAGAGAGGGAGAGAGAGAGAGAGAGAGAGAGAAAGAGAGGGTAAAAAGACAAAAAGACAGACAGGCAGACAACATAGACGACTCACATGATTATGTAATGTGAAACAAAATCGGGAGCATTACCAAATTCGCTAGCTGCTATGACCAAACGTGACCATCATGTTTAAGAGAGTGATATGATACTCACTGCAAATACCAAGGAGTCTGAAAGTCCAGACTATAGGACTATTTCATCGATTTCATTGAAATATTTTGTTGCCATGGTTTTTTCTCTTATCCAACAAAGTTATCCGCCTTCACGTTCAAATAGTATAGGCATTCTTCCCTTTCTTAGCTGCGTATTGACCTCGGCCTTCTTGTGGTGTCCTATAGAAGTTCCGCCTTTTCTTCTTCCGTTTTAACCTTGGCATTTTCCAGCGTTAAATAATATTTCTTTGTTTCCACATTTTCGTTACAACATGTGCATGTTGCATCTTGTAAGTGTTACGCAGTGATGCCGTATAATTTTTGAAATCCTCATTTTAGAATAGCTCATTTGTGCCTTTATTGATTGATTGATTTATCAAGAATGACTGGCAGCCCGCATGATAAATGGCGTACAGCTTACAATTTTGATTCATCAATGACAGTTCATTTCTCTTACTCTTTATTTTGGGCGGATTTTCATGCATAAGATTTTCATCAATGTAAACAAACACACATTTCACCTGTTATTAAAAAAAGATTAATGGGACGTTAACATGAGCGCTAAACTCATCGTTTTTATTCATTTCATCGGCATTCTGATATTCTATATGAAATAGATAAAAAAAAATATCAACTTGTTGAACGTGTACTAATATAGTTTATTTTAAATAATTAATCATACTCATCAACATTTCCGATACACGGCAATCAAACAATGACTTTGAGGTTTGGATCACATTTTTTAAAAATCGGAGATCAAATTAAAGAAAAGGTATCTCATGCGAGATAATGACGACAGATGTACATTTGTCCTTATACCTTGACATGTTATATGATTGGCATCACCAGTAAAATATTAATATAAAAATGGGAGACGTTTATAAATTGTAAGAATAGCCAAGAACTTTTCGTTGACTTTCAACATTACGTGGTCTCTGCAACAGCATATGGAAGAAAAAAAACTGCGACGCATTTTGAAAGTTATTCAAATGTCATTCTCCAGGGCATATTTTTTTTGTGAGTAGTGATTGTTTATTTCATCAATACTAGATTGATGTTGTATTTGGTAGGAATTGAGACTAATGTATTGGCTTTTTAGAGTGGTCTGGACCTAAATCAATTTTCCTGCACTCGACAGAAAACGCATTCTGGTCCAGTTCGTACCGTCGAATTGACACAAATAGAAACATCACCGAGTTGAAATGTGTGCACTATGTAGTCGGAAGAGGGAATATAATCGAATCATGTTGTGACCTCGATCTTTTCGATACATTGCATTAATCACAACATAATTTATATTAGAGTGGGACTGTAAAAGAAAAAACAGGCGTTAGTTCAGCCGACTGGAGGCATAACTGATATTAAGATGTCATAATAGTAATCACACAAGAAGACGTTTCACAACGTACCATTATTTTGATGAATATGTATATATCGTCAGATATTGGGTTCTTCGATAAAAAAATTCGATTTCATCATTGCACGATGATTAGATTCCAAAATAAATATGTTTTGTTTTAATCTTAGTTTGAATCTGACCTATTAACGTAAAACAAAATACGGCTCATAATGAATGTAAGCTTTACACACCATACCAAAGTACGATAATGATATAAATATGATTCAGTAACGAAAAAAAAAGATGGTTAACTTGAATGTGTAATTCATTACTTTCTCTTGAGGCAGACTGTATCATAGCTTCAAGAGAAGAGGTAATAAGATAGATCGATAAGGTCTATACCCGTGAGTGGGGCTTGAAATCATCGGGGCAAAGACCATCGATAGAAAGGTAGAATATGGCACCGTTAAAGGCAACTCACGGCTCTATCGGATAACCACTTAGCCTCATTCAGGTGTCTGCATGCATTAACCCTATCCCCCTATCCCGCTAAAACACTCCAAATTCACTGGCATGCATGCATGAGGAAAGAAGACGGAGAGTTTTGTACGTGCTGGAGATTATATTTATAGAGAGAAGTATAGGCATAATGAGTACCACCCCTTAGCCCCACCACCTTTTTTTTTTACTTTAAAAGATCAGCAAATTAGTAAAACCAATGATATTAAGGGAGAGCATGCTTTGATGTTTTAGTTTGGAGTTTGCTGTTCATGCAGACCATTATCATAGGCATAGGTTTTTTGGAACGGGCTAAAAACATCTCGCAACGCGTTGGAAGCAAAATAAAAGAAAATGCTGAAGAAGAAAACAAAATCGCATGAATTGTGACGCAGTGCATGTGGACACCGACAATTCCGACGTGGAAACACAGCGGTAGACGCCGGTGTGGTCTGTTCACTGACCGCTTCCAGTGCCGGTTGTTTTAATTCCAAAATAACCCCGCCACACCATACCACAAGCATCTCTGGCACACGCTGCACTCAACAGAAAGCTGCCCTCTGTTTCGTTCTGAGGGGTTTCCTGTTATAGGTTCTAGAAGCGAACACAATACATGGTGACTCGATCTCTCTGCGTATCCATGACTGACAAAATACACTGCCCTACGTGGGGTCTCCTCATGTTTCTGTTCCTCCAGGGATGGGGATTTTTTTTCTTCTCCCCCCCCCCCCCCCCCCCCTCCCTTATTGTTATCGGTCCGAAGACGAACTGTCTTTTAGGCGTTTAGTTTACTTCTGTATATTTCAAGGGAATTGATGAGAAACACACTTTCCAAATTTTGTAATTTTTACACATGGAAATTCCAGATATTATGTGACCTTTGAACTGCTGAACCTACCCACTTGTTATAGATTTATTGCAGTGTTAATTCGCATGACCCGATTTTCAGCAAACGACAAACACGTTCAGGATAGATTATAGCAATTCAATGCGTGTCAATTGCATTTCATTTTACAAATAGTTTTAAAAAGAAGTTTAGAGTTCTGGTAAAGGTCAAAAACCATTGTGTGAACTTTCTAATAATTTTGTTTCCCAAATGGTAGAATACCATACTTGCAACCATCACATAAAGAAGATTTAAGACAACGTGCATTGGTTGATATTCATAATTTAACAAGAAAAAGTTAAAAACTTTAGACAAATCTTGATTCCACATATTTTGTGTAGTTCCCTCATTTCTGTGTTCAGAGTTTTATCTGTATACAATTTTCACCCAGATTATAGGTCAGTTTGCTAACATGATGATTCCTAAACCTAAAAAAATGCGTAATCATTCTTAAGAAGGCCTATATTTCAGTCTACCTTCTCAAATAGTTTCTCCAATCGCAAAAACTGAACTTAACTTTATGTTAAAGATAGGGGTGAGGGGGTTAATATCCTTAGGTCGCACTAGCATCATGAGATTGGGCTCCAGATCTTACCGAGCCCGTTAACAACCACCTAATCGATAGCAAGAGGATCTCCATCAAACCACGGCTGTTTACGGAAGTTCAGCTCGGTTTTGTTGCATCTAAGAGAACAAAAGACCGCAACACCCAATGTTTCGATATTGTATCAGTTGATACTTTTTTTCTACCGCGCATGTATAAGGTGCTATCTCCCTGTGATAACACGCAATCACAGCCCACTTGCTTTGCTCCCAATACTATCAGAAGAAGAGAGCAAAAAACACTTAGTAACACGATTGTTGACAGCTTTCTGACACGATCGAACGCGAGATAAAGCAGATAATTGAGAGAGATAAAGAAAGAGAGTTCAGACAAAGGTTCGAAAGCTTCGAAGTTTAGATCGCAAGTGGTGAGTTACAAAATTCGGGTTTCATCTACATTAGATAAGCACCCTTAAACGAAGACGTTTTAAGACAACCCCTTCAGTTATTTCGAACAATTTCCCATATGCTGCCATTAGCGGAATTTTCGAATGACATTTTTGTTTTCCTTCATATTACATAATTCTGGCAAATGATATTTCGTACTCAAGTCAGATATTGATGCATTCACTCGCAAGTGCCTTATTTATTAAACTTGCTTAAACAACCGGTAATTCAATTACTTCCTTTTGAAAAATTGATTTCACGTAAAAATCTGTCGTTCGTGGAACCTGCTTTTAAAATTTGAATGGTTGCGTGTAGTTTTGGACAATTTTAATAAACATCTGCTATTAATAACTGATACTGGGTAATTTGTTAATTCTGACGGGACTGCAAACGAACAAAAAAAACATGGCATTAGCCGTTTCCTGCAGAACATGAGTTGAGTTACAGATGGAGATTGTTGTGAAATATATGTTTATGCCAGGGCACAACGAGGGAGAGCTTTTATCCAAATACACATACTTTTTGTCTTTCTCTCTTTCCATTTATTCCCATGATACTTGCCAAAATTGTTCAGCATAAATTCATCTTCTTTAAGTCTCAAAATAAGAGATTTATCACCATGAATGCATCTGCACCAAACAGCTTGATCTGAAACCATACAATATAAGCCTGATAAAATCGTCGCCATACGTAAACTGCTATACCTGTTTACCAGCTCTGCCAGTCTTTTCCCCTTTACATCTATATTTAGAGTCTACTGGGAAAGGATAATTGAGAAACCTAACATCCAAAACAAACGAAAACAATTCATTTCATCCAATTCGCTCTCATTATATTAGTTCTGCATTTCTGCAATTCGTTTTTATTTGCTTACGTGTATTTCACCGTGTACATAGAACATGCACTTTATGGTCCTGGTGACCTTTTGTTCTTTAAGTTCGTGGACAATTGGATATTAAAGGAATAATGAAATGAAACTGTACTTCACCAAGTCACGGTTGTTATTGCTTGCGATCGCATCTGCACTGCGACGAAGAAAGCTTTTCCAGACAGCACGAGGCTTTTAACATGCAATTGTTGATGTGGTCGTTGTTTATTGCGTTTGTACTTATTCTTTGTAACCCAAGAATGTCGAACGAAATTATATTCTGCACATTACTTTATTGGGTTTAGGGTGAGACGTTCGCATGAAAGACATACCAATAAATTGTCACAAACAAACAAATGAAACGCACCAAAACGCAGAAGAACGATCAAAGGAGCTGGAAATAGTCTCTTCAGAGAAATGCATCTCGGTAAATAATCTCCCTTAAAATCTGTTATAGGGTGTCACATCTTTGATCCAGATTCAGATTCAGTAAGTTTCATTTTCTTCTTGTGGGAGCGGTGGCTTAGTAGAAGTACCAAAAAAAAGACAGCTGGTGGAACTTTTAACCACACCTATCGAAATGAATGATACTTCATATTACATCATACTGTGTCTGCTCTTGTATTTGTACTTTTGTAACGTTTTCATATTATTTCTCAACATTACACTAATTGTTAAGTATTACCACAAAATAAAAACCTACTATTTATTATCTATTCATAGACTCATAAATATTCAACATCGTACCAAGCCCTCTTCTCAAACAAGGTGAAAAATTCCATCTGAAAGGGGGGGGGCGTATAGATTATATTTTACAAATGTATATTCACGACATTAGTACATCGGAAATATATTTGACCCTCTTATCAATAAAATGGGACACCCATAACCTTGCTAGGAGCAACGTGTTATACAAGTGTAATGTATTCCGTTGGGAGTGTATAAGAAGGTCATGATATGCATTTTTCCTTAAATGATGCCTCGCCTCACTTCGTTGATGGTTGGTCATACGTTAAATGATGAAGTGATGAGTTAATTATCCTTTCCACGCTATTACTTCAACGGCTATCCACTTTATTAAACTGTGCTATGTCCTTTTAAAGGCATCGTTTAACAATGTTACATCTGAGATGCATGGCCCTACGTGTTATCAGTGTCTGTGATATTATGTAGTAATATTGAAGACCTACAAAATTGCGCTTCAAAATGATCATGAAGTGCTTCAAAAAAGTAAAAAAACACTTTATTAAACTGTGCTATGTCATGTTTAAGGCATCGTTTAACAATGTTACATCTGAGATGCATGGCCCTACGTGTTATCAGTGTCTGTGATATTATGTAGTAATATTGAAGACCTACAAAATTGCGCTTCAAAATGATCATGAAGTGCTTCAAAAAAGTAAAAAAACACTTTATTAAACTGTGCTATGTCATGTTTAAGGCATCGTTTAACAATGTTACATCTGAGATGCATGGCCCTACGTGTTATCAGTGTCTGAGGTATGTAGTGATATTGAAGCCCTACAAAATTGCGCTTCAAAATGATCATGAAGTGCATCAAAAAAGTCAAAAATCTTTGAGTGGCCGGTTTTACCATACTCATTTTCCCCAATAGACCGTAGTGTTATAAAAACCGTTAGGAAAACGGAAAAATTTGATTTCGATTTCCAATCATAAATATCTTGATAATCAGACAGGCAATCGGCTTGTAAAAGCCATGGGATTTTTGACTGACCTAAAGGTTTATAACTGTCATTGCAGCATGAGTTAAAATCCAGGATTTTGTTTCAGAATCTGAGACAATGTTACCGAGTCACTTTAAACCTTATAGTGTCCGCTTTTGCTTTGACATGCGATCTTCTCAAGGTGCTTCAATTCCAGAATTTTCCGACCCTTTTCCCATACTGTAAATTATACAGGCTCACTGAAAACATTGCTTACCTTTTCATTATTCTACATGTCTTAGCTGTTCCGTTATCTAACAGAATGTTGTTTTTTATTTCAGGAAAACTGGAAGAGAGAGGTGGGATTACGGCTTGATTAATGTAAATCATCAATGCAGTATAGTGTGGCAAATTGATGAGATTGTAGAAACTTAAAGGAGTTATAGCATGGCGAATAATTTTTCGACGCCATCTACGACTTCTTTTAGACAACTGCACGTAAATTAAAGGTAAAGACCAGTAATGGTCATGCGATTGCATTGTGAAAGAAACGTTGTGGAATCGATCAGAAAAGGTTGATCATCTAGCATCTAGCATCTGCAAGGTTCTGGGTTCTGGAATCATCAAAATGATAAGAAATTTGGCCCATTCTTCGTAAAGTTACAAGCACTATACACAGAAAGATGTATATGGGACTACCCTATATCTCTCACACGACCATGAGAGAAACAAATTTACCAAATATATGAATTAGTAGGCGGTTTCCCGGCAAATTTTTTATCATCATGTATTAGTCAAAACATATTCTTTACATGATTGGTAATGAGAGCTTCCATTTCATTTTTTGAAATTGGGGCGTTTCCAATACTGGTCTTTACCTTTAATGGACTTAATTAACGGTCAGCGTGCTAGCGTTTGCGAAACAGACCGAAGTTCTCCTCACGCTTCGGTTTTGCGTATGTTGCACGCACGTGAATACTGCGGTCGTGTCGTCCGTGGTCATGCTAGACCCCCGTTAACCAGTGCTATTCATACCAATATTTATATTTTCCCATTAAACAATATACAAGACAAGACAAGAACTGCATTTGCTCTTTTGTAGGGTGCAGTGTGTGTGTGCTCTACTAAGCATAGAGACAAATCCTTTAACATTCCATATACGTGGAAATCATTTATGAATTACTTCATGTTTTATGTTACTGCAGTACAGAAACAAAGAAAAGGTCGTGACTTATATCATATCTGCTTTAGCTTCTCACGCCTTTATATTCCTTCTTCTTCATTACTATGCTGTTTCTGTAGATATTGTCATCTGGTCCCATATACACTGATGTGAATTGATAAGATGTTTTAAATAAGTTGAATACTAAATATCAGTCAGTGCTCATTAGTATATTGTTTTTGAAGTTTTGTCTCTTTTTACTTGATCACATAATATCATAATTTACCATCTATTTTACTAGCTAATAGGCCAGGCTTACCAACATCATCGGCATATCACTTCTTAACGTTGAAGGAAAATGTCTCGATGATTATACAATTATTGGTTACAAACAAAGTAGTTATCGTTCGTATTCTGGTTTGAACTTTTCACTCCTGGAGAAAACCACTCTCTTCTGAATATAGGTCATGTAAATTATTAAAGTATGGTGCATGGACGAGCAGTGGTCAGTGGGTAAGTGAAAGACACACATATCACTGAAAAGGATCGATTTCTTTCATTATAAAGTGACGTTTCTTGAGGGTGTGTTCGTGACCCATATGCACTCTCGACTCTCGAATGTAATATATACAGGTCAGTCTTATGACCCACAGATGTGGTTAAAAGGGTTCTGTCCACTCGCGGTCCATTTCGTTATAATTGGTGTCCAAACATCTAGGTTATCATTGTTTTCTGATTGTTTCTCAAAAGTATATATTCATGCGGTGAAAAGATATATCGTTATCTAAAATTATTTGAAAAATAATAATGACCCACAGATGTGGTTGAAAGTTGTTCGTCTACTGACGATCCATTTCGATGTAATTGGTGTCTAAAAATCTAGGTTGTTGCCGTTTTCTGTTAATTTACCGTTTTCTGATTGTTCCTCAGAAAAAGAAAATTCATACGGTGAAAAGGTTTACCGTTTTCTCAGATTATTTCAAAATACATCATAGAGTACACTCACACATTCGCGTCGTTTCATTTACGAGAATTCGTTCTGCTACAGCCTACAGTTGGAGCTTGGTCTAACTAATGCCCGCCGTTAACGAGGCGTTATTTTATTGACGTAAGACTACGTCAGCGAGTGCCACGCCCTTGGGCGACATGTAAGGTTGAGATCGCATAAAGATGTAAATACAAAACGAACAGTGCAAACATTGCCTTGCGTTATTGACACATGAACTTATTGCCTCCATAGGCTTGATTGGCGCAGATACTTTCGCAACGAATTGACGCACCGTGTACAACGTGAATTACAAAGCGCCACAGGTAATCTCGTTTATGTCGCTACGTTGAATTTGAGCTATAGCAGCGCCCGGCGTCCGATGAATCTTTGTCGGAGAACGCGAGCCTCGGTTTTAAAACAGATTTTCGACTGTGTTCACGAAGAATCAATTTTTTCGTGATGCATCTGACAGAGATCGCGGAAGCAGACAAACGGGACCTGTCTTGTGCTATTTACCATGTCACTTAGCACAGTGTTTGAACAAGATATCGATATGATTCAAATGAAAAGGTTCGTTCAAACAACAAGTGGAAAGCGATCGCGTCAAGAAAGGGTGTGTCCATACCAGGGTTGATATCCCTGACGCGATTTAGGACTTTTGAGAATTTATTGAATTTCGAATCCCATAGTCAACCATGCGCCAGGCATTTACATGTCTTTTTCGTGTGTTTCGACAATCAGAAGATAATCGTGTTGGAGTCAGGAACTTCAAAAAAAAGTAGTGCCATATGGACAATAATGTCTTCACGATTGAATCAAATTTGGAGATTTTCGCTGCCCATTCCGCCATTATGTCTATCATCAAAACAGTCAGAAAGGTCAATTCGTATGGACACACCCAAACATTATACCTGCTCATGATTCCCTCTTGCAATCCATATGTTTTAGCCAGACTAAAGTAAACAGTCTACAGAGTCATCATGTTTCACCTGCATTAGATATGACACTCTGTTAAAATGTGTTAATTAAGAAGAACCTTGTATAAACAGACGTGCAAACACTAACACTAAAAGTGATTACAGTTTGTCATTCGTTCAAGCAGTTCACAACATAGTGTAATACAATCGATTGGGTAGAGAAGGTTTTCATTTACTTCCAGGTTAAGATAATACAATAAAAAATTTTAGCATGTTTTTTTAAGATAAAAAAATTATTGATAGCTTAAGGAATAGAAGCGAGTGTTGACGCTGATATTTTAAAAATCTTATATTTTTAAAAATCTAAAGTAATGATATGTCAGACACCCCCCCCCCCCTTTCCCTAGCCATGCCATTGGCATTTTATACGAGTTTTGATTGTAGGTCAGAATAACTAAGTGAGTTTTGATTTCTCGAATGACTTTGTTGTGAAACACCTGCTTAATTGCGAACAAAGAGAAACAATTCATCATCTTACGTCACGCGTTTTCATTTTTTACTGCAAACTAATTTTTTGCCGACTAAGGTTATAACGTTTCTTTCTTTTTTTCTCCCTTCACCAATTTTTGCCCTTTCTGTCTTCCATATACTCTGTTTTTCCTCTCCCCCTCCCTTGCGCCCGATATCTCTCTCTCTCTTTCTCTCTCAATATCTCTTTCATACAGGGGCGGCGGAGCTTCTTTCAAAGGGGTAGGGGGTATTAACAAAAAGGGCACTTTCTGGGGGATAGGGGGCACCTCAAAAGGGAAACCTTTTTATATAAAATACCCCTAAATTGTGATTAAATCATCAGGGACGATTTCAATGTTTTTACTCTCTTTACATGGTCTAAGAGACTGCTTAAACCATTTTATTCTGCATTATCAGAAGAAAAATGGCAAAATTAAGAAAGGATAAAGGGCACGTGTCAAATTGAAATGGGCACTTATCGGAAGTGAAAGTGTCACTTAGGAGAAGTAAAGAGGACATACAAAGGAAAATAGGCACTTTTCAAAATAAGGGTCACCCCTTAGATTTTATTTAATTATCATAGGTGAAGGAGGTACTTGTCAGAGGTGGTAAGAGGCATTTCTAGGACTGTGGAACGGGCACCTATTAGAAATAAAAAGGGGCACTTATCTGAAGTAAAAGGGCCATGCACCTTTTCTACGTAAAAATGGGCATTTTAGGGGGACCTAAAATAATGGGGGAGGGGAACTGTACCCCCCTGCCCCCGGCTCCTCCGCCTCTGCTTTCATATTAAACATCTCGATCACAGATGCACATGCAAACACCACATCTCAAAATCCACCCGCACTCACACTCGTTTAGTATTCTCCATGCAGTCTCCCTCTTCCTCTTTCTGCATTTCCTGAGCCTTCATCTCTCTGTCTGTCTGTCTGTGTGTCTCTCTCTCTCTCTCTCTCTATCTCTCTTTCTATATTTCTCTCTCTCTCTCTCTCTGTCTCTCTCTCTCCCTCTCCCTGTCTCCATTTCATTTCAGTCCACATGATTATGAGGGAACTGCACTCTGTGACTGGCTTGCCGTTACCACCGTCCCTGTTAATGAATCATTCTAAAAATATGAGTGTTCTCGAACCGTAAATAATTTGCAAGTTTTCAAACGTACTTTGAGATTTTAATACAGACATTCTAGGCAATACATGAGTCAATTTTCGATACGACATGAATGGGTTTTCTTCACCGTGAATAATTATTATGCTTTCTTCTTGCAGTGGAGCATTTCATTCCGTTGTACGAGAAATGTTGACTTAACAAAACTTATTGCGCAAAATATAATCCCATGGTAATAATCAGTTTGCGCTGCAAAAGTAAAGAATGCATAGAATAAGCGATTGTTTTTCTCAGTTTTGCTTGTGATTTAGGGGAGCAAGCAAAAGCCCAGAGAAGGTAATTTATATTTGCTTCAAGTAGTTGTGTGGGATTGCCTCAGTGGCATGTTTGGTCTTGAATGAGTTATAAGGGTTTACATTACGTAGAAATGTTTACGAGTAACCTAGACTTAGATATGTTAAAGAGCTAAAGTGGTAATCTTGTCCATATTTGCCTTACCCGCCAATACCTTACGCACTTCCTGTTCTGATCGCTTCGTAAACGAGAGAAAGTGTTAATATTTTGCATTTATACTTCCATAAGCGTACAAGGCTGATAGGGAGATATAGGCCCATGGAAATTAGGAAGGCTACCACATAATCGGCAACCTCTACCACATTTTTGAGCAGCGATGTTTATACAATTGTATACTTCACTGCATACAAACAACTTGCTAATTGAGGGTATCCCTCTATTTTATGTTTATATTATTATTTTAATGCAATGTGTTAATATTTCGTTATATTTGTTCTTTTTTAAAGATGGAAAATATATGAATTGAATTATCGAGAGGTGCGTCATATTACTGACCTCAATCTTTGTAATACGTGTTGAATAGCCTCTCGAAATTCAGGCGTGTAGGTACATTGAAATAGCTTTCCTGTTATGGAGTCGATGTAAGTCACAAAACTAAAACATCTGCGTCTAATTTCCTTGATCAAAGAAGGTGTTAAAAAAGGATTTTCCAGTTGTATTATATCCCCATATACACGAACAAACCTCCGCTGGTGAATAGGCCTTGGACAACGCTTCCCAGCCGCCATCAACGCCTAATCGTAGGAAATCAAAGCTTTTGACACGTTCGTGAGAGAATTTCGAACCCCCATCATGAAAGGTCGTAAAAGCTGAAAAGAAGTTCGTCCACATTGTACCCTGAGTAAAAATAAAAAGGAATAATGCTCTATAAAAAGCATGTTATATAAGATATATATTTTGTTTGATACGCAAGGGCGTTTGGTATTACATAATAGGAGTCCAATTTAATAATCAGTATTCTGCGCTTTGTGTCGGAATAAGCACCTTTTAAATACAACTACTGTTATCATGTAACCGTAGAGGGCGAAGTGGGTGGAGTGGGTGAAGGTCGAATAATATGTTATATAAATAATGTTTATTAGAAGAATCAAGTGACCTTAAAGTGAAACGGACAATTGAGTGAGGAGAAAACGTATCCCATAGTTCCTGTTGCAATTCGGTAAGGCATTACTAACAAGGCATATTTATTCCTTGCATATATGAGATTGTTATATATTTATTATGCACTATAGTAAAGGGCAAGGTTTCCGCCATTAGATATACCTTCTTCATTAAGATAACAAAAGGAGAGTGAGTTTGAAATTTTGCGTGTCAAATTCAGTAAATTGTTTCCGCATTTGGTATTCGATGCGGTTATGAACGTGATGATTTGACATTATGTCCGCACTCAAGCAGCGTCTTAAGAACACTTCTCAACCGCACACTCACAGTTATCCATGTAGAAGGCATCTCTCATTCTTTCTCTCTCTATCTTTCTCCGTAATATTAAATTTTAAACTTTGCCATTCATGGTATCGTGAGTAACCAGCATAAAAACATGTTCATGGTTGTTTCTTGAAGTGAACGCTCAGGGAATCTCTTCATACTGCTCTACACCGTTGAAATCGGGTTACACGGTGAACAGTTTCTAATATCGTGATGCAGCAACGCTAGAAAATGGTAGGTGATGTTTACAGTTTCCTTCTCTTTTTATTTCTTTTCACCATCAAAATCAAGAACTTCGATCTGATTGACGCGCGCACTTGAAAATTCGAGACCTGTGAAGGTATAGAACAGTGACATAACACAGGCGAAAAAATACCTCCTTTATTTATTGATATATTCATCAAATCGAATTTCATGGTCCATTCTCAGACCGACATTTTTCTTTTGAAAGTGCTGTCGTCAATTTATCTTTTGGCCCACCGAACACGTTTGAACGGATGCGTTCAGGTCAATATAATGACATATCATGATTGAGTGGGCATTTATAGGATTATACAAGCTTTTTTTCGGTAGTCTTTGTAATCTGATTAGAACATTTGTTGCTTTTTCTTGTAACACACTGCAATTTCCAGGGCCATCCTCATATTGTTTACGAATGCTCTGTCTGTAGCCGTTTTTTGTTTTTTCTTCTGCACTTTGTATTAATATTTTGAAATGGGCAAGAAATAAAGTTATATAGAGTCTCCACTTTAATCCTATAGCAAAACAAATAAATAAATA
This sequence comes from Strongylocentrotus droebachiensis, assembly GCA_035222895.1. Classification (NCBI taxonomy): domain Eukaryota; kingdom Metazoa; phylum Echinodermata; class Echinoidea; order Camarodonta; family Strongylocentrotidae; genus Strongylocentrotus; species Strongylocentrotus droebachiensis. The sequence continues at coordinate 316,483 of JAVYIG010000470.1, read as the reverse complement.
AACTCTGGTATTCTAAATCGGGTTATGAAAATGAAATTTATTCACGTCCGAAACAATTAAATGAAGTCAAGGAATGAGATTTAACGTTCCTCTGTGATATACTAATTATTAAACTGTTTGATAAATTAATCACATGTCATCAAAGTTTCCAGCGGTTAATCGTCTATTTTGCTTCTTTACAAGTGAAGGAAATAGAAACCTTTAAAAAAACAGAAGAGCAGATATACGCTCTCCTATAAGATGCTTAGATTAACTTAGATTAGATTAGAATGTGCTCTCTATTTCTTGCACGTTCTACAACATACTGTTCCCATAATGCAACAGCACTAATAGTGTCATATCCTGGTTATTTCTCTCCATTTCTATTGATAGTTAGAGTGACATGAAAAGCCAAACACTATTGCCTGCTAAACATGAAGCGTCATTGTGTTTTCATTGCGCCAATAAAACATATGGAGGAAATTGACCTATCCGTCAATTATGCATGGCAATATTTGCACTGTGCACTTAATAGCACAATTCATTTTTAACGATTTAACAGTCACATGGTGCGTCAGTCCCGTGTAGGCGGAATTCTACGTCAGCAAACTGACTCTTCCTGTGCAACGAGCATACCTAGAGAGTCTGTTTATTATTCAGTACAGGTACAATTTCCCTTTAATATGCATTAGTGTTGCATGATTTAACGAGACACATTTTAGATATATTACCATTGACAATAGGGTGATCTACAGTACATTGCGATTCTTGCTTTAAACCAATCGCTCGGTAGTTTCACTTGTATAAATATCAGTAACTGCATGCCAATACGTTTGGTCGAATTTTAATGGAAATACGAAGAAAATGCCTCTTTTTGCGCCGGGAGGGAGATGGATTACATGATTATTGTCATGCAGATATGCTCTCAGCATTCTCCAGCATCGTATTTTGAAGGAGACCTTGGAATATAAAAGCCCTTTCATTTGACATTTTATCGCGATTGCCTCAGCGCCCGTCGACCCATCAAAGCAATCGAACAGAAATGAACACGAACAAAAAAAGGGATCGGTGAATATGAAATTTATGATTTAAAAGGATGGCTTATTCTGTACAAGTCACAAAATGATGGAAATTAAACCGAAAGGGAACTTCTTTATGTCAAAATGAAAAAATTAACACATAACTGTTCGTTAATAATGGGTATAGTGTATCAAACGTTTATGAGTTATATTTTACGTACGTTTCTTGATACATCAAAACGGTCTCTTTCGGTTGAGGAAACTGATGGTCGAAAGTAGTTTGACAACAGATGCTTAATCCTTTTGCAATCTTTAAAAAAAAATCAAATTCAGAGGTTCCTTGACTACTATTAAAAACACATCTATATTTTACCTGCTAGTTAAATAAATACATAAATAATACACTAACTGGCCGTGTCATAATGACTTTCTTGTCATATCAGTCTGTTGTTACATAATCAGAGAGTGTTTAAGCTTCGCTACGTTAAATGTTTACCTATTTTCATCTCGATCTTTTAACCCATTGTCTACAGGAACTGAGTACCCCTGTGGTAAGGCTATGGGAGTAAGAGAATTCAGTAGTGAAGAGGTTAAGACTTGTATTTGTTGTTCTCCTTGTATTAAAAGTTAACCGTAGCGGCTATTCCTAATTTGGGAGAAAATTCATTTATTTTCCCATAAGCCGTTAGCGATTTACACATCACCGTTTATAAATATATTGTAGTCAAGGAAAAACAAGACAGAAAGATCAAGCAATTATCTTTGGATAAATGTAACAAGAGGAGAACTACCCTCGTAATACAATACGCCCTTTACCACGAATTAACGTCGCCATTAGATAAACGTTTTAAACACTGCCCTAAACCCCGAACAGAAAGGAAAGGTTCAGATACCAAAACCCAATCTACCTGTTTTTAAGTAAAATTGTTCACCTACGTTTCAGGATAATGAGATTCTCCTCTCTGTAACGAACGGAAATGTATATAGCTTGAGAAAAATGAGAGAAGTCAAGGGGAGGTCTATGAGCAATTATGTTGTTATTAGGGTTAAACAATAGCTGCTGCGATCGTAAACAGACTATCAGTTTCTTGGATGAGAAAAGATTAGAGTCCCTCAACTGAACTCAGCTTTAAATGAGTAAATGATCAAGATAACATGTTTGATAGTTGGCTATTCTCCAACACAAATTCATGGAGGTGTTATGATCCATATTTGACTCTCACTGAAAAAAAGAACATCCCCAAATTAGTAATAATTATATTGATCATTACCAATGCGTTGTTCTGAAAGCAGGGTACTCAACTATGTACGCTATTTACCTTGAGGACATGGTGATATTCAGATACCATCAATATTACTTCTTTACTGTATAGTAAAAGAAAAAGAGTTTTAGACTGTTTAATCAATATAGATAATTTACCGTCTTTATGATATACATCATTTAATATTTGATACCTCAAAATCATTTCATAAAACAGAAACGTCAGATAAAACTGGAATCAAAATCTGTCATATCATCTTGCGTGGTGCCTTATGCAGCGAATTCCCTTTTCATATTAAAACGCCTGTATTTAAGTTTCATTATTTATGTTTTTAGATGAGTTTCATACCGAACATTTTAACATAAGCAGGCGTTCCATGCCTTAAACATGCCTCTATAACTTGACAAAATGGGAGGGTTAGGCGAAGACACATGTTGGATGTACAAAACGGGCACTGTTTTCTTGACTAGTATCTAATCAAATTATTTGATTGTGGTTGAGCTGGAGGGCTGGACCTCTGATGATAACGGGAACCCAATCGGATTTAAACCACTGAAATTATACAGCATACCACATAATCAGCTAGCCCAGATCGCCAACAAGTGGAGTAGAAGCGCTGAAAGCGCAGAACATCGAGGGGGTCGACCTCTGTTCCATATTTTCGCCTAGTTTTTAGGCACAAACCCTTGTTTAATAGTCGTTGTGCATAACAGTGTCGTTACAGCGTTTAGTAATCGTAGAACATCTTATAGTGGTGTTAAGTCTACTCCCCATGCGTACCCCCGATAATGGTAAAACGTTAATCTGGTTCTTAATTTTCAAGGCTTTAATAGGGAACAAATATGATTACAACACGCTATAGCAACGAGGGTCCCTTTGAACTCATTTATTTGGTTTATTGTACTCTTCATGCATAATTATCTCCTCCCCTCTTCCGTGAGGCGAAAACCCATTATCGATGAATTGATATCTGTTTTAAACAAGTTCTCTTATATCAATCCAATAATTGATGGTAAAGTAAGCCGCCTGGCAATATACACAATGCTTCAAAATCGTAGTTTTCAAAACAGCACTCAAAACGGGGGATTATACCCAAAAGGGATCTTTGAAAGGTATCTGTCATTTTGACAGTCGCTGAACGAGGGAGGATTGCCTAGATTAAATTCCTTGAAGCCATGTTTAATGCTGACCAATACCCCCATTGTGGCTTTTATGTAGGGTGAAATGTGGTTTGCTTCTAACTGAATTCCACCTCTCCGTCACTCACTTGTCAAGCTAATCTACCGTTACATGCAGCAACACCAAGGTGACATATTGAATAGAGATAAGAGATGGGGTGCATCCATATTTATGAAGGTTTTGTTATCTGAAGTTTCATAATTCCGCGCATTAAAGGCATCGTTTGACAATGTTAAATCTGAGATGCACGGCCCTACGTGTTATTAGTGTCTGTGATATGGTGTAATATTGAAGCCCTGAAAAAACCGTGCTTCAAAATGATCAAGAAGTGCCTCAAAAAAGTAAAAATCTTTGGGTGACCGGTTTTACCATACTCGTTTTCCCAAATAGACTGTAGTGTTATGAAAACCGTTTGGCAAACGGTTTTCAAAATTTTTAATTTCAATCATAAATATCTTGATAATCAGACAGGCGATCGGCTTATAAAAGTCATGGGGTTCCTGACTGACCTTAAGGTTTTTGTTTCATATTCAGTGAGACAAAGTTACCGGATCCCTTTAAGCCTCCGTTACCGGGCGTTCATTACTACGATAACGAAATACAGCTCTGTTTTATTTTTGTCGTTACAAAACGTCTGAACTATAAACGGTGATATTACACCTTCGGAAATATAAACCTTCGGAAAGACTACATGTAAAAAGGGATTTCCTTGGCTAATTTTACTGTTACTTATATCATGCTAAATATAACTTCACATTCTAGATGGTATTCATATGATTAGTGAATCTCTCAGGAAAGTCGATTCTAAGTCAATTTGTTGTACCTCATTGCCTCCATCCAGTGGCGGATCCAGGGGGGCGCCCCCCCCCCCCCCCTTGAGAGAAAAAAATCATGTAGAAAGTTGGGCCCCCTCCCCTAAGAAATCCTGGATCCGCGCCTGCCTCCATCCTATTATGCCTACTATTGCTTCATTCGCGTGTGAAGTAATGTCTTTTTTTCTCCATCTATGGCGCAGAGTGAAGGCTGTAATGCTACCTTAAAACTGCGTCTGACAGAGAACATGAAAAAATGAACAAATGAAATCATCCAAAGAGCAACCATTGGTCCTTCTTTATCTCCGCCACTCGACAATTTCGTTTCATGTTTTCTTAGTAACCCTTCCATACGCTCTCCCTGACATTTCTCAAAAGCCATTTAATACTCCTCCATGCTCCGTATATTATTGTTGGGAATGAAAAGGTTAGCTATTCAATAGCAAGATGTGGGTAAAAGTCTGCCTTATGCCAAGGCATCGAAGGTAATAATGGTAATTGGAAGAATGGCATGGAGGTATTATTGCACGAGTCGCGTTGAAGAGGGAAGGGGAGTAGGGTTCTCATTCTCAAAAAAACGATTGGTCTTCCGGTATCCCAAAGATTGAACTCTGGGATAAATGGTAAGGGATCTCGCCGTGTTTGCAAATCTTTAAGGTATCGTGTTTGTACTACTTTAACATAAATCACCAAATGTAAATCGAAGGGACTATAGTTGGCTTGTATCCTTCAATCATCGTGTTGACTTCTCCTTTTGTTTAACGTTTTGCAATTGAAACCAAAGATACAAACTTCATAATTATGGTTAAGGACAATCATGTGCGCCGAAAAGTCTGATTTTGTGATTCGACTTTTTGTTTGTTTGTTTGTGTATTTGTACGTTTATTATTTATAACATTCCATTTATATAAAACGGACAACTCGTGATAAATTAATCGATATTCGCACTTCATAGTGTTCTTTACGTTATGCATTTACTTAGATTTGGGCGTATTTATCCAGAAAGAGAACTGATCATTTTGTGGTCATTACTGCAAAATGAAATTTTCTCATGGAGATTTACAGATTGATTTACTGCTTCCGTGGATAAAGGGTGATATAATTGACTACCGAATTCATTTAAACGTGTTTCAAGACGTAGTTCGCTTTGCATTTGTTGGTACTGGTTATTTCACTTGCAGCATGGTTTTTCCATTCAGGCCCGAGCATGTTGAAAGGTATGATCTTGAGCATTTGGAAGTAATGCAATAATCTTTGAAAAAGAAGATAATCAAGACTTTATGACGATAATTTTAATTTTCAAAGCGAAATTGAAAGAAAAAAATATGAACATTATTCTTAATTTCCCAGGAGCAAAGTGAAATGTGAAATAAGAATATTCTTTGTCATGTAAGACCTTTCAGTATCCATCCGACGAAGGCAAATGTTCTGTATTATACAATTTTCATTTCAATTTATTTCCAATGAGCAGGCAAGAAAGCAATCACAATCATTTTTTTGTTGTATTTGTTTATCTGGTATTACTGCTGCTTCTGCACACATAAAAGGGCGATACATTCTACCGTGGTATCAAATATTTAATTTCTGTTTGATTTCAAGTCATTTTTTCAGTATGAACAAGACAATCCAATGTTATATATTATTTAGTCATACTTGCAAAACATTTGAAAATTCAGTTAAGTGTTACACCTTGTAGGACAATGTACTGATTAAGCGATGTTATTCTTTCCATGAGAGCATCGCACATTTTGTGGGTAGATAACAATTACATTCCATGCGAACCTCGTACAGCTTCAATCCTCTCAAATTATTTGTGTTTGTTATAAGAGAAACATCGTTGAAGTTGTTAATACATCAGCAATAGAAAACACACTTGCCCATACTTAAAAAAAGAAAGAAAATAATTGGAAACGAAAGTCGAGGTTGGTGTAGATGATTCTTTACAAATGATTTAAATGTCTCATTGTACCTATTCGAAATTTTCGTGACTTAATGTCTAGCTGCTGATGATTTTTCACAAAAATCATCAATTTAATGGACTGGGCTCTTTAACATTTTGTAATGAAACGTAGAAGGAATCACGTTTGTGTCACCCTCCTAACTCACGTTCTAAGGATTCCCGAGGGGATTCATTCGTACGCGATGTTGTTTCAGGAGATGTAAACAGAAAGCCCTGTATTCTCTGTCCCACTCGTCTTTCGATTGATCCACATCGATTCTCATAGACGATGTGACTGACATGTGGTCAGCAACTCATCCATAATCCTTTCTCGGCCACCATCATCTTAGATGCTTTCTTTTCATGTGCTGTCCGTCTAAGGAACGTTTTGGATAATGAACTTGAAGTCTTTAGTATACCCAGCCCTACAATACAGACAAGTCTGACAACTGAGACCAAAGAAATATTACATTACCCAGAATACCCAAGAATCCAAGAATCGGTCGGCTTAGAGTCTGTTTGGCGTCGTGACTTGGTGTGTATGTGTAGAATACACGGATGTGACATAACTTTTCTTAAGCTTCATTTATTTGCTGATGGTAATAGTTTGTTCATTTTGAGAGCCAGTGCGCCGTTTGCTTGCCAGCTCAGCACTCAGTGAGAGTCTTAAAGGGAGTGTAGCTTGGCAAATACCGGTTAACGCCATCTACGTATTCTTTTGGACAACTGCACGTAAACAAATGGACTTGATTAACGGTAGTCAGCGAGTTGTTCTCTACATGTCAGCGTTCGCGAAACAGACCGAAGATCTCCTCACGCTTCGGTTTCGCGTATGTTGGACGCACGTGATTACTGCGGTCGCGTCGTCCGTACTCGTAACATACCCGATTGGCCCCCAGTCAGGCCATGGGAAAGACACGTAGTCTCGTCATGCTACACCCCCTTTGAAATGTGCAAGCATTTTTCAACGAATTCTTAAATGCTTGGAGAGACTGATGTTCACAGCTTTCAATAAGTATACCCAAAACAATTGTTTAGTAAACAAAATAAAGAACCTTGTCAATACGTTTGTCGTTGTACAGACCTCGATTAACTGTATTCTGAAATGTTAGTTTTCGAGCTCATCATTACGATGAAAACATTTCAGATGTTGCAAAACAAAGCAGGAAGGAAAAAAATGATTCCTGTCGTAAAATATATATTTCGATATCGTATAATAGAAGCTTGATCCGTTGTAGCAATGAAATCCGATCTCTTTTCTTAAGACAAAATACTGGAAATGAAGTAGTTATTGAGACAATTTGCCGGAAGATATAATAATGAAACCGTATCATGTTCAAATCATCTTCAACTCACAATGATGAAATAAACGCTCTAGCAATTTGATATCTGCTTGTGTTATGTGAGAATAACGAAACGGAAGAAAATATGTGTTTGCGTAATGAAATTGGAAATTGCAGTCACCGTCTCGAGTTTCTTGCTTGTAGTTGTTAGATGCAAAATGTGTTACAGGCTTGCAGTTTGATTCGGTGGGCAAATATCATGGGTCACGTGAGGAGAGTCGGTAAACAGCTATGTGGGAAGGCAAGGCTGGCGGGATGGCGTCCGTCCTTGAAGCAAAAGACTTCACAACCAACGCCGTAATGGATGCACCTGAACAATATGAAGTTACTCGAAGATTCCTCCTCAAAAAGTTAGCTAAGCTGTATGCGAGTCACTCTTATCATGTCTTAAGTGTTTTCTTCTCAGAACAAAATGTCATAATAATTCACTTCAGGGATGATGATTTGTATTAGGCACGAAAGGGGAAGACATTTTGGATGATAACAGCGGCTTACCCATCAGGGACGCGGAAAATGCGCACCTCCTCTTTACTTTCTTGGCAAACTTGGCAGACTACACTGTACGTGTCTTTCTCGTGGCCTGACTCGGGGCCAATACGACTACGGACGACGCGACCGCAGCCATGATGTGCGTGAAACATACGCGAAACCGAAGCGTGAGGAGAACTTCGGTCTGTTTCGCGAACGCTGACCATGTAGAGATTAAGTCGCTGTATACCGTTAATAAAGTCCATTCGTTTAGGTGCACTTGTCCAAAAGAAGACGTAGATGGCGTTAACCAGTATTTGCCAAGCTACACGCATGTGTAAAGTTGGTTCGATGGGCGTAACCCCTTTTAAACATTTACACAGTCAAATTCAAGTGATAAGCTGTTTACAATTATTAATATACTTGCCATTTTACTGCACACACCATTTACCAGGTAGCTTGCGACCTTTTGGAAGAGACAGTGTTTGGGTCGGTAACCTTCATAGGTGTGTAGATGATATTACAGACGCGTGTCGCTAATCACGGTAGAAAGAAAAAAAACGTACAAAAGTGTAAAGCGGGATTTCTAACACCTGTTCATCAAGTCTAGACCGTGTTTGCGCCAGAAAAGGTATCGTTTTTGCTTTCATCTATGCGATGCGATTGGGGCATATTTCACGTCTGTTATAGCAGTGCGATCAATACATATCGACCTATTGGTAATCCTTTTGAATCACGAACAGCTGTAGAGGAGTCTCTTCCATTATTAGATTTGAATGTCAGAGTCAAAAGTATTGGAAGCGGAAGGAAGAGAAATGTATAGGGCTTGAGAGCCCACAGGTACATAGGTTGGGTGTCTCCGCCATATTTGTTTAGCTGTAGGATCATCCATGATTTCCGCTCTATGGTATCCTGTAATCACTAATCATGAGTGTGTTTGAAAACCAAATGGGATTCAGTTCGATTCACATCATTTCATGTTCTATGGTATTATGTAATCAGTAATCATGAGTGTGTTTGAATATGATGTGGGATTCATTTCAATTCACATCATTTCATGTTCTATGGTATCCTGTAATTAGTAATCAGGAGTGTGTTTGAAAATCAAATGCATGGGATTCACTGATCTCTACGGAAAAATCCGTAGAGATCAGTGATGGGATTCAGTTCGATTCACATCATGTTCCATGGTATCCTGTAATCAGTAATCAGGAGTGTGTTTGAAAATCAAATGCATGGGATTCAGTTCGATTCACATCATTATGTTCTATGATATCCTGTAAACAGTAATCATGATTGTGTTTGAAAACAAAATGGGATTCGTTTCAATTCACATCATTTGATGTCAATGACGTACCATTTCTTTCCACTGCTTCATTTTGTTTAAAGGCGAAGCCAGCGGAATATTAGATGAAGGATATGTGGATATCATAAACGGCTCAGAATTGAGCAGGGAAGATAACTTCACCACAAAGTTTACATAAATCTCAACAAGCTTTACAAATGAGTCCTAACAAAGAACGTGTATTCACAATTGCAATATCATCAGTGAAGGAATCTTGAGTACTGATAAGGCTGCCCTGAGTAAATATTTGTCAGTAGTGGTAGTAGAAGTAGTAGTAGTAGTAGAAGTGGTGTTGGTAGAAGTATTAAGAGTAGTAGTATATGAAGTAGTATAGTAATGGTGGTAATAGTTATAGTAGTAGTAGTAGTAGTAGTAGTAGTAGAAGAAGACATAGTAGAAGTGGTAGTATGAGAAGGAGGAGGATCAGTAGTAGGAGGAGAAGTAAAAGTAGAATTAGTAGTAGTAGTAGTAGTAGTAGTAGTAGTAGTAGTATAAGTAGTAGAAGTAGTAGTAGCAGTATGATTATTAGAAGTCGTAATAGTGGTAAGGGGGTATTTGCCCGGTTTAGCTGCAACATGTCCACATCTACCCAAGATGATTCATTCAATCATATGGCTAAAGTTGTGAAACAAGGCTTTTAAACAACAAACGTGTTGGTTGTGCTATGATACCAAACCAAAGGTTTAATCATAAAAAAGGGTGATAGAAAGATAGAGAGAGAGAGAGAGAGAGAGAGAAGAAAAGAGAGATCGAGAGAGAGAGAGAGAGAGAGAAGAAAAGAGAGATCGAGAGAGAGAGAGAGAGAGAGAGAGAGAGAGAGCAGTAGAAATAAGAAAGGGAGGGGCAGAAAGATACAGCAGTGATAAAAACGGTGACATGAAGACAACAAGTAGGAAAAGAGATATTTAGAGGGAGAAAGAAAGAGGAGGTGAATGAAATAAAGAGACAGAGAATGACAAGGAGAGACACATAGAGATGGGAAAGGGGGGATCGGGAAGAAGAAAAGACACTGAACAAAGACCGCCAATTGTTCTGATGTAAATGTCGTGTGATGAAAAGCAGGGAGGAAGTCATTAGACGGTTGGGAAAGGTTAGGGATTTAACTCGTGATATCAAAGTAAGCCTTTCAGTCATCAGTCATGTCAACGAGGATAAAGATAATCTTACATCTCTCTCTCTCTCTCTCTCTCTCTCTCTCTCTCTCTCTCTCTCCCTCTCACCTTTCTTCTCCCCTATCTCTTTCTTTCTGTCTCTTTCTTCCATCCTCTCTCTCTAATGTCTCCCCTCTCTCTTTCTTTCTCTCTTTCACTCTCTCAATCATAATTATTCAGGAATCTGGAGATTGCTCTCATATCTCAGTCACACCGACATATCCACATTAATCTCATCTCCATGTATTATTCGTTAGATTTTCGTGAATGAGATCTACATCTACACCCTATCGTTCATAATTTCCCCCCTCGCTAGATACCTCACTTACGTTCTCCTTTTGTTCCCTCTTTGTTGTCGTCGTTGTTTCTTATATTGGGTTATATTATATTTGAGTATATAAATAATTCTTCTTTGATCCGACAGAAACCTTGTTCTACCAATCACCAAACCCCAAATGTTTTTGACCAAAAACTTTATCCTGGCTCTATGTCTCTCTCTCTTTCTTTCTTTCTCTCTCTCTCTCTCACTCTCTCACCCTCTCTGTCCTTATATCTCTCCCTTTAACTCGAATCTCTCACCATATCTCTTAACATATACATTTATGTTATTAAACATGTCCTAACTCTCTCTCTCTCTCTCTCTCCCTCCCTCTCTTTGTCATCTCACCCTTTACCTCGCATCTCTCACCATATCTCTCAATATATATATTTATGTTATTATACATGTCCTAACTTTGTCTCTCTCTCTCTCTCTGATACTTTATCTCTTCTATCTTCCCGTCTTTCCTCCCATATCTCTCTTCCTATGTTCTAGTTTAATCCTAATGAGTGGATTGGTATTTCCGGTGTTGGAGTGTTTGACATACGGTGCATTACAAGCCTGGCGGGTGTAGAGTGGTGGGGGATTGAATACAATTACGATTGTAATTTGGCAGGGTTTAGCTTGCAGCTTCGAAGGGGTGCAGCGAAACCGAAGCCAGGCATCGAAGAAAAACTCGATTTCATTTATTGTGTACGACCCGGCCCTTTCGTTTGGGAGGCGGCCATTACGAAAATGTGGACGCCATGTTGGTTTTAATCAGCCAAGTGTATTAACGACAATTGAACAGTCAGCATGGCATCTATTAGAAACACGCAAGGCAAACCAGCGATGAAGAGAAATATACATAGAGAGATTAAACATTGGTTCCATGACGAGAGTTTCATTGAGTTGAATGTTAAAGTTATCAAGCTTTCATATGATTTCATAGGCGGATTGTTGAAAATGAAACTGTAACTCTTTGAGGTATGATTTACCCCTTGCCAAAGGATTTTAGTGTCGGCTGGGCTTCGAACCCTCAACGTTACGATTGAGAGTCAAGTGAATAAACCACTAAACCACGACACCTCCATCGTCATTATAGGGTACAAACAGTGACCCCATATACTTCTAAATGTATGACATGTTGGCAGTCCAAAAAAAGATAAATAATAAGTTTTATTCTTCTCTTTCGCTTATCCCGTTTAATCCCTTCCTACTATGTCTCTCATTATTTTCCATCCGTCTATATTTCTCTTTTTACTTTGTTGCACTCGTGACTTGTCATCTCATTTTCTCCTCAAGAACCTAATAAAAAATGCTTCATCATCTTTCTGAACTCCCTTGAACAATACCAATAACTCAAGCATTCATGTTAGCAATTTTTAACGTCGCCGACACAAAAGCAATGCTTCGATAATCTACGTCATGGAGCACCGTTGAATGGATATCTAGGGAAAGCCAAATCAGATCTCTGCCCTTGGTTCTAATTTAAAAAACCAACGGTGGATGGACTTGATAGTCTCGACTTAGAAATAAATATCCACACTGTGTTGTTGCTTTGATTTGTTTATTGTCGATCAAGTAATACCGATCAAGTGTATTGATGTGCATTTTTCATCCACATATTAACCCTGATTGGGATCCTCACTCCCAAAATATATAAATATGAATATCAAAGTGAATATTATAATATTGTCAATATTTTTTGCGCATCTTATAATGTTCTCGATGTATTACTGATTTCATCTATATATATTTGGGTCAGTAAATACTTTGTTTTCTATAATTATGTTCCAGCCATAGTTGTAGAAGTAATGTAACGAAAAGAAACGTAAATATTTAAATCATTTTTAGGTGCTTTATTTGATTCCTATGTTTGATTGACTGCAGTTTATCACGCCATATTGAATGTGTTATGTGTTCATGATATGGGTAAATCTTTACATTCAAGAGTGGAAAACATTCGACTGTTCCACTCCAATGTTGTTTAAAAATAGCTGAAAGAGAAACAAGCTCCTCCAGAAGACAGAGTTTAAGCGGATAGGACTCTCTTTATTCCTGTCTTCTCAATAGAAGGCTACATCCGATGTTCTCCATCAAAATGAGCACCAGTCTGCCGTGCTGACGTCACAGATTTATGATACTTTCTTTGCTTTGCACGCGCTCGCACGTCACAGTAGTCATAGAATCTCCTATTCCTCAATGCACAATCAAGCTGTAGCGACAGATATAATGAAAATAGAAATCAGGCAGAGTAGATTATGGGGGTGCGTGGGGGAGTAAAACGCCCCACCCTCGTTTATCAAATAAGCATGGCATGGCTTCACCATACCTTTCCATCGCTTAAGAATCTTGCATCAACCATCGATAAATCTCCATATGCCCTTGCCATCGTTGTTCCTGCTTCAGATATTCGTTGTATTGCTTCATAATCGTTCTCTTTATACTCTTACTACATGTATGAAACTACATGTGTGTAATTTTCCATTAGATGATTTACAAACTATGCTTTTTAAAATGGCGTCGATCTTAACTCATCATGCATATTCAAACAAGTGGTAACATAATCAATAACCTGTCTATATGAGTTTGAATGTTTCCCTACCCTTCAATTGCCTCTCCCAATGAGTGTCGCTAGAGGGTCGTTTTAGGATGTCACACCCCGATCCTTTACAAATTTGATGACAGTAAATTCAACACAATTATAAAAATGGATGGACATTCTTTCTGGATAGAATATCTTCAGCTAGCTAGTCGTTAAATCTAATCCGACACCCCCCCCCCCTCCCCCATTCAAAATGGTCTAGTGATGCCCCCCCCCCTTTTTTTCCCCTTCTTCTTCACATGCATCATCACGCTTCCCCCTCCATCACCCGCAACACCCTACCCGAGTACACTATCCTCCGAACCTCTCTCAAATCCTCTGTGTCTGACTCTTCCCCCCAAGGTGGGACTGAGACTGCAAAGGAAGATTTCACCTGGTGTTTCCATCTGCCACCGGCATCTCATCTCAGCTCCATTATTTCTTATTGAATTGTTGTCATTTCCCAATGTCAATACTCACGCCGAAAAAACGAAGACATCTCACGTGCAGAGAGAGAAAGATAGCATTAGGATACAACATTGAAAACATCACTGCCATATCGGAGCAGTTTTGATCGTAACGTGATTCATGTTAAATTTGATATTTGTTTTCACTATTAATAGTTTTAAGATCCCTTTTCAATCAAACTTATTAAAATCTGTTGATCATTTAACCCATTGGCCACTGCATAGTCTTTGAAATGGAATCCACCCAGTTGCCGTAGGCGATTAGTAATGAGCAAAATATATCATCTTTTGAAACGTATATACTGCAATTAAATGCATTTAGGTATTAATCTCTAATTATTGAAATTGAAGATGTTTGAATTTGTAAATCACAGTTGAGAGATGTCACATTTTAAAATCTTTGCTGCCTCACCTTTTTTCCATGTCCACAAGGAAGGATGGAGTAGACTATTTTAAAAGAATATATTAATAGAAGCAAGTTAGTATAGGAGCATTTTTCACGCCACGAACATGACTCCAACTGCAACTGTCAGACAAATCAAACAAAAGTTTTTTCTTTACACTCCTTCAAATGCTTGGAGGTATTAATTTCCCAAGCTTGTCGTCTATCAATATCCCACTGGGCTTGTTTGTCCCGATTTCATAAAACCTCTGCGTTTAGTCAGCTTGGCTCGTGGTGGAGCGATCATACATTGTCGCCGAGTTTTCATCCCTCTTTTTTTCTCTCTTGCTACCATTTTATTACTCAAATTTCATTACTTCTTGTGTTCTCGACGTTTTTAAAAGTACTTTCTTTCTATCAATTTTAATCATCATCCTTTTTAACCCATTTAGATTGTCATCAATAGTCTTCATACTACTTCATTCCACTTTGACGTATTTCCATAAATATCATGTGGAATTAACGTCACCCTCTCACTCTTTTCATTCCTCTGTATCTCTTTGTATAATTCACCTTTACACTCCCACTCTCCGCTCGTAATTTCCTCCTATATTTTCTTCCCCAAAGATATAGTAAGGTAAACAAGCCGAAGGCAGGCCATACTCGCAATGTTGATGGACAATTTGAATAATATTTATCCTACAAATGAGACAATTGGTTGGAGGAGGGCAAAGACATTTTAAATAGGACTTAGGGACAACACTAGCACGTGACTAGCGTACCGATTAAAACATACTCCTCCACTTTCACAATATTTTTGTATCAACAGATTGGAAGAATTTCTCAAAAAGATATGATTTCTTTACAAGGATAAAACAGAATTGACTGATATGAAACGATATTCTTTAGATGTGTAAGAAGCCCTAGCTGATGCTACTTGAAATGCCTTCACATTCACTCTTGTTTAGTACTTGTATTCCAGTCCGCTAATTGATTATTTCCTTGTTGTTTTATTCCTTTCCTCTCCCTCTGCAGTGAGTAGCTGACTGGTTGGCTTGGCTTGCCTCACGAGTGGCTATGCCGCAAACCCTGAGCCCTATATCAGCCATCTCCACGGCTGGCGTCGATGGATCCTACAACGAATACGACAACAACTCACTCTTCAACGACACAGAGACGGTTCTGCAGCCGTTCGGCGATCATGCGTTATGGGAAGCCATCCTCATCATCATCACCAGTGGCACCATTTCCATCTTTACAGTCAGCGCCAACGTCATGGTGTGGCTGTCCTTCTATATGGACAAGCAACTTCAGGTCGTCAACAACTACTTCATCCTCAGTCTGGCGACAGCCGATATCATCATCGGTGCCCTGTCTATCCCCATTTACACCTTGTACTTACTACAGGGCGGTTGGAGACTAGGAAACATCTTTTGCGACATCTGGCTGTCAATTGATTATGTTGCATCTAACGCGTCCGTCATGAACTTGTGCATCATCTGTTTCGATCGATTCTTGTCAGTGACTCGACCACTTACTTACAGAGCCAATCGAACTCCAAAGAAAGCTAAAGTTATGATCGCGTTGGCCTGGTTAGTATCCGTTGTAGTTTGGATACCACTTATAATTGGTTGGCAATTCTTTTTTAAAGCAGGAAGAAACGTACCCCCAGACGACTGCTATATCCAGTTCCTTTATGACGAGATTGCTCTCAATGTTGTTACTATAGTTATTGCATTTTATTTGCCCGTCGCACTCATGGGAACGCTGTACTACAAAATCTGGCGCGAAACAGAAAAGAGATCGTTGGAGCTGGAGAGACTACAGGAAGGTGGTCATTCCAGTGCCCCTGCCCGTCGGCTACTTTCCAGTGAAGATACCGATGAAGAAGTTGGAGTTCGAGTCAGAAACACATCAAAGTGTCTCCGTTGTCCCTGCTGTCTGATAGCTGATCTAGGAGATGAAGAAGACGATAGCAGTGATCTAACAATCCATCATAACTCACCGTCCACTATGTCTTACTCTGCCAGCCTCAAGTCACGGCGGGGATCAAGGGCACAAGCGATCTTACCTTCGGACTCGCCAAGACACCACACTATCCGAGAACCTCCAAGAAGTGCCCATCAGCTGAACGGTAATCTAGCTGCCGCGGAAAACAACTCGAGTGATAATAATAAGAGTTTCGCTGCCTCTCTTTATACTATACTCATAAAGCTACCAGATGAAAGTCCCAATGCGAGCGAGGAGGACAAACTTCCCAAAATTACCATGGTGGAGGAATCGCCTCAAAGGGAACAGTCTTTGATTCAAGATCAAGAAGGAACTCGCCTCATGCCACCGGAAACAAACGGAAATGAAAAATCAAGATCGAATTCTGTAGCTAGTAACAACAAAGCACCTGCAAACAGTCAGTCCAACCTTAGCATCAGCACCATTTCAATGGTGAACAAAATGGCGGTTCGCGCCAAAACCAACGTGAATCGCAAACGCAAGTCACAATTGATACGAGAAAAGAAGGCTGCGAGAACACTATGTGCTATTTTACTAGCCTTCATTATCACATGGACTCCGTATAGCGTATTGGTGCTCATTTCTTTTAGTGGAATCAACAACGCGGCCGTCACCAGAAGTTTTGAAGTCGCATATTGGCTGTGTTACTTAAACAGCACGGTAAATCCTATTTGTTATGCATTATGTAATGCAACTTTTCGCAGAGCCTTTAAAAGAATTCTAACATGCCAGTGGACACCTCGCCACAGGAGACAACACAAGCAACGTCAGCAAGCGAAAAGGCGGGAGAGATGAAACGAGGCCTGCCTCTGAATTCAGAGTCATTTAACCTGTCAGAGTTTGATCGCTTATCTTCCCGTACATCGTCATTATATAGAATGTAGCTGATTTTATTTATATGATTATACAATGTAGGTGTACGATTCCAAGTAAACAGTACTTATATCTCATTTGTAACTTATTACGAAACTGGTTCAAACGTTTAGGAAGTGTCGCGCCGGAAGACATTTTCTTTAATTCATTCATTGTTATCAACTTGATTGAAGGCACAACCCTCTCGCTACCTTCACCTCCCCCCTGATACAGCTAGACAACTTGACTATCGGCTCCCTCCTGAAACCCTCTTTGTCTAACTATAATTTAGTCAGGGTTAACGAAACTCTGGCAGCCAAAATGACTCTGAGACAGAGTGCACAAATCATGACGTCACAATCGTTGATCGGCCAAATGGAGATCGATCGACAAGAACATTAATGTCATTCTTGAGGCCTGTTCCGACTGGAGCGTACGTTGTATATCGTGTGGCCGTTTGGACCCGGTCAAAGTCCTTCTTGTGCTGCATCTGTGTGTTTCAGAAGCAGTCTGAATCAATCTGCGCGTACAAAGAGGGGTTGTGAACCACACACGGTAATCACCTCGTGTTCGTTGGTCGAATCAGAAGCAATAGACCACAATATAAAAGGCTGGCGCAGTCTTCCTTCATTTTTTGTGCACTTTTATTAATAAATAAGATTGTATTTTGATCACTTTGTAACAAGACTGTACTTGGCTTTCGATGAGTAATATTTTATTTTTACAGTACACAATATTATTTGCTAAAAGATCATTTAATTCAGTAGATATTCATGTTAAATAGTGATAAACTGTATCCTGATAGTCTTGATATACAAGGGATATGAATAATTTAGTTGTTAACTATATATGTAGTCAAAACTGCTAGTAAGTGATTCCCAAAATATAAATCTTTTACTCATTTCTTTTTGAAACAGTACATTTCGGAATGTCAATATAGTACATACACCTGAATGCCCATAAAATAGGAACACTTTTCTTCCCTCTTTCCGTGAAATGATTGTGACAATATATTTCATTCTCGATAAAGACGGTATATATCTTATCATTATATGATTGATCACTCTCCATGACTCTCTAGATTGATCAATATATTCTGAGAAGGCATTAACTCTATCTGCCAAGAATAAGTCCTATCGTCACAATGATTTCATGAAAAGAGGTAAGAAAATATATTCCAACTTTTTGGGCAACAGTCTCAATTATACTCAGGAAGTTGATTTCTAATTACCTAAATGGACACAATGAAAACACTAAATCAAATAATATTTCAGCATCGATAGTCCTCAAAAATGTTGTCCCATAACAATACTGTTTAAGTAGATACTATACGGACTTCGTCGCATGTAAGATACACAGCGCCAACATTTAGTGAACAAAGCGCCAACGTTCTTAGAGGAAGAGAAGTGTATAGATTATCTCATAGAGGCCTATAGTGATCTGTTAAACCTTGCTCACGTTTAAGGTCCTCTGTTTGAATAGAATAAAATGGTACGAGATATTGTGATGAATTTCATCACTTGACCTAGTGAAATAATCAAATTTTAATGCAAACTTCACCCTCCAGTTCCAGTTTATATACCATGGCTTTAATACCAAGAAGAAAGAATGTCACTTTAAGAAGTTATACAAAACCTTATGCTCAACAGTCCCTATTTGTTCCTTGATTTAAATATCATCATTAAGATCGGGATCAATAGATCTTGAGATTGAAAATGATCTAATGTTCTTGCCTAATGAAAATTAGACTTTAAAGTATGTATTTCGCGATATCCAATCTCGTCGGTATTTTATTCTTAGACGTAGAGATGTGCATGACCAAAAAAGTAATTTATCTTGCCAGTATTATCTTTACCACGTCGCGCACAAAAGTAGTTTACTTGTTTGCAAATAAGGTTAAGGATAGAATGCAAACGAATGATAGTGTTGTTCCCAAATATGTAAATGTAGTTTTTGCGCTTTCACCCACATTTTATTATGCTTTTGCGTTCAACTTTCATTCTACATCACGCTGAAAGCGGTTTCCTCCGAATTACATATATATACATATATATATATATATATATATATATATATACATATATGTAATTACATATATATATGTAATTCGGGGGAAACCGCATTCAGCGAGGTATTAACGAGGTATACCTCGTTAATATCACAGTAAGATACGTTAAAACAGAGACATTTTAGAAGAAGTCACTCAAAAAAGGAAAGGCTTTCATGCCTTAAACATGAGATATATTCAAAAAGCCTTGATACATAACAAATTATTTAAAGTATTCTTCATGTCAGTAGTAGGCCTATTTCTTGATCTGTGTAGGGAATCGTTACTGTTCCGTTTACTCTCTGACCAAATGACCAAGCTACCCCTAGTCGTTGATTCGATAACAGAAAATATGCAGTTTATTTGGGCGCGTCCGATTGAGAAATGTTTCACTTTTCTCTCTCGCGGCTAGCCGAGCTGCATTCCTACCCGCTGGACGTCGGCGGCTCACCGCAAATTGGACATGACACAGCGGGGCAGCTGCGGGTAGGTAGACTTGAGAGATGAGCCGATACTCTGCAACACTTTCCTGAAGTGTCAACTACCAATTGTATCCCTTCAAGCAAAGCGTTGGCATTCAATTAACATTCTGTCACGACAACGTGGGAAGTGTTCTGGTCACCTTTTCTTTTTTATTATTTGGAGTCAAATCATTGCCTTGTTTACAAATGCCGTTTCAAATATACAAGAGGCAGAGAACATGCAGTTCTATTATGTTTACTATGTGATGGAAAAGAACCCTTTGGAGCGTCAGCCAACCCACTATCAATTCAATTTTCCCCTACCATTTCAAAATGACAACTCTCATTGACTTTGACTAGGCCTTTGGTATGACCTCTTTTCCCTATTTTCCCCCCGAAAGCTGAAAAGGTCAAATCATATATTTGATATAAGGTTAATCTTTCATTCCTTCTTTACCTCATTTTCAATTACTAAGCCGTATATCGAAATTATGAGATATTGGTTTTCCTCCAAAAGGCAGTCTTATTCCAATTGATAACGTATATTATCCTGTTCAAAAGAAAGATACAATGAGCCGACTCCAACCTTCGGCAAGACAAGAGAGAGCGCCATGAAAAGATATTGAACTTACATATATGGACTTCAACTTCTCTGACCTTCTACCGAAGAAATCTAGACCCATGTGAATTTACATTTTACTTTAATGACGAATCAGCACCATACGACTGTACATGTCGACTATCACTGACTTTGTTTTAGACTACAATTTTGTCCCCACCAGATAAAAGAGCTAGGTAGTAGATTCGAGGTAACTTTCAAATTTCAGTACTATTGCACGAGGACAGAACGTGAATGAAATAGAGACCTTTCGTCAGAAGACAACACTCCCTTAATATGAGATAGTAATGGATAAGGAGATAAAAGTCGAATAAAATGTCAAAATTGCCTCAAAGCTAGTGGGAACGTGAGATGGAAATAGAGTTTACAATATTATTAACATTATATCATTCAAGGTGGAGGACTGGTTATAAAACACATGACAATAATTCCCCAAAAAGGAAGTTTAACTTTTTTATCAAAGCAAAAATGTGACCACCATATTTCGACATGGTATATGAGAGGATTATTCCTTTCCAAATGTTGACATCTGATTTTGACACTGACCTTGTTAAAAGTGACACACATCTACCTACAGAACAGTGCGACAAGCATGAAATCTCAATACACTGCACTGACTTGGGACGAAATACTCGACTAAGCATGACAGTGATTCGCAAAACAGACAGCACTACAAACTCAAATTGTGACGACTACAATCAAACGAAGAAGTGACCGGAAATGAAACTCGAAATTTATACACTAGAATATTTAAGGCTTTCTATAAGTTACCGGATGTACAGATACTTTAGAATAATTTTCCCCATAGCTTCATCTTGAAGTCTACCCGTCATCATTAACAAGGAGGTATACAACTCGACATGGATAAAGCACACACCCACTTGAAGGTGTCTTAGTGACTGCATGACAGGTTTTCGACTGTATGTGTGACGTATTTCCGATAATAAGACGAAGATTTGGATGACCGACCATTGACAATATAGGGACTTTTTGATTTGCACGACGACATAGTGGACTGCTTCGTGTGACGTTATTTTAAGGCACTGTGATGTCCTTTTAAGGCACTGCCAGTACCTTAAAAGGACATCACGCGTAGCACTCCACTATGTCGTCGTGCAAATCTAAAAGTCCCTAATATCATGCTATAACACGAAAAAACGTATACTTACGACTAGAACAGGTAGGAGAAAACAAAACTAGACCAACTACCTGGAACACTGAATGCAAACTTTCTACGGATTCACCTTAAGAACTCATAGATTTAATGATTACGAACAAATTACGAACTGTACATGTTATTTTAAAAATACAAGGGGCACACTAAAGAAAAACTGACGGAATCGATTCTTAATTTTAAGATCAACCATGATGACGAAAACTTGACGAAGTTGACTTACAGACTATCGCAACGATGAAAACATGACCATGTTGGCGGGACCTGTCTTATTTCTTATACACGTTGCACATCAGGCATCACATAGGCCGACGGCAGGGACGTGTTCGGTCTTTGACTGCATTGAATTATGTTGAACGACAAAACGTCTAGAATAACTTGGGAACAGACAATTATAATGACGAATATTCAGCGAAAATACAGACGAAAATACAGAAGAAAATAAAGACGAATATTGAAGAAATTGTTAAGAAACACTCATTAGAATTAGATGACCACATAGTCAAATCTTGACCACGAAGTGTTTAATTCAGAAAGTTTAGACGAACATTGTGCTGAAAACTGGAGGAACACACGCATCAGAACTGACGGACGTACAGAGTGACA
Source organism: Strongylocentrotus droebachiensis (assembly GCA_035222895.1). Classification (NCBI taxonomy): domain Eukaryota; kingdom Metazoa; phylum Echinodermata; class Echinoidea; order Camarodonta; family Strongylocentrotidae; genus Strongylocentrotus; species Strongylocentrotus droebachiensis. The sequence goes on along the minus strand of JAVYIG010000470.1, from coordinate 294,483 downwards.
ATAACTTGACCGAAAACCTATCGGACCGTCTAGACAAGCATTAAGACAAATATTTGAGGAAACTTTTATCAGAACCTACAGACGAACATGACAAAAACTTGACGAAGCACTTCACAGAACTTCTTGACGAGCATTCTGACAAAGGTTTGACAAAACACTCAACAGAACACAGACGAACTACAGACGAACATGGTGACGAAAACTTGACGAAATACTCATGAGAACTTAAACACGAGCAGAATAACGAAGACTTGACAAAAACCTGCGTCAGAACTTAAGAACACCATACTGCAAAATAGTCCAACAGATAACCCTCGTGCCTGTTGGACACGAGACGTTAATCAAATGTAGAGTCACCAAGACGAAAACTTGGCGTAACATTGATCAGAACTAACAGACGAGCAAATGGGAACATGTATCAGAACTTACATACCAGTGATTAACCCTGACAGAACCGCCAGAAGGACTTACAGAAGACTTCAAGGACGAAAAACGGACGAAAACTGTTTAAGAAATCTAGAGCGGGTAGAAGTGACGAAAACTGGACGGAATCTGTAGGAAAAACTTACAGACAAGAATACTGACATTGACAAAAACTAACGACACACTCAGCACAGTCTCGATGTCTGGATAGTGACAATCGGTTTAATAAAAGCCTTATGATTGAAAAGAAATGTTTGGTCACAGTTGTTGGACTCGAAGACTTTAATTTACCCTGCAGAACTCAATCAAACGGAACATTTTCGGACGGCCGTTTGACACAACTGCAGGACCACCAATTGACCTTTTATTAGAGGCTTAAACTAGACGATGCTCAGACCGACTTGAAGAATGAATATTCCTACGCATTCACAACTATTGCGATTGTTCAGAACGACTTCTTGATCATTTCCTTCGGACAGAGAAGGTATTGACAAACCAACTCATATCATACGTAAAGCACTTTAATCTCGAATGGACAGAACCAGAAGGCAATGTGTTGGGGGTTTTCGGGGACTTTTGGGTTATATTTCTGGTCACTCGGTTTAAAGTTAACAGAACAATGACACAGGCTCGAACCTGCAAGAGAGTTACTCGAACACAGAACTGAGAACTTGAAAACGACTAGGATACTTATACCAGGACCATAGAGTCTGACCGATCGGACCAGACAGTGGTCGTCCATCTTCCGTGTTGTTACCAGCTATAATGACCATTTATGCTCATTCAATAGGCAATTAACCCATCAACACAGGGCCCTGTTTCATAAAACTTGTTATCAATAACAAGTTACAAGATACTGTTATAAGCTACTGAAATCACGGCATCTGATTGGCTGAGAGCAAATTTGTCATAGAAATTTAGCAGTCGTTATAGATAACAAGTTTTATGAAACGGGCCCCTGGTGTGTTGTGGCTGCTGAGGAAGCTGCTGATCCCCAACATCAACGGATTAACAAAAAGAAGATAGACAAGTACCACAGACAAACACAAGTCTTCATTTGAAAGATAGAAGTCAGACATGTACATTTTTAACATAGGATTTTAAAACGCAGTATCAAACGATCCAGGGAAATAGTTGACATGCTTAACTTTATTAACATCAGTGATACTCTTGACGGTTGAGTTGACCCATGAACTGACGCTGACGATCCAAGATGCTTGGGAGACGTGTGCATGTGTCAAACACCTCTTACGGGTTCACCTTTATCGAGTGTACTGCTATCAGCATTAAATTAAAGCATAGATCATTGGAATGCTATTAAAACTTCGAAGCTATCAAATATATTAAAATATATTTGGGCTTTGACTTGTGATATCTAGACTTGGACAATCGTCGGACTCTGGATGGCTTTGGAATTTTCTGAACCTTGTTAACTGGGAACTTGTCACCTCGTCCGAATATGATTTAAAATAAATGTAAACTTTTCAATAATAAGAATAGAGTGCTTCATAACACAGACGTAAACGGATGACCTTCGGACTCTGACTTAAATATAGACAAAATATATCTTAGTAGTTTTTAGTGAAATTATCATTTTCTTAATGCCAACTCGAAAGGAACTACGTCTTACACGTTGAAAACACAATGACATGACTTAACTCCTTTAACCTCTGAAAAACACTTTGAAACGATGACCAACTACTCACGAACTGAAGAACAATGACTTCACCAATAACTCTTGCAGAAGATACCTCAACCATAGCTGCCATTAATTTTGGTCAGGGAGGATGGTTTATTAAAATTAAAATGACCAAACAATTGTGATGTACAATCACAGACTTTCACTTTCCCCATGATTACTTAAGCTAAATAATAATGCTTTGTTAGCAATTGTATAGAAAATTTATTCTGCGGCATCGTTTCCTAATCTAGAATATGGACATTTAAAAAAAATATTAATATACAAGAACTTGCGTTTTACCTATCATCGGCAGGCATTTTGAATATCACTAAAATGCGGTATCTAACGATCTAGTGAAATATCTGACGTACGCATATTCAAATCAACTCTTGACGGTTGATTTGACCACAATCTGACACTGACGATCTGAAAAACTTGGGAGACTGTCTTGTTGCATGTGTTAAACGCCTCTTCTGACTTCACGTTTATCGAGTGTAATGCTATGACTAGCTAGGTTTGATGGCTTCGAAATCACTGCGCAACGACTTTCAAAGTGGCGCCTTACCTCACCAACTGACCTTAACCACTTTTTTCTACAAATGAAATCTTATAAATTCATTCCACTTCTCTCTCTCTTTCTCTCTCTCTCTCTCTCTCTCTCTCGAAATGATCTCTTTCTTATACTAGGAAATAAACTCGCAAACGGGTGCATTGTTTAATGCGTCTGTTTACGAATGAACAAGACTGCAGTACAGGATGAAATTAGAGACCCTTATACGACGAAGGCTCCACATTTTGACAATAACTACGAAATCGACTACCAGTAGCTTTTTTTAATAAGACCAATAACAAAACTACATAAAGTTTGGTTTATTCTAGAATATGACAAGAGTATAGCCCTTCAGTTATCATTTGAAGTCAAGTAGGACTTCAGACCGGAATCAAAAAATCTAACACTGGACAAATAATTCAACTTTAGCCTCAATTAAAAGTCAGAGTAAGCGGACTTAAGACCAGAGAAAACTGGAACACGAGACAATACTTTCCAAACTGACAAAGGACAATTTGAATAAAGTGTCATTTTGAAGACTTAGACAAAAACGTTGTACATCAGACGGGAAGTAAACTACTCAATACCTGACTAATTTCGGTTCTCTTCTGATCAGACTGCAGATTTCAACTGCATAGTTCAGTTAAGTGATAATAGGCAACATAACGATCGCATATATACGAATAATCACGCCGTTACATGCACACAATAATTAACTATGCACTGAGGGCGACTCGCGAAATACCGTTAAATCATACCAGTACTTCATGAACTTTCTAATAACTTCGACTTCATGTACTTTTGAACTTAAGACTTACGACAAAAAGGCTTGAGACAAAAAGGAACACCTACGAAACACTAAATGGATACCATTTTCGCAATGGTAAATCCAGACGCTCCGTCTATATCCATTCCAACTCAAGCTATGGTCACAAATCTGAGCAGCGACCGACCGATCAGTAGCCTGCTCAGTCGCTGCTGGAATTTAGGCATCGCCCAGCAATTAGGTCGGTGCCCGGGCGGCAACCGCCCAGGCACCGAGCGTATTGTGGGCGGCGAGTGAAAAGTGAGCAGGCGCCGCCCAAATTTTAACTCCGCGCTAAAACTTCAGCGGCGACCGAGCGATGCCCTAAAAACGAGCGGTGCCTGGGCGGCCGCCGCTCGGTGGCCGGGCAGCCGCCGGGCAGAATTGGTTGAAAACTCGCCGCTCGGCCGCCGAGCAGGCTACTTTTGGGTTATGTGACCATAGCATAACCAACAGAAAACTGACCGAGAGCACAACAGTTTCTTTTGACTATACTCTGACCATGGACCTATGAAGTAGGTGCATAATTATATTCTCTCACCCGAACTTGCAAACGGACGTAAGGGCGTTTTGACTATGTGGTATAGAGGGCGATGGTTCGGAATCATGGAAACCCGGACTCATATCAGAGCGCTTATGCATAGGGCACCCATCTTCCGTGATATGGACCTAGTAACTTAGACATGATTTAAACCCAAGCATTGTATAAGACATAGACCTATATACTTGCTGTAAATATATGTCTCATGTAGAACACACTATCCAAACAATGAATAGCAATCTTTAAGATGTTTCTTTCATGACTTATCCATATCTTTAAAATTGAAGGTTGTCTCTATCAATAAAATCCGAAAACGCTTCTTTTGGGGGGATATTGTAGAATACTCAATTTTCATAAAGGACATAATAAACTAAATTACTCAAGGTACATTTATTTATATTAATTTTGTTAAGAAAATAATGAAATCAAGGACCATTTTCCGCTTACCCCAAAAATGGTTATTAATGACTTATTTCCTTGAACATGGACTTTGCACATGCTTTAAGATTTTGTATCGTTTTTTTTTTCTTTCTAAAGGTTATTTTGGTTCATCTATATACTAGAAGTAAAACGGTGTTATTCATTAATAAAGCTTTCCCTGTAATGTTCATGTGGCGAATAGTTCCATAATGTAGCAATGATCCGCCACGGCGTTCGTTATAACGTTATTTATGGCGCAGATGTAGACAAATTAAAGAAACCTAATGATTCCTGCAGTAAGTGACACTGTTTATGCCGTTTAACAGAAGCAATCTATCCCTCTGTTATGATCCGCGTTCATTTGTTATTCCTTTTAATGAAAATGCCACTTTGATGATGAAAAGGAAGAAATGAAGAGCAAGAACTCATCCCCAGATATACAATTTCCCTGAGAGCTGTCGGGCGCACATTTGATATATTTTCTGAAAATGAAGTACGGTTAGTGACGTCATAAACTGGCATGGAAACCAAATAATACAATCGTACATTAGAGCGCTGGAAAGACCTCAGCTAGATCGATGAAAATAATAATGCCTTGGTATTCAGAACAATATCACAATAGAAAATATTTCTCAATCCTGCTTTTGATCTCATTTATTTGTTGGATTCAATCTGAATTTTGAAGGAGAGAGATGAAAAAGTTAAAGTGAGAGTCATCCAATGGAGCCAAAGAGAAACAAACAATACGATTTGACTCTTATAATGATAAGTGTTTGTGGTGAACGCGAGTTATATCCACGTTCATCATTGCTCTAACTATTTTGTAGGCCGAGCAAAATAAAAAGTATGATTTACACAGATTTAAAACGATTGCCAAAAATAAGACTCCTTTCATTCAGCCTAAAAATAGTATCGTCATATGCAATCAATCCATTTATTTCCTCGAGGTTGAATATTTATTTTTAAAGTGAGGTTCTTATCAATGTGAATTATCCTATTCAAATATTACCGGTTGTTTACGTCGAAGATGGTGGAGGAAATAAGAAACAATGTCGTGATAAAGCACTCCAGATCTTAAGACTTCTGATGATAATGTTGGACATTAGTTCATCCATCACAACATTGATAAACGATGAACGCCCCCTACTGTACATTCAAATACTCCGAGTATACTGCGTCATTGATACATTACTTACATGAAATTTATTGAATTTGATGTGCTAGAAAGCAAGCAATTATGTTATTGTTAATGATTTATTTTAATGATATTCCCAACGTTTTGATAAGAAATGCACATACAAGTTATAACTCCACATACAACATATTGGACCAGTATATGACTAAAGGGACAGTCATATTATATATGAGATCTATTTCGTTCTGTATCTGTATCAGATCCTTTCCTTTTTTCTTTTCTTTTTTGCATTTTGCAACCTTGCACTTCATTAATGTTGGGCAAAATACGACGGGTAAGAATGATTGGAATGTAAAATACTCTCGTTATGTATGTATGAACCATGAATGTAGCAATATGGACTTCAGAAACCGTAATTTCCTGTCCATACAATGTCAGTTGTAAGTCACGCTTCTAACCACGCAGAGTATGTAGGTCTAACCCGTATGGACAGCAAAATCCGTAATTCACAATGGCAATTCACTCACAGGCCAAGGCACACCTTGCAATCCGACTGCGACTAGACTTAAGTATGGAAAGTAGAGTAAGACAAACTGTACCATGTATTCTTAATAATATAGGTGTATTCTGCGACAAACAAAATAGAAATTTATCATTAATCGCCATTTGTATTTATTTATTTATTCATTCATTTTACTTATGTACTTTATGCACCATGTCATAAGTGCCAGAGCTTTATGTTAAAGCTGGAATGCAAAACTGTCTTGTTTTCTGTTTTCTTTGTTAATGTTTTTCGTTTGTCATAATAATTATGGAGTAGTTGCAATCGTGTTTTGTATTAAAAAAAAAGCACAAGTATTGAAATATTCAACGACTACATCTAAATTCTACCGATTTTATGCTATTGATGTTCATACAGAATTACTAATCTAAATGATTCATCAAACGTTGTAACATGTAAAGTTATTGTTGTTTCTTTTTTGATAACAATGAATCACTTAATTTTGTTATGACAAACCAATAAAACTTTAAAAGTTTTAAATATGAGAAGAAAAACACACATTGACTTTGATCGTGAATATTGTTTTTTGCTGGTGTGTCCTTAAAACTGGTGATTTGAAAATGTGCAATGGATGATGGTACATTATTAGAAGACAAAAGAAAAGAGATTAAATTGAAAGAGATGATAATACTTTTGTGAAGATTTACCTCATCGAGAGGCGGATCAAGGAGGGGAGGGGGGTCACGGCCTCACGGGGGTCTGGAGACCCTTTCTTGTTCTCGATAACTTTCTTTTTGCTTGTGACTTTGTGGAATAGGACCCCTACCCCCTGTAAAGAGTCATGAAATCGCCCCTACCCTCTTTATAGACCATAATAATAATAATAATAATAATAATAATAATAATAATAATAATAATTATAATAAAGATATATTTATTGAGCGCATAATAAACTGCTTGCTTGTGATTGTAATATTGGGGATTTATCTGTGGTAACTATGGTTTGCTTCTTCTTATGGTGAGAAAAGTTATATTTGTGTGCATTATCTATGGAAAAATTGATGAATAATTTAAAATCGCAACGAAAAGTTTACAAAAGTTCTCCCCCAGGACAAAGTTTTTCTCACAAAATATTTTCATTCCTACTTGCATTGCTGATTATGAATCTCGTATAGTGCCTTCTAGCGAACATTGATCTTTGATATCTCGATACAAAAGGTGTTATTATTAATCATCCATGTGCTGCTGACTGATTGATTTGTAGAATAACAGGTGATGTGATTGTTTGCTGAATTAAGAGTGATTGCATGCCATAGGCGTATACGAGACCGGATGCACCCCGATGATTCTGGAGAAATAAAATATTCAGGCAAGCACCATTTCATATCTATCAGCGATTCAGAGCTCGAAAATGTCATTTAATGTTTTTATAGTGCATCATGACAAAAGTGTCACTTTCTTTTTCTCGCTCGCTTCCCTTGGTCGCTAAATTTTAGAAAATGGAGAGTTGACTTTCGGAAGATGTCAGGGCCCCTGGCGAAAATGTGCCCCCCCCCCCTCATTTGTTGTTAAGCCAATGTTCTTGAAAGATTTTTCAAGAAGATATCACACTATCAATGAGGGAGCCACTCATTTTTCTGAAAACTCTGTCAAATCATGAAGATGTGTATGAATAGCAAGAACGAGTTTTTACCTTACTGCTGCAGTATTCAGATCGCTCTCCAAAACTAAAATGTTTTTTAATACCAAAACCTGAGCTGTCGCAAAACGGGTTTGTTATTCTTTCAGAAATGCTTACCAAAATCTTTTTTTTTTCTTTTGTAATGATAAGTCCTTCTATCTGATTCCCCCAATAATCCACTATTTCGATAACCTTTATTTCATTGCTATTTTTCTTGCTCTTCTGTTCACCTCTTCTTTCTCTTATGTTATATAAAAGAGATTTTCCTTGGGTTGTTGCTAACTCCTTGATTAATAGCCTCATGCACCATATCGATATGCATGGAAAAACAAAACATTGAGACGAGGATTATTTAAAGATTCGAGAACTGTACAACGAATCGTCTTGTTTCTTTAATGATTTAATGAAACGTAAAAGCTTCCGTGCTTTGCGCGGGAGGGGGAGGGGGAACTAAATACGTCTTCTTTCTCTAATGATTTAATGAAACTTAAAAGCTTTCGCGCTTCGCGTGGGAGGGGAAATAAGTTCAGACGAGGATTAAGAGAAGAGAACTGTACAGCGAATCGTCTTGTTTCTCTAATGATTTAATAAAACGTAAAAACTTCCGCGCTTCGCGCGGGAGGGGAAATAAGTTCAGACGAGGATTAAGAGAAGAGAACTGTACAGCGAATCGTCTTGTTTCTCTAATGATTTAACGAAACGTCAAAATTTCCGCGTTTCGCGGAGGAGGGAGGGGAAACTCGCCCCTCCCTGCACCCACCCCCCCCCCCCCGCATTACGTCACTGCTGGTCACCATTACGTACCAATATTTGGATCGCATAATTTCAAATTTGGGCCCCCCCCCCCCCCCCCCTAAGAAATCCTGGATCCGCGCCTGGGGGTAGACACGTCCTTGTAGCTTTCCCCCGTTTCTCCTTTCATTACCGTCATCCTCTCTCTTGGTATTGTATTCTTACAACTATTGTCTCAATCTTGCTTTCTTTCTTTCTCTTGTTCCAGCCCCCCCCCCCCTCCCTCCCTCTCTCTCTCTCTCTCTCTCTCTCTCTCTCCTCTCCTCTCTCTCTCCTCTCCTCTCTCTCTATCTTTCTCATTGTCATCTCTTTTTTTTTGTAGCACTGTAATTATAATCATATTTCTGTCAAATCTTAAATCGCCCACACATCATTTATACTTTCTCCTGCTTCTTTTTTTGTTTATTTTTTTAAAAATGTACTCAAATGTGTTTTTACAGTTTCTTTGAAATTGGCAAGTTGAAACCCTGCCAGCATCACCCTTCCTGTGCCTGAATAAATCATCCAGCAAGACAAATTACACCTGAAATTTATTTCCCTCAATCAATCAGAGCAGATGGTTCTAGCAAAGCAGACATTATTCTCAGCACCTCCGATAAATCAAAATGTGCTGAAGAATAATCATGTGCAGGTAACTAAACATTAATCATTCTCATCCCTTCCGTTATACCCGAGTTTGTTGTTATTTTAATTTCACATTCGCATCCTGTTCTCGGCAGAGAATAAGAGAGAGAGACAGAGCGAGAGAGAGAGAGACACACACAGAGAGACACACAGAGAGACACAGAGATAGACATAGAGAGGGAGAGAAAGAGAGAGACAGACAGAGACAGAAAGACATACAGACACACACACATACAGAGAGAGAGGGGGATAGAGATACAGAGAGAGAGAGAGAGATGGTGAAAGTTTCATTAAAAAAAAGAATATTAACCACCCTTTCCATCATGATTTCCTAGTCTCAACATCCGCATGCTTTCATGATTTAAGTATAGCATTTACAGCAACTTTTTGCTTGGTTGTGAAAATATGCATAATGTTGTTCTTCACTAAATTCATCAAGAATTTAAGAAAAGAGGGAAAGCACTGAAGTTTATTTATTAGAAAAATGATCGACGTTTAGTACAGAAAAAAAAACTCTTGTTTTCTTGTTTAAAGTGTTATGATTATATTTCAACTGCGGTACGAATACTAACCAGAGGATGAAAATTTAAATGAATTCTGTAATATTTTCGGCGTCCTATATCCTTGTTTATGTTCTAAACGAACCATTGAACGAATTGAACTATAAAGAAGAAAAAAAGTTGGCCAACAATTGTGGACAGTTTTAAGCATGCAACTTGTTTTAAGTTCGTGCGTTAATGTTTTACCCAATCACGATCACTCTGATCAAAAATATTTGGTCTGTAATTGCACAAAAGTTGTTCTAACACAAATTATTACTCTATACATTGGGCACTATTGTTACCTAGCATATATTGTTTTAACAGTGCATAAAGCCCTTTATACCTGCAAGGCTTCATTTTTAGTTAAGCGCGGTCTATTTCATAATTTACATTTCACGTTACACGTCGTCGAATTTGTTTACAAGAAATATAACGGAAGACTGAAAAGATCTTTGATAAGTTACATAATCATATCATCTATTTTATTTTCTGTGGGGCTCAGTCAGTAGAGCATCGCCTCACAACCGGGAGATCGTGGGTTCGAACCCTGGCCGCGTCATACCAAAAGACGTTAAAAGACGGGAGTTGCTGCTACCTTGTTTGGCGTTCAATAATAAGGGATAGAGCAACGTCGGTCTGGCGCTGCTCAGTGGCTACCGGGCTAACGATCAATTGGGCAAAAATAATTTCCCTTTTCGGTTAAACTGAATAAAATTTGGAGTGGACTTTAAAAGATTATTATTATTATTATTATTATTATTAAATTAGGGACACGTTTAATGATGAGAGGAAAAGGGGAAACTTATCGAAAGGGATAACACTTATTAGAAAAGAAAAGGAGCACTGTCAAATCACAAAGGGTAATTATCAGAGGTTAAAAGGGGGCACTTCTTACACCTGAAAGAGCCACTCATCAGGGATGAAAAGGGGCCCTTATGAAAATGGGAATTTGGCATTTGTCGACGGAAAATGGGCACTTATGAAAAGAGGATAGGTCCCTAGCTTATTAGAGAGTAAAAGGGACCGTATCATTGTTGAAAAGGAAATTATCAGAGGCGAAAAGGGGCACTTATCGCACCTAAAAAGGGGCATTGGCCAAATATGAAAAGGAGGCACTTATGAGAATGAAAAAGGGGTACATATGTTAATGAAAAAGGGGCACTTATGATAAATGAAAATGTGCATTGTTTTATTGAAAGAAAAGGGGCACCGATCAGGTTGTAATAGAGGCATTTATCGGAAGTGAAAGCTTATTGCAAAGGAAAAGGGGCAAGTGTCAAAATGAATGTGGCACTTCTTACAAAGTAAGAGGGGCGCTGCTTGTGCATTGAGCCAATCAAGACCGTAAACGGGTAATGTTTGCAAGGCTATGTGTTGCACAAAGCAATCCTTCACGAAACCTGCATGGTGCTTTAGTGTTTTGTGAAAAATTGCACTTGTGGAAAATGAGCGCCCATGCAGAAATACAAAGAGAGCAACCTAAAATGTTAATATTTTTGTTAACATAATAACGGCCCTCAAATTTAAAGGATATCTGATTTAAAATAATATCTAGTTCAAAACAATACTCAGAAGCTCAGAGTTCTATCTTTAAATCATGCTCTCCTTGTATTGCTATCCTACCTCATCATAACAAGTTACTCTAGACATGATTGACTATACTAGTGCTGGGGTACAAAACTGCAAAGCCATAAAATCCTAAATTCTAAAAAAAAAAATCTACAATGGCGTTGGAACAAAACTACGGGGCATATTACTACATTCATTGTGTGAGTAGAGTCAGTGGTCAAATCTGACTCTATAGTGCTGAACAAACTGTGAATAAGTCTGAAAAGCCTCATTTTTTCTCAGCTTATTATCATTATCAATAAAATTATCATCTTGAATAAATGGTCGATCACTGTATCCCATCTAGTGGGATCTTGTATAGCTTACCTTCACAAACATCTTGGTTTGGGGGTAGAGTCTGTAACACGTACTACAAGGCTTGTATAACTGGTAAGTCAAAATACACGAGCTTGTGGTAATTCATACAGTTCTGCGAGGAACACAAATTCGATGGTCCTGGTTTGCATAATTAGGGTGTCCCAGAAAACCTATGCTGAGCAATATTATTGTGAAAGAGCACCTTTTCCCCCTTTTAAAGGATTTGTCTGTTGAATTAAATTGAACTGGTCCACATGTCAGCCTACGGTTGAATTACATGGAGATAACTAAGTAAAATCACAACAACAAAATGTCTTAGAAATCTATCAATATTCGTACAGTATTATGAAGGAAAGAACAGGGATCGAGGGAGGAGACGAGACAGAAAGGAGAAAATGAGAATCAACGATCTTGAGGCAGAGGTGTGACAGTCTACAGAAGAAGAGATTGTAAATTATATGATAAGTGAGTTGATTGATCCACTAAATAATCATCTGTTATGTCACTTGATACATTCTAAATTACGGAATAATAGAGATAGGTGTAAAGCGGAGGGAAAGAGTAAGGGAAATAGAGGGGAATTGGGGGCAGGGGACAGAATAAGAGGAGGTAAGAGGAGGGAAACACACAGAGAAAGAGAGAGAGAGAGAGAGAGAGAGAGAGAGAGAGAGAGAGAGAGAGAAAAAAAAAGGGGGGAAAAGAGGAAGAAAACATGATGATAAGAAATATGAATACATTTTGATATTATCGTAGTGAGAGCAATTTAATTGATGTAGGACTGTTCAGTATGGATATGTAATAACTATACAAAGAATACTTAGGCCTACTTGTCTGGTTTATTTTTGTAGTTCCGGAGGGCGCTCTTACCATCATTATCATATAAAAAGATTCCCTATAGAAATATACCTACAACATGACTGTCATGTTCCTTGGTCGGAAATCCATGAATTGCCCCGCTTGTCCCTCCTTCAAACCATTCTAACCAGGGGGTGTTTCATGAACTAAAATCGAAATCAATTTTAGGCCCTCAAAATCGATCCGATCGATTTTAGGTTTTAGTGAAACACCTCCCAGGTTTACCGTGCTTTGTCAATGCTTTTGTTTTTTAACACTCTTCGTGATTTTTTGCTGTAAGGGGGAGGGGGTATATTAAGTTCACCTCAATTCCAAAGTCTGCTTTGAATTTTGAAACATTTCTGAATGGACTTCAACCCGAACACATAAGTAAAATAATAATCGTCAGGGTCCTGATTGTCATGTCTATGTTATTAACATTTTCAATATAATCTCAAATCGCGTACATTATTTTTCAGACTTTCAAAAAATATAAATTTAGCTTATCGAAATGTAGTATGCAAACATCATCACCCACTTGTAATGGCTATACATATAGTAATTTATCTTTTTGATGACCATCTATAGATCTCCATATATATACATTTCATCCAGACGGTGACAATAATCAAAATCATTCGAGATTGATTTATGTATAGGACAGCCAGACGAGACCAGCTTATTGTAATTAGTAATCAAAATACGCGCAATATATGTTTAGCGGAGAAAATTCATAGTGGCGTATTTTATGATTGTGAGTGTATAATCTGAATCTATCAATTTCGTTTTCCTGAGCAATGCATAGTTATCGTATTGGAGGGGCACAACCACGTGCTGATCAATGCATTAATGATAAATGAAGTCTGTCACAACTTCACAAGATGTTTAAATGAATTGATATGCTATAGGAAGGTCTAACACCTCTCGTAAACATGTTGTATGATTGCCCTTCCCGGCCTCTACCTTTCTTTTTCTCTCACCTTCACCCCCTTTCTCTCTATCTCTCTCTCTCTCTCTCTCTCTCTCTCTCTCTCTCTCTCTCTCTCTCTCTCTCTCTCTCTCTCTCTCTCTCTCTCTCTCTCTCTCTCTCTTTCCTTTTTGTCTGATTTCTCTTTTTTATCTTTCAGCCATTCAATTTGGAGCCGACGAACCCCCGTAGCTAACCCGCTGCTTGCAAGCTCGATATCAATGACGGGACAATCAAATACGAAAAATATGGTTAAAAATTTCAAAGACATCGAGAAAGCAATAAAGTTAAATCCGAATCAGCATCAGTTATTTTTTTCTCGGTCGAGTGGTTTTGCTCTTCGTCAAAGAAAAGCCGCGGCGAGCTTTGTCCAAGACTATGGCCAGGTGCACGAACCAATCACAGGCGACCTTTCAGAATTAATCTGTCGAGGAAGTGAAAGCGGTCTATTCAACGTAAATTTTGTACGTCCTGAAAATCATGAAGAATATTCCTTTCCAGGCTGTGAATGGTCTGTAGTCTGCGGGTAATCATAGATATCTCCGAGAAAGGTAAGAAAAATCAGTTTTTGTGAGATAGTTAAAGGATATCAGTGTTAAAATGAGGTACAAAGGAGCAGCTGGTGGCTGTCGGCGAAGCAGAAATAACAACACACAGCCCCATCTATTCATAATTTTGCGTGCAACCTGAAGTGGGGCGTATACGTTGTCGTTGTCACGGCACGGTTAATTAAGGTTGTGTAGAGTAAAGGACCCGGTTTTCGGCCACTTAAGACAAAATCCTATTTTTTTGACTCTTTACTTCCTATTTATTGTCATTTCTTGTTCAAATCATGAAGCAAATATTATTATTATTTAAACAAAAAAAGAATCCAAGAAAAAAATCACGAATTGCCATGACAATATTCATTTCAATTTTCACTGTTTTGGAGCCGGTTATCGGCATAGCGAACCAGTTTTCGGCCGCATGTACAAAGTCAATAGGAAGCGCTCGCGCGCGCCATGCGTTTCCGCGCTAATGTATAGCACAAGCGGGCGGAGCAGGTTTCCCACGCCGGAGCTCCCGGGTGCTCGCCTGGCCGAAGACAGGCACAGCGGTGATCGGAAGTTGGAATCTGAATTAGATCTAGACCTTCTAGACAGACATATCGGGTCCGGCTGCATTGATTTAATACATGCGATGAGATACTTTTGAGCTTGCGACTAACACAAAATCGGGCTCTAAATCTGAAAAATACTTGAAATAAAGCTCATTTTATGGTACCCATATTTCTTACATACACGCGTAAGAAACTTGATTTTTCAGATTTGGGTAGCAGGACCGCCGATTACATCGCTAAAATGTGATATTTTAGGATATATTTTCCATTGCAAATGTGGTTCTTCAGTGACTCTGGCATGGTATGGTATGTGTGGGATATGTGATATGCTATTATGCGATGTATTTTAAAGGGATTTTACCATGCATCCAATGGATCGGCCGAAAACTGGAGCTGGCCGATTACCGGCTCCTTTACTCTATGTCACTATTGTGTCTAGACAGGTATAGGTTGAGTATCCGGATAGTTTATTTAAAACAGCATTTGCAAGAATAGCAGATCATCTGTGTGTGTGAATATGATTGTGGTGGTGGTTATTTTACCAGGGCTGCGTCTCACGAAACCGTCAAAAAAAGTACAAGTTCAGCGACATCCCATTGAAATGTGTAGGGCCTATTAAGTTTAACACACGTTTCTATGGGATGTCGCTGAACTTGTACTTATGACGGTTTCGTGAGACGCAGCCCTGACTGCTAAGAAAGCATAAATGCTTGTAATACTAAGCAACCAGACGGCCAACGGCTTTAGGTCCGCTCCGAGGGACCTGGTAATGAGGATTAATGCCTTACCGAAGGGCACTAGCGCATCGCCTTGGTTTCGAACCCAGGTCACAGGATTACGAGACCACTGCTCTACCGACTGAGCTATCGCGCCTCCTCGTTTAAGATTAGTACATCATGTACACTACACATGTAGATCTACAACAAGTGCACCTTGAACTTAACAGAATTCAAAATAATGAAGAATTAACTGGGTCTAATAAGTAAATTAGACCCTAGAGTCTAGATCTATGTTTGATATTAAAACGTTGAATAATTTACTATGATTAATTTAAAGTCCGCACGCAGCAGTTTTAAACAAGTTACAGCACTATAAACACGCAGATTTTCTAGCTTAATGCTGATAGCACGTGACACAAAGAACTTTGTGCATTGAGCGCTGTACCATGACTTTACGCGCGCTCATTGGCCGATCCGCTCAAGTGGCTTCGAATTTAAGTGTAAGAGGGCCTACTTAACTTAAGCGCAACTGTGACAACGTCATTACGAACTCGTAGCTCGTGCACAGTTATTCCTTCATAATCATTTTGCCTTGCGCTTAGACTAGAAGGGATGAAATTTAGATGACGTCGTGCGCAGCAAGTGTTTAAAATACGGCTGCAACATTTTAATATGGATGTCAATTTTGACCCATAATTTCCTGAAAATGGACCATTTAACAGATTTATTCAGCCAAGTTGGTACGTGGAACTGATGTATTAAAGCCTAGGCCTAATTTACAAATTAATATAAATCGGATATGCATCCGGTAAAATATTGAAATTCGGCATTAGTTTGGCCAAGTTTGGTGTACAGAAAAGTTACACCGAACGTGAACACTTACGCCTATGGTCGGGTTCTGGCTCTAAAGAGAGGAGCCGACCCTACCCAAATCAGAGGCTAACGAACGAAAGAGACAAAAAATTTGGGCTAGCACAACCTCAGTTCAATGGCAAAGCCAATATGTAATATTACGTCACACCACAGAGATTGCAAACATAAAAAATAAACGAAAATGTCAGAATAAATTTCCAGGTTGTACCTTAAATATGATGAAAATGAGAATTGTTCAAACTTAAAAAATAATTAAGTAAAACTTAAACTTAAGTGAAATACTTAAGTGAAAAAATCATAACAAATAGAGGGTTTGACTGAAATATCATAATTTTGGTATAAAAAAATAAATTAAAACGAACGGAAAACGCAAGCTTGCTCCTCGCACAAATATCTGATAGCATTGAGTGAATAGAGAACAGCAATAGCCAATCTGAAGGGCCCATGCCTAAGCTAGGCGCCAACTTATGAAAATGAGGCTGAGATCGGATGAACAATCTGCGCATGCGCTAATTGTAAGCTAAAGTTCTACATGCGTGAAGCATTCGTGCATAAAAAAACTAGCACCGGAAACAGCAGGATATCGTCATGCATACCGGGATTGAGAAATATTCCTGGGTCTTCGGGCTAGTGAAAACGGACCACAAACAGCAGGCTATTTTGCAAACTAGTCCAAGATATCTTGAGAAGATTTCCTGAGCAAATAGTTCACCTGCCGAATAGCCCGCTATTTCGTGATCAGGAATTTCCCGGATCAGAAATGGAAGGCTATTTGGCCGACTCGAGCTGATGAAGACAGACCTATGGTGACAGTTATATTTTGTTGCATTTCAAAAATGCTATGTAGACTCTGTAATGTACTCTTTATAATATTCTATGGTAGTTCAAACATATAACAAGGCTCGTGCTTTTCTTTTTGTAAATTGTATTTATTATTAGGATAATAATATTATGATAGTAACTCATGCTTGTTCCTTTGCTTTATTATTAAAGCAGAGAATATCAAGGATGTCGACAGAAAGTGATGGCTATGGCGCTTCAGAGACAGGCAGTGCAATCAGTGCAAGGCGCTACCCACTGCCCAGAAGAGGACGCTCTAGACCTTCATCTAATTCTGATGTTACCGGGAGAGTGGATACATTGGCCTCCTCTCTAAGGGTAAGCTAGGCTTATTTTTTTGCCGAAAATCTTGTCATGATTTCCACAAGACCTTGCATGTGCTTTATTATTAAGCAATAGTAAGATTGCAAAAGCAACTTCTACTATACTTCACGATGTTTTCAGCTTTTATGATATGAAATAAATTTACCCTGTGAAGAAGTCACTATAAATCATCTTTAAAAATGTTATCTTGATTTGTGTTAATATATTTTCATAATTATACAGGTGGACTCATTAGTAATTTTTTTTTAAATAGTTTACTGTACATAGATTTGCAATGTTAGATAAAGATTTTTGTTAATGTATTTAGAATTATCATATCGAGTAAAATTCATGTTGATGATTTAAGTAGGATTTTGTCATCTTGGATGAAAATAATTGACATGACTTTCTGCTATTGTATTGATAAGAAACAGCAAAAGTCTAAGTGCCATATAAGAACTGTGACCCCCACCTACCCTAAACCAAAAACTGATGGGATGTTCATGAATCTTTATCATTATTTTTTTTGGTTGTTGATAGATTGAGGTCTGATTTTACTTGACTTGTAGATCTATCCAACCACAGGGACCTTATCCAAGGGACCTGGTAATAGATGATTAATGCCTTTCCAAATGGTACTAGTGCATCAACTTAGTTTCAAAACCATGACCTCCCAGGTGAGAGAACCACTGCTACATGTATACCACTGAGCCATCATTTTTCTGTTTGTTTCTTTCAAATTCTTTTTTTTCCCGGTTATTTTTTTTTCTGTAACTCTGTCTTAATAATGTATACTTTACAATGCAGAGAGAAAGTTGACTAATTATTGCAGACTACCAGAAACATGTTTACAATAACCGATGAAATGTTATAATTATTCAATTTCATTTTCTATGACTCATCCTTTAACAGGATACCAACAGAAACCTACAAGAAGTTGGTGAGCTGTTAGGAACATACAGGAGTGTCAGCACCAAACAGACTAATGCAATTGACAGGGTATTTACACTCTTTATTTGATCCTGCCGTATGCAATTATTAAAGTTACTTAAAGCCTGTCTGCACTAGTTTGGCCAGGGGGATTAGACCTTCCTGCAAGGTCACTGACAGGTGGTTTTCCCATCAAATCAGCTCTCAATTTACATAAGAAAAAGGGATTAATGGGGGACCAACAGGCACTGATTAGGCATTGTTTCCTATACCGTGTGTCTCAAAAAAAACGTAACACTTTTGAAATGGTTGCCAAATTGAGCATATATAATTTTATGAAAAAATGTCTATATGTATGGAAAGCTAAAGGACCAACCTTTCATATGATATGAAAAAATTAAAAAAAAATCATGCTTCGATGGACAGTGTTCACTTAAGTTAGAGGTATGAAAATGGGCCTGCGCAGGATTTTTCCTTCCAATTTTGGACAGGTAAATTACTTGTAACTTACAAAATAAGGTCGATATGAGATATTCATGATCGATGGATCAAAAGGATATTTTGAATCAAAAGGATATTTTGAATACCTCGAATTCTGGTATTTTCAATGCATAATGAATGATGTACTTAGCTATTACATGTTTGGGTCATTCATAAAACCTGAATAAAATGTGATTGATGATCCACCAAACTTACGGAAGAAAACTGATAAAGAAAAGGCAAGGGGTAGGTGATGGGATGGGAAAAGGTTGTGGGGGGGAGGAGAGTGGGTTGCATAATGTCAATTATGATTTTGAATACGGTATTTCAATTTAACATTTTCCCATTCTTCCTTCATCCTGTTCACATCTACCAGATCAATGATACAATAAGATGGGAGTGGAAGTTGGTGTGTGTGTGTGTGTGTGTGTGTGGCAGGGGTGGTGTTTGGGGATTGATAAATGACAGAGAGAAAGGACTGGTATTCAAAACATCCTTTTAACTCTTAATCCATCGATCATGAATATCTCATATCAAACTTATTTTGTATGCTAAAAGTAACTTACCTGTCCAAAATTGGAAGGAAAAATCCTGCGCAGGCCCATTTTCATACCTCTAACTTAAGTGAACACTGTTCATCGAAGCATGATTTTTTTTTCAATTTTTTCATATCATATGAAAGGTTGGTCCTTTAGCTTTCCATACATATCAACATTTTTTCATAAAATTATATATGCTCAATTTGGCAACCATTTCAAAAGTGTTACGTTTTTTTTGAGACACACGGTATAGAGGGCACAAGTAGCTATAAGTAGTGCAGTAGGGCTTTATCAGGCTGGACTATGAAGAAAAAAGTAAGTAAAGCTCACAGCACCCTGCAAGTTGGATATTGCTATGTATATTTTTCATCTAATCATACTGCAATTTCTTCTGACATCTACTTTAATTCGGGATGTAAGGTGTCCGGTGGCCTTTCATCAGACCATAATGATTTTCTATTCCTCTGTAAAACTTGTGCTTATTGTTTAAAGGGTACACTTTTCTCATCTTGAGAGGAAGGTATTTAATAATAATAATAATATTCCGCTTATATAGCGCTTAATACAAATGTCTCTAAGCGCATTAGAGATATACTATTACCCCGGTCATTGGATTCAGTGCTTGCCCGCACACACTGTGTGCACAATCTCTACTCCCTGGGGGGCATTCCAGCCAGCCGCCATTTTACAAGCACCACCTGCTAATCAAACCACAATAACTTCCGCATCCTACTGGGTACCCATTTTAACACCTGGGTGGAGAGTGGCAAATGTAGATCAATGTCTTGCCAAAGGACATTAGTGTAGCGGCGGGACTTGAACCGCGGACCTTGTGATCCACAGTCCGGTGACATATCCACTCAACCATGACACCTCTAGAAGTGGTTAAGATCACAGATTTTTTGCTCTGTGAGATCGATGGTTGATTAGTTTTCTACTAGGCCTAGTAGTCTTAGACATTTTAAACCATCAAGTTATATACATAGTTTATTTTATGATGAAATAATAAAGATATAAATTTAAAATCCAACATGTGCTTCTGAACCATAGCTTTTCCTTGCCATTGTCAGGTTTATAAATTGTATACAAAGCTTAAAACATAAATAAATAAAACATAATATGTGTAATAATTTTGGAACGTTTCAACTCTGATGAAAGTAGAAGGCTAAAGGTTCTGGGTGCACTTTTGATTTGTAATTGAAAAGATACTACCATTATATTTTTTTGCTTGTTTGTTTTGTCAATTCTTTCTTTTTCTCGTTAAATATATCTAGTTACGGTCCAACTTAAGTCAACAAGATTCTCAACTGAGTAGGGATCGCTCTGACAGATTCTCAAGACATGAGTCCGACACAATGTCAGCCAGTGAATTAAGAACAGACTCAAGGCATAGAAGATCAGCTTCAGCATCGCATGCAGTAAGTAGGAAATAGAGAGAGAAAGAGAGTGAATGAATGGGAGAGAATGAGATACAGAGATTGAATGTGAGAGAGAGAGAGAGAGAAAGAGAGTGAACGAATGAGAGTAATAGAGAGAATGAGATACAGAGATTGAATGTGAGAGAGAGAGAGAAAGAGAGCGGGAAAACAAGAGTGACAGGGGGTACGATAGAGAATAAAAAGTTAGAGATAAAGGAAATTAAGTAGAAAAATTGAGAGCGAGAGAGAAAATTAGACAAAAGTTAATAATCCTAATATTTATATTTTTATAAAGCGCAGCTACTATGCAAAATTGCAAATATATTCTACTTCGCTCCGTACAAGGTATCATATTATTAGATATATAGGATTTTATTGAAATCAAAACATCAAAAAACCAAGAGCAAACAGTCCAAAGACTGACAACTGTCTTGGGTACAAAAATATAATTTAAATCAAATATACATAATAAAATAGAAGTAATGAATAAATACATAAGTTACATAAGTTAAAATATCAAATAACTAAACTATTATCAATAAATATTGCAAAAAGGACATATAAACAATAAGTATACATCATTACAATTACGTCAAAAGAGGGCTCTCGAGCTGTGCAAAATCTAAATCAGGTACAGACCGAGAGTCCAATAAAAGAAAATTAAAATGCATAAGACTGGGTTTAAAAAAGATCAATAGTGAAAAGAGGGGAATATGTCAGCTAAAGAATAATTTTTTAAATTTAAAGTATTGAGAAGGTACAAGTAACATACAATAAAAAAAAATTCCCAAGAGAGCATAGTAAGAGAATAGAGTAAGATAGAGGAAGAGAGAGGGAGAAAATAAGAAAGGAGAGGAGAGAGGGAGAGAGAGAGAGAAAGAGAGAAGGAAGAGGATAGGAAGAAAGTTAGGGAAATATGAATACCATCTGTAGAATTTGTAAAAACAGTCCAGGTATTCAACATTGTAGACATCATTGCAATTAACCCGAAATACATGAAACATACAATAAAGAAATTCCCAAGAGAGCATAGAGAGAGAAAAGAGTAAGATAGGGGAGAGAGGGGAGAAAAAAAAAGAAGAAAAAGAGAAAGAGAGAGAGAGAAAGAGAGAGAGAGAGAGAGAAGGAAGGGGATAGGAAGAGAGTTAGGGAAATATCAATACCAACTGTAGACTCTGTAAAAACAGCCCAAGTATCCAAGCATTATAGACATTGTAATTAATCTGAGATACATGTAACACACAATCTGTAGAATTTGTAAAAACAGTCCAGGTATTCAACATTGTAGACATCATTGCAATTAACCTGAAATACATGAAACATACAATAAAGAAATTCCCAAGAGAGCATAGAAAGAGAAGAGAGTAAAACAGATGGAGAGAAATAGGAAAAGAGAAAGGGGGAGAGAGAGAGAGAGAGGAGAGAGAGAGAGGGAGAGAAGGAGATAGGAAGAAAGTTAGGGAAATATCAATAAAATCTGTAGACTCTGTAAAATGAGAACAAGTATCTAAACATTGTAGACAATAGACATTATTGCAAGAATTATGAAATACATGTACATAAAGGAAAAAGAAACATGTGTAATCTACCAAAGAAGAATGGAAGAAGAAGGAGGAGGAAAAGAGAAGAATTTGAGAAAGAGAGGGGAAAACACCAGAAAGGAAATTAGAAATTGATAGATTTACACAAGTTTCATCATGTTGATTACCTTCACTGCCTGTGGTATAAAAGAATTTTGGTATCTGGATGTACGGCATGTTGGTTGGCAAAGAGGGTCACTGTTTCTTAACTGGCGAAAATTTGGTAAGGAATCCCTACGTGGAGGGAGCATGGAAGAATGTCTGGATTGCAAGAGTGATTTAACAAAATTTATGAACAATTGTTGTCGTCTATCTGCAAGGGATGGAATCTGTAAAACTTGAAGGGCGTGAAGGTAATCAACATAATTATATCCCAAAATGATACGGCAAGATCTTTTTTGGACTCGTTCGATCTTGTTCGACTGATTGGCAGTAATAGATGATGACCACACTGGGGAGGCATATTCAACTAACGGTCTAATATACATAATATAAATAGCAACCAAATCCTCTAGTGGAGCTTTGTGTTTTCTAAGAACACAAAGGATGTAAAAACGTCGTGATGCCTGTTTGACAGCATTCTCGACTTGTCTATCCCATTTCATATCAGACTGTAAGTGCACTCCCAATAACTTAACAAACTCAGTAGACTGAAGGACAGAGTCACTGATGCTAACTTCGGGCATAACAATCTGGTTCCGAAGGAAAGAGATGTGCAATACCTTACACTTCTCAGGCTTAGGGGTCATCTGATTATCAACAGAACACTCAGTGATCAAAGATAAATGATCTTGCAATACGGAGGGTTGAGATTTGTGTCTGATTTCAGCGACACTCAAATCATCAACATATTTCCATCTCAGAGGAGTAGAGGTTGCAACATCATTTATCATGATTAGGAAAAGAATGGGACCGAGCCTCGTACCTTGCGGTACTCCACATGTAACAGGCAGGGGTCCACTAAAGGTAGATCCTAAACGTACACAGTGAGATCTGTTCTCCAAGTAGCTACACAAGAGAAGGATAGTATTTGGATCAGTACCTAAATCAAACAACTTCTCAATCAGCACATTGTGATTGATGTGATCAAATGCCTTAGCATAATCAATAGTACAGACTGAGGCAACATAACCAGGTTTGTCAAGACCTTTCAAGATCGAATCGATCATACTTATTAAATAATGAGAGGTTGATGATCCTTTCATATTACCGAACTGTTGACTATCAATTTTGCTCATAATGTCTTGATATAACCATTTAGTGAGAAATGCTTCAAAAACCTTTGCAAAGGTAGGGGTGAGTGATATTGGTCTTAGTTGGTCAACAGTATTACATGGTGTATTCTTAGGGATTGGAACAATGTCTGAAACCTTCCAACAATCCGGAAAATTCCCAGTTTCTAAACATTTATTAAAGACCATAGTCAAAGGACCTGCTATCTCAGGAGCGAATTCACAAATAAGTCTAGTGGGTAGGTCATCATGGTGTGTGGATTTAGATGGTTTGAGTTTGCACAGTTCACGATACACTTGATAAGCTTCAATGCTGGGAGGAGGATGTGAAGCAGGCAAGAAAGCCGGTAGAGAAGATCTTTCGAGCGGAGGTAATTGACAACAAATTCCTGCGAAATGGTTATTGATGAAACTTGCTTATACAGTTGCTGAGCCATTATGATAAGAATGATAAGAATGATAAAGAGAGAGAGAGAAAGGGAGGCAGAGGGAAAGGGATGAAGAAGGTGGAGGTAAAATTTTGCAGACTGAAATTAAGGTACTGCATAACTGTGGTAACTTTGATATTTGAATATATACCAAAGTTGTTTTGTTCACATTTGTTTATTGGTGTCTGGGGATTGCACAACATCTTTTGGCGACAAATATAGTGAATTTCTTCAATGATGTGCCAAGCACTCTACCTTTCCATGTATTTTACCTATAACCAGATCGCAACCAAACCCTAACACCCTCAAATCCTTTTTTTGCTGCCATGACAGCAAACGTCAGAATACCTCGCTTGAATATTTAAGAATAAATCTGTACTGCACTTTAGGATTACTTTATGTAAATTTATATCTAATATTGATACACAAATTAATATTTTGAATTTTTATCAAATCAATCCTTTTGTTTTTTAAATTCTCGTATTATATGTGATATCCAGCTTCTCAACATTTGAAGCATTATTTGATTGACTGATGTTTATACTATTTTGTAACAGAGGAGGACGACAAGGCCTTCTGTAAGATTCAGTCAAAATGCTGATGAGGTGAGACACTTAATTATTACAATTTCATTAATTGACTTATTATAAGTAATCATCATTCATATTTCAAACATATGTGTTTTTGTACATTCCCCATAGCCATAGTCCATTGAATGTAGTACATGTATTTGGTATGAATGTGTAATTATTCATTTGATGTCCTGAACAACTGAGTACTACAAATTATTTAAAATGACTGCCATAAGATTCACTCTACCCTTCATTGATGTGAGCCACCAAAAAGAAAAAGGGAAAAATACACGTTCTTGTAATAAAGTCATTTTATAAACCAGTTACTATACTAAACATCACTTCATGAAAAACAAAACATGGGTAGAAATTGTTATAATGAAAGCTGCATAGTGCAACCACTATACAAGTCTTCTGCTCTTAATACAGGGTATTATTACCCCAGCTTTAACTGTTCTGCCATTTAAAAAAGTCGTTTCATAAACTAGTTACTACTAAACATCAATTCATGAAAAACAAAACATGGGTAGAAATTGTTATTATAATGATAGCTGCATATTAATGCAACCACTATACAAGTCTTCTGCACTTAATATTGAGTATTATTACCCCAAGCTTTAGCTGTTCTGCCATGAGAAGGTGCAACAGCATTTAAGGACGTTCTTCCTACTTGATACCCATTTACCTCTCCTGGGTAGAGAGTGGCAAATGTAGATTAATGTCTTGACAAAGGATATAAGTGATAAAGCAAGGACCTTGTACCTTGTGATCCACAGTCCAATGGCAAGACATTGATATACATTTGCCACACTCAACCCAGGTGATGTAAATGGGTACCTGGCAGGAATTAATTCCTTGAAATGCTAGAGTGCCGTAATTGCAGCTGTGCTAAAGCCAGGGTATTAATCTCCCTCTGCACCTCATAATAGTTTACTAGATCGATGGCGCATAATAAATGCTGTAGTATTATTATTATTATTGAATATAACAAGTTGTATTGAACAAACTTTAACCCTTACGCTCTCAGGTTCATGTGATCCATCGTGATGTTCGGGATTTGGGCCGGGATCAGGCCAGACTAGCAGAAGAGCTCAGTCAAGAAAGGAATCGTCGCAGCCAGGTCGAGTCTGAAAATAAGAAAATCCTTCTAGACCTTTCAGACTCTGTGAAGCGATCACAGTGGCAAGAAAGCAAGGTATAATCTCATTTGATTTGATTTATGGAGTTAGATTTAGAGATTGCTTATGATGTCAAATTCAAAAAAAATAATTTATCTGTTAAGTTTTGGGTTTAAGAAACGCCCCCTCTCAAAAAATGAAATGGAAGCTCTTGTTGCCAATAATGTGAAAGAATATGTTTTTACTAATACGTGATGATACAAATTTTGCCGGGAAACCGCCTACTAATTGATATATTTGGTAAATTATCTGGCCTGGATAGATTACGCAAATGCACTTCAACTTTGAACATTTGGGCATACATTTCTGCTTTTTTGCGAATTTAGGTTAAAGCATTGCCATCTAAACCTCTAAAGGCAATATTTAAACAATATTGAATGGATATTTTGACCCAAAACCCTTGAACCGCAATTTGACCACTACATGTCTTTACCTTTAACCCTTATATTAGGGTTAGGGTTACGTGTGGTGTAGGATACTCTACAGTTTCATATTTTAGCTCACCCAAGCCAAAAGTTCTGCTGACCTCTCGTTAGTGAGACATTTTTTTATGTATGCACATAAAGACAAAATTGCATATGTAGTTATGATTCAGACATTTATGTACATTTTTTTGAAGAAAATTTGAAAAATTAGAAGTATATTGGTATGGCCTGGAAAAAATATATACAGTAGTCTTTGGTTAGAGTATAGTACCAGGTGTTTAGAAAATTGTAAACGTTGGTTGTGATGGCATGAATATGAAGATAAGTGAGTTTTTGAAGCAATGTTTTTTTAGAAAAAAAATAACCATGCATGAAATGAAAATTGTAAATGTTGATTAAGTAGAGATTTCTTTTTCTCTTTCATCTTTTGCAGCCATCAGAGAGGGTTGAGAAACGTCTGAAAGATTTACAGGAGGAGCTTCGGTTGCAACGAGAGTCAGTTTCTAGGAAATTCATAGGCACCGATGACAGGGATTCCATCAAAACAGAGATAAGAGAGGTATAGTAATCAGGGGGACCCGTCTTAACAAAGAGTTACGATTGATCCAAATCAATCGCAAGTTTGCAGTCTCCTATACATAAGTACATAGTTGCGATTGATATCAACTTTTGTAAGACAGGGCCCTGAATTTGACTTGAGTGAACAGAGGCATCTTGCACAAGAAGGTCTGATTAAATCAGCTGAGAATTAAGAGTAATGAAACAATGAAATGCAGTTAGAAAATAAAATGTAACTAAAGAACATTTTGTAAACACTTGAGTGAGGGGGAGGAGAGAAAGAGAGAGAGAAAATGTTCATGGTGCCATTTTGCTGATTTCGTTAGGCTGTTGAATGAAAACCACAAGGGAACTGTTGGCTGAGATCAAGACAGATCAGATGAGTGAGAGAGAGAGACAGAGAAAATGGAGTAACAGGTAATGGGAGAGAGGGGAAAGAGAAATAAGGGGTAGAGATGTAAAGAGAGGGGAAGGGGGGCACATTGTTGCATTTTAGAGGTGGTCAACCAATGTGTATATGAAACATACTCTGGTGAGAGAAGGAAAAGGGAGTATGAAGTACTAAAAGAGGAGAAAGAGAAAGGAATAAGAAGGGGAGGGGAAATGAGTATGCTGGGAGAGGGGGGGGGGGGCTATTTTGTGCTCAGCTCCCTTTTTTCCCCTCCCCTGTTTGCCATTGAGGGTTCAGAATTTGCAGATTGTATGTTATTGACGGCTGAGAGCAGAGGGATATAGAAGAGAGAGTGAGAGAGAGAGGAAGGAGATGACAGGGAGAGAGAGAGGTGAGAGGGATATTAACCTGTAGAGATGGTCAATGTATCCATGTCCTATTCTTTCTATGACCATTGTAGACTCTGCTGAACGTTAGCCGAGAGGAAGATCGTGAGTTGAGATCAAGACTGATCCAGATGGAAGCTGAGAAGCAGAAGATGGCTTCGGAGCTGGAGAGTACCAGGAGAAAACTGGATCAATCACATGGAAGTTCATCCGTTCTCCAGCTACATGTGAGTTCTTTTAAAGCCCCACTGCACTACTTGTAGCTCCTTGCACCCACTATATAGCAAACAATGCCTAAGCCGGTCCCCTTTTTCTTATTTAAATTGAGAGCTGATTTGATGAGATAACCACCTGTCAGTGACCATGCAGGGAGGTCTAACCCCCCCTGGCCAAACTAGTGTAGATAGGCTTTAAGGCTTGTTCAGATGTGATGTTGTAAACCACCACTTTATCTTTGTATAAATAAATGGAAACTGCGCGCAACAAAGGTCATGTGTGTATCCCCTGACTCTGTGTTATAAGAAATCAGAAATCTGATGCATATTACACTTTAAGGGGCTGTAGCATGGGAAATACTAGTAGACGCCATCTACGTCTTCTTTCGGACAACTGCACATAAACGAATGGGCTTGATTAACAAGGTCAGCGCGCTAGCGTTCGCAAAACAGACCGAAGTTCTCCTCACGCTTTAGTTTTTGCGTATGTTGCAATCACTTGAATACATAGGCCTACTGCAGTCGTATCACCATAGTCGTATTATACCCGATTAGCCCCGAGTCAGGCCACAAGAAAGACACGTAGTCTCCTCATGCTACAGCCCCTTTAAGTCATCATGAAAACAAGTTGTGGTTTGTGCTGTGTCATATCTTAAAGAGGCTTTAGTGTTTCTTTTCCCTTTACAGAACCTTGTTCACATGTGCAGCAGTAAACCACCACACAATGCATCTCATATTCCTGTATCTTGTAACATGCAGATAAATGGCATTTGTTGAGCACAGATACAAATTTCTCACCCCTACCTGCCATTCATGTACACTTTACAAGTACCAAGGTACACCACTGCAGTTTAGCCCATTATGTGAAAACATGTCTTCAATGGTATCTTTATGTTGTCTTGCATGTGACATACCCAAATTCTGGAGAAAGTTGTCGTAATGAAACCATCAGGCACTCAACTGTAGATTAAAACCATCGTGATCTTAAAAAAACACCCAAGTCAAATGAACTTTTCCCTGGACGATAACATAATATAATGTATAATTGTTTCCTCTTTAGAATATAATGTACGCTATCATTCAGATTTATTAACTTTATTGTGTACTACTCAGCAAGACTTCAGAATATATCCTTACCATTTGTGAAACTGCTGAATAATGACTTGGACTCAGTAGTTGGCCAGAATTCCTTAAAGCAGGTTAACTTCAGTCCGATTTTAATGTGCAAATTCAGTCCACTATTGCCAACTGCCAACCTCCTTGTCTCATAGAAATGACCGTAATTCTGTAACTGAAAGAAGAAAAATAAGATCTTGACCTTTGGTGCTCCATAAATCACATTAATCCAAGTTCGCAGTCTCCTATCTCTTAGTCTTATGTTCATAGTTGCGATTGATATCAATTGCAAATAAGATGCGATAGATATCAAGTTTTCATAAAACGGGGGCCCAGGAACAGTCAAACCTGCTTTAGTGACCACCTGTATAGAAAGACCACATTTTTTTCCCCTGGAAAAAGGTTTCTCATTGAAACATGTACTAAAGGAACCTGAACATAAAGACCACCTGCCTATAAAAACCACTTTTCTTGTCTCCCTTGGGTGGTCTTTATAGGCAGGTTTCACTGTATAACCAATTCCACCTGTGATTGAATGCAAGCCCATTTCTTTGTCTGTCCCTTAGATGGAATCACTTCGGAAGGACCTTGCTCGTTCAGATGAAGATAGACACAGTCTCAAGAGCCAAATGACGCAGATGAAGGACTCTTTCCATGAAGATGACTTTCCTGTCTTGAGGAGAGAGAGGCAACACAGGAACCGTGAAGGTAATGAGAGGGTTTAGTGGTTGTAGCATTGTTTTGAAATAAATGAAAATGTAATGAAATGTGTAGGAAAGTTTTGAGAACCCTCAGACACAACAGTAGAAAACAGGGCCTCATGGAAGGCCATCAAATATGTGATATGTGCCACCCTGTATACATATCAAAATTAAAATAAATAAATAAAATGAGAGAGAGAAATATTTTCCTGTTGCTGGCCATATCTCAATAAAGGATTCATCATTAGAATATTTAGTGATGAAAAAGTATTTTATAGTTATTTGGCCTCTAAGTACTCCCTTGTAACACAAAGTACAATGTACATATATTCTTCTCTGTTGTAAAGTTCAGTTTTATAGGAGGAGAGAGAGAAAGTATCCTTTATTATCACCTATATTTTTGTCTAATCTTTATAGTCTTGTAAAACTGACCTAAATGTAAAGGTGCAGAGAGATACAAATGGAGACAGGGATAGAAAAAGAGGGAGAGAGAGAAACACAGACTGAAAGAAGGAGGCAGACACGCACAGACTGAAAGAGAGAGAGAGAGAGAGTAAGCCATATTTTTTATCTCTTCCTCCCATTTCATTGTACGAATCTACAGATGCAGATGGTGCAAGAGAAAACAGCGGTTTGGAGAGGGAGAATCATAGTTTGAGAGCCCAGCTGAGTCAGGCCAGTAGTCTCAGAGAGTATGATGAACAGAGGAAAGAACTGGAGAGAAGCAGAAGACAAAAGGAGCAGCTGTCTGAACATATTGACGTAAGTACCCGTCCCAAATCACATGCATTCTTGACTTGAATTGAATTCAATTGGTTTGGTTTATTGCAAAAACACATCAAACAAGCACCTCGCAGGCTGAAAATGTTCAATTTACAAACAAATTTAAAATATAGAGAGATATAAACATATACAAAATTAAATACATATTGTACAGTAAGTCAACTTTTGCAGAAATGATTTCGCATTGGTAAGATGAAATCGACATTGCAAAACAAAGTTATGAGTGTAATGTAGTAATACCATTTTATGTTAAAAGACCAAGTCAGTGAAAAGGAGAGAATGGAGAAGAAAAAAATGGAAATTGTTTGAGTTCAGACAGTACTGACCTTGACAAAAACATATGAAAATAGCTATGCTACATACTAATCTATGCTATCTTTTATGTTGTTGAAATTTATGTAAATTGTCACAAGAAATTAAAATTGCACGGAATAGACGATTTCTATTGGGGCTAAATTAGATCTCTAGATATGCCCACACAATAAGCTCTGTGCAGAAGTAAAATTCCCTGTATGATTGAACACCTTATCATGGTAGATGAGCTGAAAGTAGTTCATGAAATGATTGCAGGCCCCTCAGGGAGAGCAGTCACTGATGAGGCCAACCTGGGTAAATCAGATCATAGCAAACCAAACCTTTTTACCTCCTCCAATTTTACATCATTTCACACATGTTTTTGTAATTGTTTGTCTTTATATTGTGTTTATCGCTGTCTTGTGTGATTTCTTTGACTGATATATACTCAGTAATATAAATTATAATATTCAGGGGAACTTTTTTAGACAAAGCCACAATGGGATTTCCCTTTGTTCTCCTATTTCATTTGAAGTTATTTGTATGAACTGAACATTCTCTGCCTTAGTATGTATATATATTTGTATGTTTCTTTGCTTTTGCTGTGTTTTTTTATGAAAATGAAATGAAGAAACAAACAAATGTTAATTTTATTTTTGTGCTTTCAGACTCTCAACAAAGAACTTGACGGTAAGGACAGGAGCCAGGGAAAGCTGCTAGCCCAGCTGAAGGATGCTACAGACAGTCTAGCGGAGAGTGAGCACCAACGTCAGCATGCCCTGGACCAGCTCCAGGACCTAGAGGAGAGGCATGGACGAAAGACCAATGAGAGCGAGGCTAGCATCAGGAGGGCCAGGGAGAGTGAGAGACTACTCACAGAGAACCAAGGAAAGACAGAAGAGAGGCAGAGAAAACTACTTGACATGGTGAAACAGTAAGTAAATGTAATGAGAAACTTAGACAAGGGAGTAAAGGAAAATTTGTAAGGATAAAAGAAGAGAGAATCAAAGGAAGAAAGAATGAAATAATTTGTTTTAATAGAATGAATATGAAAGACAGAAATAATAAAGAACAAATATGAAAATGACTTGGTAGGGTATTTTCTCTTAAAGAGATGGTTCATTGAAATGTGGAAAATGGGCAAATTACACCTTTACAGATTGCTGAGAGCATTACCAAAATGAACAAAGTACTTTTGAAGCCCTCACTGTTGTGAGGAATAAATTAAATGCAATTTTGTTACCCTTTCCTGAACCCACTCACTAAGTGAATTGACGGCGTTATTTTACATGCGCAACGATGACGTCACAATATGAACAACCTACATCACACATTCGGAACAATGTTGGATATCCATTGCAATTTTCAGATATGGGTTAACGTTGTTTGTATATTTACCGCCAGTGGTGATATTTCCTCTTTTCTGGTATTTTGAATGAGATACACTGAATAAATGATACTTTCTACAAATGTTTGTTTGATTTTTATATTTTTTCCCGTCACATTTGAGCATAAAAATCGGAAAAATAATCACATATTCTGAGGGCACTTCAGCGTATATGTGTCTGATCTGGGAAGGCAAAGTACATTTTGCATGCTGACCTAACGACTCTTTTGGAGTAAAATAGGCGACAAATTTATATAGAATTGTCCAGATATTCATTACAAAAATGTGTGATTAGGCTGATTAATTTACATTTATGATAAATTAAGTTGTATAGGACCTGATAAACCGAGAGAAACAGATCAGTCCGGTTCGCGATTCACGGCTAGCTCGAGCGCCGGGCTACGGGCTAGGCTGGCTAGCAAGCTGCGCTAGATGTGATGCACGCATATAGAGGTCAGTGTATTGCACACATAGTACATGCACAGAGTACGCACGCACAGCTACCAGCTACGGGAAACTTGAACGCTACATCGACGATATATTCACTCGCTTTTTGGAAGTTATATACCATTTATCTAGACTAACATCAGATTAAGAACCAAAACCATGCCATGGAGGAGCCTTCTGGAGTATACTCAAGTATGTTTTCGTCCATATCCATATTTCCAGGGGATTTTGATGAAGGTAAACAGCGTTAGGTATAAATGGGTACGGTACTCGAGAGTCAATGCAATACATGTGAATAGCACGCAAACTGCAACTCGCACCGTCCTCAATCATTTCAGCTGAGCGGCCCGCTGTTCATATTGTGACGTCACTTCAAAAATCAGCTGACTTACGATGTGTTGGGGGCGTTGAGTGGGTTGATTTTTCGTCAAGTTCAATCAACTTTTATAAATTTCGCTCGAATGTACAAGTCACACAAATGTAATGATTTTACTCAGTGTAATTTTTCGATTGCAATGATACCAAATTCAGTCAAGTTTAAAATCAATAAACCATCTCTTTAAGAAGACCTATAATGATATACTCTCTATGACATATTTTGAGTAGTGCCCCAAGGGAGAAGGCACTTGGAAGAAAAACAGAAATTAATGATATTTTTGTACACGATAAACATCAATGTAGCCCGTGAAGTATGTCACAAATTGCTAATTTGAGATTCACATAGCTATGATGATGTCATATTTCACACTTTCATAACTCTCTTATTATTGGTCCGATTTATTTCAAACTTTCGCCCTTCTGTTTCTCTTATTTTCCTTCTTTCAATCATACAAATGAAGTTATTACAAGGGTTGGATTGCCCTTTAATTATTATTTCTATTTGAATAGCTTGAAATCAAAATGCAGGAAGCTGGAGAGAGAACATGAATCGAGCAGCCACAGCTCATCTCAATACCAAGATAGGTCTGAGGAACTACTGAAAGAAAACAAGGCATTACAGATGCACAAAACAAACATGAGCCACAGGATGGAGAACCTGCAACGGGAAATCGCCGATATCCTAGTAAGCTTGATATGGATACGTATAATATGTCTTTTTTTTCTTTCTGACATAATTTGTAAGGTGGTTATATTTTGCAAATTGTTTTTTTTTCCCTCTCCTTTGATTTAAGATTCAAAGTTTTCAATCTATACAATCTTTCCTTATTTTCGACAGGATGAATGGGAGCACTGATTACATTCACATGCCAGATATCTTATCTTCATAATTTTCCTTTTTGTCCATAACGGAAGTCCTCTTTCTTGTATTTTTGTTGAATCAAACTATAACTACGGGGAGGTAATTTCTGTATATATACTACTGATACAATATTAAAGTACATGATATTTGAGTCAGCGTTCCACATGCCCAAACTAACGTAGTTCATTGTATGTTTATCCTTTTTTTAATTATCATTGTTATTATAATAAGTATTATTATTGTTATCATTATTTTTATTATTATTACCATAATTATTGTTATTGTATTGATTATTAACATTCTTTTCACAGTTCTTTATTAAATGAAATAGATGATATATTTCTTTTTCTTCTATAGGGCTCTAACTAAATGATTCTGTTGTTATTGTACTTTCTTAATATAGGAAAAGCTAGCAAGACAAGATGAGCAGTTGAGATTAAAGGACATCGAGGTCAATGAAATGAAGTCTTCCTGTCTGAAACTAGACCATGAACTCCGGGAGAACAGGAATCTATCAGACAAGGTCAGTACACCACAGTGAACGTTCATCCATTCATTCAACCGCTGTTGCACAATTTATGTGTGAATAAATAGCAAGTTGGTGATGACAGGAGGGTTGTGGCACGCGTCTGTAATCCAGCTAACAATAAAACTTGCAAACTGATTCAGCCGAGGACGCAGGTTCGAAACTGAGTCACGTCTTTTGGATGGTGACGTTTAAAGGTTAAGGGTTAATCATATCTGATTTATACACGTCTTTAAAAAAACAATTACAAACATACACACAAGAGCTCACTTTAATTTTGGGGGGTGCAATTTGTTGTTTTCATGATAATAACACTGTTCTATTTGCAGTAAATGCATTGCCAGCTCATCTCCCGTCTTGTTGAAAATATGATCCTACAACAATTTTCAAATTTATGAAATATCAAGCCCTAGTTAAAATAACAGCTGATATAGTAGTATTTATTTAATTTTGATAATTTGTCTTCATCAGAGGACATCAGTCAAACTTTCCTAAGCTGTCGCCCTTAGGACAGTCCATTTCCTGCTTAAGAGTTCATTGTTGACATATATATCACATAGATCTATGTGGAATGAGTTCTTCTTCTTCTTCTTCTTCTTCTTCTTCTTCTTCTTCTTCTTCTTCTTCTTCTTCTTCTTCTTTTTCTTCTTCTTCTTCTTCTTCTTCTTCTTCTTCTTCTTCTTCTTCTTCTTCTTCTTCTTCTTCTTCTTCTTCTTCTTCTTCTTCTTCTTCTTCTTCTTCTTCTTCTTCTTCGTCATGTGCGATAGCTCGCTTGTATTAGCTCATTAATATGTAATAGGCTACTTAACCACCCTGAATAATACTACCAAAGGATTCCAGAAATATAGGCTAAATGTAACATTTAATGTAACTCAAATCAAGGAGGATATTACAAATCTTCTTCTTCTTCTTCTACTTCATAATCATTATTATTGTCACAGTTGTCATCATTGCTATTTCTAATATTATTTCCATTCTAGTTGGAGGGAGAGTTACGGGGAGAGCAATCGAGGTTCATGATACTCAGCAATGAAAATCTCAAAGTAGAACAGCAGCTAGATTCAGCTAAAGCTAAATTACATGATGCTCAAGGGCAGAACCAGAGAACACAGGTATGGTGTGAGAATGTTTGTTCGGCTGGCGTTGTTTTTTAACTGATTACTGATTAATATGAGTGTCCTCATGAACTCTTTCTGTTAGCACAAATAGGGTCAGTGAGCTTAATGCATGCAGCGATTAGCCTGCGTTTATGTGTGAGGTCTCTTACTCTGCTGAGAACTGTGAGCCATAGGCAACATATTATCATTATTTTGATATTATTAATATATGTATACTTTTTTATATTAAGAATAAAAAAGGATTAATAGATTATCCTCATAACTTTGCATAAAATAATTACTATATTTATATAAATAATAATTCAAACAATTGAAAAAATATGTATATATATATCTTATAAATAATAATAATAATAATAATAATGATTATAAATATATAAATAGATTACCTAAACACAAAATACAAGATATTAATCTACATTTGCCACTCTCCATCCAGATGTTAAATTGGTACCGGTAGGAAGGAATTTCTTGAATGCTGTGAGCGCCGAAATCGGCTGCCTAGCAGAGCCGGGGAAATAGTTGGAGCGCTTTGAGCGCCATGCATGGTGGATATGTGCGCTATATAAATATCCAATATTATCAGGTGGGCTGTATATCGTACAGACCACCTTATAATTTCGTTAGAATTGCCTTTATTATTTATTTATTTATTATTAAATATTTTTCTTATTTCTAACCACTTTTTCGTTAACAAGATAACTTTAAAATGGCTTAATCAAATGCCTTGAAATTTGGCACACATATGTATAGGCATATGCAAAAAGCACAGAAATTTTTTCAACCTTGACCTTGACTGATGACGTCATCTAGGCGCCATTTTGTAAAATTTTACGAAAATCAACTCATGATCATATCTTCATAACCAAAAGCTATTTCTCATTCATATTTATCATGATCAAGGTCAATATCCGTCCGGTCAATTTCAGGTCAAATAACGTGCGCGTCAATGCGCGCACAAAATTTTGAAATGCTCAAAATCGTCTCAAAATTATTTTGCATACGTTTTAGGCCATTCTAAGCATTTTATAAAAAATCGTGCACACACGCATGCGCGCGTTTTTCGCGCGTAACACCATTACACAACATATAATCGCCTTTTTTTTTCTTCCATAATATTTCACATATTTTTACAAACAAATTAATACCATGGTCGTCTCTTTATGACTATCAATAAGGGAATGATCGACCGTTTAACAAAAATTTCTGTGCGCGCGAGCTCTTGTAATACATAGCATATATGGGCAAAAACATGCCTATACAAAATCCATGGTAGCTCTTTAGGATGCAAGGTGACCCCAATTTTTTTTCATTTTTTGATTCAGAAATATTTTTTCATGTCTCATTTGACCCTCAATTAACAAATGACGTCATCAAAATGGCCTCCGATCTCAAAATTCCAATTTGCATATTATGACGTCAGCATATTTATGGAAAATTGATTCTCGGTAAATATTGGTCGATTTTCTTCCAAATGCAGTTACTATTATTCTTCATTTTGACAAAGGCATCATGGCGTATTTTTGCGATTAAAGGAGGCATGTCAATTTTTCACATTTTGCGTGTATTCTCTACGGGATATGACTTTTTCTCAAAACTCAATTCTACATTCCCGTTTTTCGCGAGCAATATCTATGTCGTTTTAGCTTCATTTACGCTGAACTTTGAGTATGTTGTAGCTGAGACAAAAAGCTATCTCAAATGTACCCTTTATTTTGTCTCAATTTTTTGTTGGATCAGCCCACCTATACTTGTTCCAAACAAGTATTACAAATCTAGTTATTCTTATTATTAAAATGACGGAACAAATACTTGTTACAGCACTGTTTCTCCATCTAGCATACAAAACATGTAGATGCTCAGAAATGAAATCTAGTATCTACCCCCCGTTTTGTCATTTACAGAGAGAGCTGCGTGACCTCACCAAGCAGAACGCTGAACTGACCACTCAGTTTTCTGAACTGACCGCTCAGAAGAAGGGGATAGAAAGACAGCTGGACGTCGCCGAAGAGGAAAAGCAAAACATCAAACAAGATCTTAAGAAGCTGGATAAAAAGTTTCAAGAGGTATGGATTCCATGAGATTCAGATTTCAAGACTACTAAAATTAAG
The DNA here is from genome assembly GCA_035222895.1 of Strongylocentrotus droebachiensis. Classification (NCBI taxonomy): domain Eukaryota; kingdom Metazoa; phylum Echinodermata; class Echinoidea; order Camarodonta; family Strongylocentrotidae; genus Strongylocentrotus; species Strongylocentrotus droebachiensis. The sequence continues at coordinate 257,171 of JAVYIG010000470.1, read as the reverse complement.
ATGTTGTGGTGTGGTATAGTGGTTCATTAAGTTGGTTTTCAATCAAGGAGTCGAGGGTTCAAATCCCAGCCCGGCATTAATTTCCATTGGCAAGACTAAGATGGCCACTTTCCATCCAGGTGTAAACAGGTATCCAGTATTCTAGAGCAGTACATAAAGTGTATTTTGGACATTTGGCTAGAGTAGTAATATTGGAATGCCAGGAGTGTCAAGGCATGACGAAAGCACAAGCATGGTAAAAAAAATCATTATTATTAATATCTAATGATATGAAGCATGTTTGTTCTGCTTTCTCATTTTCATTTTTGTATTATTGATGTTTCCAAGTAGAAAATATAAATTATCTTCATTTTTTGATACACCTCTGATGGTAAATTACAATCCCAAAGAAGTTATCTGGTGTTAATTCCCCTTTTAATATATATATATATATATAAAGTAGAGTTGTCGTGGGCGAGTGGATCCATCACCAGACTGTTGATCACTAGGTCCGTGGTTTGAGTCCCGCCGCGGCACTAATGTCCTTTAGCAAGACATTGATCTACATTTGCCACACTCCACCCAGGTGATGTAAATTGGTACCTGGCAGGAATTAATTCCTTGAAATGCTAGAGCGCCATAATGCAGCCATGCTAACGCCAGGGTAATAAGCGGGAGCGTCTGACAGATATGAGTGCTATACAAGAACCCAATATCATTGTCATTATCATTATCATTATGAATATCTTGAGAATATGAAATGCCTCCACAATAAACTTATTTTCTTCCCATTTACAGATAAAGATCTCTTTACCCTTATAAATCTTTGAATTTTAGAACAAGAAAAAAATTCCTGGAGATAAAAAATCCAAAATGGTAAACAGAATTGTCTTGCCATACAGGACACCCTAACTGTGTTGTTTGAATGCTATTTGAAGAAAAATCATAGTTTATTTGATCTTTACGATTATCACTTCCTAAACAGGAACATGTTTAAACTAATTCTATTCATATCATAGTTCATGCATATCAGTCAAGTACCATTTACTAGTTTCTAAAACACTTGACAAATTTTCATTAGTTTCCTTGAAACTTCTATTTCTTTTTTTAGTCATCCAGCATCACAAGATCATTAGAGTTTTATTTATATTGTGGTACTTATTTCCCCAATTATTCCAATTAGCAACATCAGAATCACACTGGCTTTGGATTCATGGTGGCATTATTTATCATGTGTAGAATACATTTAAGTCATGATTGCAGAATTTTAGTACAACAAGTAAGTTTTTTACGGTTGATGAATTTTTGCTGCACCAAGGTCGCTGTGTGCTGAGTTTGTTGTTTTATCCTTGAAATGCGTTGAAATGCTTCCACTTTTGAGGTTCTGAACAGTGACAGGAAAGGAGAAACTGTATAAAAAGTTTGGCACATTTGCTTTTGGTGTGAAGTGTGTACTTCCAAAAGGACTTCAAGCTTTAATCCCTTGCATGAGTGCTCAAAAGACAAAATCCTTGATCTGCTGTTCTTTGAGAAGATGTAAACTTGTCCACGTTTCTCATGCAGTGCGTTCCGGTCATGATCAATAATAACTTAAAGCCTATCTGCACTAGTTTAGCCAGGAGGGATTAGACCTCCCTGCAAATTGGTCACTGACAGGTGGTCATCTCATCAAATCAGCTCTCAATTAGCATAAGAAAAAGGGGACCATGGGTGACCCACAGTCACCGATTGTTATATAGAGGGCGCAAGTAGTTCAGTGAGGCTTTAAAGGCACACTGTCCTACTTGTAGCTACTTGCTCCCTCTATATAGAAAACTTCCCAAATCGGTGCCTGTTGGTCCCCCATGGTCCTCTTTTTCTTATGTTAAATGAGAGCTGAGTTAATCAGATAGCCACCTGTCACAATGACCTCGCTGTGTGGTCTAATCCCTTCTAGCTGCAGTAGTAACGCCTACCTTTAAGGAAGCCTCTATAGAGTTTTGGGGTTTTTATGCCTCCGTTACGAAGTAGCCGGAGGCATTATGTTTTCGGGTTGTCCGTCCGTCCCGTTCTCGTGATCGCGTTATCTGAAGAACTGATTGATGGATTCCTGCCAAACTTTGGTCATGTATGTATCTTGCAGAGCCGATGAACTGATTAGATTTTGGGGTCACAAGGTCAAAGGTCACAGGGCTCATTATGTATGCAAAAACAGCTCGTGATCGCGTTTTCTGAAGAATCGATTGATGGATTCCTGCCAAACTTTGGTCATGTATGTATCTTGCAGAGCCAATGAACTGATTAGATTTTGGGGTCACAAGGTCAAAGGTCACAGGGCTCATTATGTATGGAAAAAACAGCTCGTGATCGCGTTATCTCAAGAACCGATCGATGGATTCCTGCCAAACTTAGGTCATGTATGTTACTTGCAGAGCCGATGAATTGATTAGATTTTGTGGTCATGAGGTCAAGGTCAAAGGTCATGCGGCTCATTATATAGGCAAAAATAGCTTGTGATCGCATTATCATTAGAACAGCTTGATGGATTCCTGCCAAACTTAGATCATGTATGTATCTTGCAGAGCCAATGAACTGAGTAGATTCTTGGGTCATGAGGTCAAAGGTCATGGGCTCATTATGTATGCAAAAATAGCTTGTGAATGCATTCTCATTAGAACTGACAGATGGATTACTATTTAACTCAGGACATCTTGCAGAGCCAATGAACTGAGTAGATTTTAGGGTCATGAGGTCAAAGATCAAAGGGTCATATATGTATATGAGAAATTGCTTGTAATCACAATATTCTGAGAACCTGTTAATGGATTACAATTGAACTTGAATTTGAAAAATTTCTTCTGTTTTGGTTTCTAAAACTGCTCTATGACGGAGGCATCATTTTCGACTGCGGGCAGTCGAAGTTCCATCTAGTTTTTATGCCTCCGTTACGAAGTAGACGGAGGCATTATGTTTTCGGGTTGTCCGTCTGTCCGTCCGTCCGTCCGTACGTACGTCCGTCCGTACGTCCCGTTCTCGTGATCGCGTTATCTGAAGAACCGATTGATGGATTCCTGCCAAACTTTGGTCATGTATGTATCTTGCAGAGCCGATGAACTGATTAGATTTTGGGGTCACGAGGTCAAAGGTCACAGGGCTCATTATGTATGCAAAAACTGCTCGTGATCGCGTTATCTGAAGAACCGATTGATGGATTCCTGCTAAACTTTGGTCATGTATGTATCTTGCAGAGCCGATGAACTGATTAGATTTTGGGGTCACGAGGTCAAAGGTCAAAGTTCACAGGGCTCATTATGTATGCAAAAACTGCTCGTGATCGCGTTATCTGAAGAACCGATTGATGGATTCCTGCCAAACTTTGGTCATGTATGTATCTTGCAGAGCCAATGAACTGAGTAGATTCTTGGGTCATGAGGTCAAAGGTCAAAGGTCATGGGCTCATTATGTATGCAAAAATAGCTTGTGAACGCATTCTCATTAGAACTGACAGATGGATTACTATTTAACTCGTGACATCTTGCAGAGCCAATGAACTGAGTAGATTTTGGGGTCACAAGGTCAAAGGTCACAGGGCTCATTATGTATGGAAAAAACAGCTCGTGATCGCGTTATCTCAAGAACCGATCGATGGATTCCTGCCAAACTTAGGTCATGTATGTTACTTGCAGAGCCGATGAATTGATTAGATTTTGTGGTCATGAGGTCAAGGTCAAAGGTCATGCGGCTCATTATATAGGCAAAAATAGCTTGTGATCGCATTATCATTAGAACAGCTTGATGGATTCCTGCCAAACTTAGATCATGTATGTATCTTGCAGAGCCAATGAACTGAGTAGATTCTTGGGTCATGAGGTCAAAGGTCATGGGCTCATTATGTATGCAAAAATAGCTTGTGAATGCATTCTCATTAGAACTGACAGATGGATTACTATTTAACTCAGGACATCTTGCAGAGCCAATGAACTGAGTAGATTTTAGGGTCATGAGGTCAAAGATCAAAGGGTCATATATGTATATGAGAAATTGCTTGTAATCACAATATTCTGAGAACCTGTTAATGGATTACAATTGAACTTGAATTTGAAAAATTTCTTCTGTTTTGGTTTCTAAAACTGCTCTATGACGGAGGCATCATTTTCGACTGCGGGCAGTCGAAGTTCCATCTAGTTTTTATGCCTCCGTTACGAAGTAGACGGAGGCATTATGTTTTCGGGTTGTCCGTCTGTCCGTCCGTCCGTCCGTACGTACGTCCGTCCGTACGTCCCGTTCTCGTGATCGCGTTATCTGAAGAACCGATTGATGGATTCCTGCCAAACTTTGGTCATGTATGTATCTTGCAGAGCCGATGAACTGATTAGATTTTGGGGTCACGAGGTCAAAGGTCACAGGGCTCATTATGTATGCAAAAACTGCTCGTGATCGCGTTATCTGAAGAACCGATTGATGGATTCCTGCTAAACTTTGGTCATGTATGTATCTTGCAGAGCCGATGAACTGATTAGATTTTGGGGTCACGAGGTCAAAGGTCAAAGTTCACAGGGCTCATTATGTATGCAAAAACTGCTCGTGATCGCGTTATCTGAAGAACCGATTGATGGATTCCTGCCAAACTTTGGTCATGTATGTATCTTGCAGAGCCAATGAACTGAGTAGATTCTTGGGTCATGAGGTCAAAGGTCAAAGGTCATGGGCTCATTATGTATGCAAAAATAGCTTGTGAACGCATTCTCATTAGAACTGACAGATGGATTACTATTTAACTCGTGACATCTTGCAGAGCCAATGAACTGAGTAGATTTTAGGGTCATGAGGTCAAAGATCAAAGGGTCATATATGTATATGAGAAATTGCTTGTAATCACAATATTCTGAGAACCTGTTAATGGATTACAATTGAACTTGAATTTGAAAAATTTCTTCTGTTTTGGTTTCTAAAACTGCTCTATGACGGAGGCATCATTTTCGACTGCGGGCAGTCGAAGTTCCATCTAGTTTATGATGCTTTACTGCCTCAACCTGTGTCCATCAGGTATGGCCTGTAGTTTGACGTCCTTGATGGTGTGGGTCCGGTATATGCTGTGTGACATCATATTGAGTTTCATTGCATGAAGCTTGCTTGTGTGATGTCATGGCGCAACCAATGAGCCTCTCGTCGACTACACAATCTATTTACAGATCAGTGTTGTTCTTTTTGTAGTGCAGTGTGTCATATGTGAATGTAAGCCATGCAGTGTTCATGATGTGCTATTTGTTAGGGCATTGGCATCTTTCTTGTAGGAGAGTTAGCCATATGTGAATGGAGATGGAAAGAGAGTGGCTTGTTGAATCGTCATCTGTTCCTTGATGAGTAATCAGTTGTAGATTGTTTTTTCCTTGTCTGTTGGTGGATCACTTTGTAGTGGGTTGCATTCTTTTTCAGTATTCCTTTTAATCATGTTGGTGTTGTGTTCATCGAATTTGTTGCAGCGTGGTCACTGACAGATGGCTATCTCATCAACTCAAATGGGGGACCAACGGGCACAACTTAGGCATTGTTTTCTATATAGAGGGAGCAAGTAGCTAAAAGTAGAGCATTGTGGCTTTAGGATTTCTGTTTGCTTGCCCTTGTTTGACCCTGTTTCATAAAACTTGCTTTTAATAACCAGTTACAGTATCCGTTATAAGCTACTGAAATTCTTGCATTTGATTGGCTGAGAGCAAATTTGCCATACGATTTTAGAATTTTTGTATTGATAACAAGTTTTATGAAACAGGGCCCTGATGTTGATTTTAGGCAGCTCAGCTGTGTAAAGAATCCCCTTTGTAAAGTCAAATAAGGAATTTGGAATCGAAGAGGTGATTGTTCCTTTAAAGACCGTCAATACTACTGGGCCAGAAGGGATTAGACCACACAGCGAGGTCACTGACAGGTGGCTATCTCATTAACTCAGCTCTCAACTAACATTAGAAAAAGAGGATCATGGGGGACCAACAGGCACCGATTGGGGAAGTTTTCTATATAGAGGGAGCAAGTAGCTACAAGTAGGACAGTGGGGCTTTAACTTCTGCTTATACTGTCTAATATAAGCTTTCTTTTCATTCTTTTGATTTACTCCGATGAGTGCAAGACGAAAAGCTTTAGTATGTCTCTATTCGTTGCTATTAGAATTTGAAATTGTTCTTTTTCAAGAACTAATGATCTACCATTTTTCTTACCTATTCAGGTTCAGGACTACAATGTAGCTCTCACAGAGAAATTACATCGTGAAATGGAAACAGCCAAGGTAATAAAATACTTTCATTTATTTCTTGAGGTACATTTTTGTTAATGATGAAAATAAATCACCATCCTGTAAAGCTACATTCCTGCCATAATCAATTTTTAAGAGTAAATGACAAGAGTAGAGTTGATTATCAGAAACTTGTATTTATTAATCGCTATGTTTGTCTGTCGTATCTTATACCTTTATATTCAAGAAAACATTAAAGTCAGTGTCATTCCTGGAGTTAACATTGTTAGGAAAAGGTACAGAGTTATAATATTTGTAGATATTTCTGACCAGGCCATGTACATTCATGAAATGCAATCAGAAAACAAGGATATAAAAGAGAGGCTCATGTTTCTCTTATGACACAAAACAATAACCTTAATGCAGTTTTAGATAACTATATATTATACTTACTTACTTTACTTTAATACATGATGTTGTAGGTTTAAGCCTGTTCATCGACCCAGGATTCTTCCATGATTACTGCTATTTGTGGAGGGAGGAGATTGTGTAATTAACATGAGACAATACACAACACCTAGACCGGCTCATTCAAAAGGCTTACATTCTTTGAACTGTGACTATCAAGTCTATTCTTAAATGAGTTTACCGACCTAGCTGCCACAACGTTTTCTGGGAGACCATTCCACAGTTCCACCTCTCTATTGCTAAAAAAGTATTTTCTTATATCTAGCCTTGAATATTTCTTTAAGCATAATACCTTTAACATTTGACAGAAAGCCTATACGAACCTAGATCATTGTAGACATTTTTTTTGTAGCTATAATGTGAACCTTATATTGAGACCTTGACTATTTAGAGCATGTCGAGAGTTCACATTTATTTTTAGTTTACTTCACACTATTCTATATATACTACAGGTAGTTTCTTTTCTCTACTGTCTGTCCTGGATATTTTATTTCTTACTGTGTTTTGCTTGGGAATTTATGTCTTGCCATTTTTCTTTGTCGTTTGTTAATGTATATATTGTATTGTTTTACTGTACCATTTCAGGTCCCCATGGAAGACCAGCGGCATCATAGCGATACCGCTGAATATGGGCTACCCAGCCATTTATTTTATCTTGTAATTCATAATTCTATTCGTTATTGTTTTACTGAATGTATGTTGTCTTTTTTTATACGGAAAATAAAACAAACAACAAACAAACAAATACTTTAAATATATTCTTGCAGGGCAACGAAGGGAAAATCGTTCAAGATCTGATGCGCAGAATGAAATGTGAGAAAGCAGAATCAGAAGCAGAGATCCAAGCTCTCAAAGTAAGTACAATGCAAAGACATTCATTATTTTTAAATCTGTGAAATTCATGAATCATTTTAAAAATAAGGGTTACTACCCCCCCCCCCCCCCCCCCACACACACACACACACACACGCACACGCACACGCACACACACACACACACACAAATACTACCATTCGCAGACTGAGAGAAATAAACATGGCAAACACTTTAATTTTAAAAGGATAAACAGCCAAGTGTGAACAAAATTTGTGTTCTTGTGAACGGAAAATATTATGAAAGCTTTCCAATTCACTTTATTCCCAGGTGGAAGAACAGTAGCAATGTCAAAGTGGCAGTGTCACTGGAAATTGATAGCTCTTGGGATACATTCATATTCCAAGTTTTACTGAAAATATTTTTTAAATATAGACCGAGTTGTTATGCCACATGTGTGTGTAGTCGCTATACAATCTTATCTGTATGGAGTATTTTTTCACTATATATGAATTTTCAGTAAGACTGAATGAATTTGTAAATAATTTTGATGTTCATTCTTATGTACTTCATAATCAACATCCTAATAAATGAATCTTAGTTCTTTCACAATTTGTTTACTTGATCAGTACTCAACTTTGTCTTTAAAGATAAAGTTGAGTTCTGGTCATGCGATTGCAAATGGGAAAGAATCGGTGTGGAATTGATCAGAAAAGGTTTATCATCTAGCATATAAGTATTGGTGTGTACTGCAAGGTTCTGGAATCATCAAAATGATAAGAAATTTGGTCCAGTCTAGGTAAAACTACAAGCACTGTGCACAGAAAGATGTATATGGGACTACACGAACATGTGGCATAAAAATGCGACCCGATTTGTGTGATGTTACGTGCCATATTTAGATTATTAAGGCATTTGAAGAGCCATGCTTTTCAGGAAACATTTTGTATGTGATGTTCTTCCACACTTGCATGATACAATGATAACACTGACAAATTATTTTTCACCTCTTCCCAGAACTCAACCTTCTCTTTAACTTCCACTTATGAATTATATTTGCTATAGATTGAATCAGCAGAGGCGAGATCATCGACAAAGTCTCTTCGTCACCAGGTAGAGAGAGGAAACGGGGAGATTGAGAAGATGCGGGGAGAGATACGTCACCTTGACGATGAGAACATCAAACTGAGGAGAAACTTTGACCGGATCAGAGCCGGGTTTGAGGAGCAGGCACAGCTGGTGGAAGTCGGGGATAACAGGTTTGTGGAAACTCCTGGGACCATATTCAGGACAATATTTAAAGGGATCGTTTAACAATGTTAAATCTGAGATGCATGGTCCTACGTGTTACCAGTGTCTGTGATATGGTGTTATATTGAAGCCCTAAACTAATTGCGCTTCAAAATGACCATGAAGTGCCTCAAAAAGTTACAAAAATAACATTACAGAAATAAAGAAGAACATAAAAAACAATCATTTGATTAGGATTCACTTTATCTTAAAATATTGGCTTATTGTTTGCTTGTCATACCTGTCTATCAAGGCAGCCCCAGTGAAACATAAAAAGTGGCCACTGTAGACAGGTGGCCTTATAAAACAGGTTCTGCAACACATATATCCTTCTAGAGGGATGCAATATGGCTGACCACTATAAGGAGGTGGTCTTTATATAGAGGTGGTCACTAAGATATGTTTGACCATACTTTTAGACATGATCTGTTTCTAAAGGGAAACAAGAGATGTAGTCTTTGTAGGCAGGTGCTCTTTCTGCACAATCCATCTCTATAGAAGGCTTGAGTGTATTGTTTTTATTTCTAATTTTATTTTTATTCTTGTTTTTATTTTTATTATTATATATGCATGATTTATTGAATAAAGAACAGATTTATAATCTGTGTGTTTATTATAAGTTTTGGTTGGTAATTTGTAGTCAAACAATGGTGCGCTTAGAAACAACCGTATTGAGTGCCCGATAAATGTTGTGTATTATTATTAATATTATTTCATTCCTTATTGACTTACTCTCCATTCCATTCCCTTTTGTATAGATCATCAGCACTGGAAAAGCATTTGCAGAGAGCGGAACTAGCCGTTCAGAGCCTTCGAACTGACCATGACAATGATGTCCGTGGTGTGGTTCGAGAGGTGGACGTCCTTGTTGGACTGGTCACAGAGAATGGGGATGATGACCACGCACCCCAGCCCTTCTCGAGATCGCATGGCTCTCCCGATGCCATGCTTGCTGATCTAAAGGTAAGAGGGGGTCCCACTGAAAGAAGACTGTAATCAATCAGCAAGAAATTTGAAAATGGGCAACCTGTTTTCTTTATCTTCTTTTCCGACAGTCTCCAAATTATTTATTACCTTTTAATAATAATAATAATATTCCGCTTTTATATAGCGCTTAATACAATGTCTCTAAGCGCTTTACAGATGTATTATTACCCCGATCATTAGATTCAGTGCTTGCCACTCCACTCCCTGGGGAGCATGCCAGGCGTTACTTGACACTCAAAAAACTGTTCGACCAACAATGACGGTCGCATCCTACCAGGTACCCATTTAACACCTGGGTGGAGAGTAGCAAGTGCAGGTTGACTTTCATTATCATGACAAACTTCCATGATGATCAGTTGATTCTTGTCACTTTTTTGAGCCTTAGAATTTATTTACAAGTGTCATGAGGCACTGGCGATTCAAAATCAGTAGTTGACAGCTGCTCATCAGTGCAACAAAAACATTTGGGGTCCATTTTAAACTTACCATATTATGGTACATTTAAGATGATGCCTTTTGTATCTTATTTAATAGAACAAACTCTACTGGCTTCAGAAGGAAGTTCGTAAGCAGAGCGACGGACGTAGCAGGCTTCGAGAGAACCTCAATCGGAGCAGATCAGAGCTGACTGAGCTGAGGCAAGATTACCGGGCTGATAAGTACACCTACGAGACACAGCTGGATAGAACTGAGGAAAAGTTACGAGATCTGCAGTATGAGAAACAAGGTTAGGAGAAAGATATCATTCATCAGCAATAATAGCATGGTTTTGTACAGTAAACATTTCAATTATTTGGCACCCACCCTTGTTGTAGCTTGTGCATTCAATTTGGATTTCTCAAGCCATTAACAATATCAATGATATTGGTAATTCGTCTTACAATTTATTATTACCCAGGTCACTAGATTTGATTTAGATTTTGCACTTACAATGCTCTCTCTCTTTGCTCCATTAGAGAGCATCCCAGTCAGTCACTATTTTAAAAGCCTTGCATATGATGATCTAGTCACATGGACATTTGCATTGTGACCAGGTACCCATTTAACACATGGGTGGAGAGAGACAACATAGATGAAATGCCTTTCTCAAGGACGCGTGTGCTTTGCCGTGGCTCAAACCCATGATGTACCCTTTGTACATTCCAAGTCAAGTGAACTGCTCGACCATGCAAATTCTATCTACCAGGCACCCACTTTCTATGCCTTGGTCAAGATTCAAATTCATAGTCTTCTGTTGAAAGTCACAGTTTCAGCCTCTCTTTGTCAGTGACATAACAGACATTTGCTTTTATGAGTTCTTCTTTTTGCTGAAAAAGCAAGAGTCTTTAGATGTTGTGATCCTGATCCTAAGATGTTGGGCAATTCAGAAAACACCTGATATTTAACTTTGAATATTCATATCATAATTGGTATGTACATGTTAGTATATTAAGCATTCATGTAGTAGATCAGCGAATCTGTTTACAAACTATAAATACCCCTTTTTTTTTTTTTTCCAGATTTGCGTCTACAGAACATTGAAAGAGTCCACACGGTCAAATCGTTGGAGAAACAAGTTGATAATATGGAAGAACATATCAGAGAGGTGAGATGGAAATCACGTCCGAAACTCACCTTCTTCTTCATCTGTTACACTTCTTTACCAGACAAATTTTCTTGTTTTTACTGGTATAACATTGAATACCAAGTTGAAGCTAAACAGGCATTAGTTCATATAATTTTTCTCAGCGCTAACGTCCTTCATATTCATATTTTACATATGTAAAATATGAATATAAATGTAGTATGATGCAAATTCCTAGTCTAGTGGAAACGGGTACAGATTCTGAACAATGTATTCCCAAGAGTTCATTACTTTATTGTATTTTTGTCAATAAGATGTAAACATTATGGTTGTTGCTATATATTCCAAGTGCATAATGAATTGTTCATTAATTATTATGAGTTAGCCATCTGATTTGTCAAAATTGGAGTCTTGATTTTAGCCATGCCCGCCTACCAGTTAATAGTTTTTCAAAAGATGCCTGTTGAACCGGGTAACGGGCGCGCCTCAGGATTATAGCAGGATATAACGTCCTATTGAGCCTATAGAAACAGCAATGCCTCTCATAGCAGTCAATATATCTATACTATGTGAATGGAACATTTAAAAATAATATTGTTTATCCTTCCTTTTATTTTAGGGGACTAAGATTCTGGATAGGTCAATTGAACGGCTCACAGAGCCAGATCATTTACCTCTTCCACCGCCACGCCCTTCCTCCTCTCACTCAGAGTTTGATAGACTGAGGGTAAGTAGTAGCTACTTTCATTCTTCTTTTGTTACCTCATCAAAGGCAAAAATTACTTAATGGCTAAATTGATCACTTTTTCTTCCTTAAATTATTATTCTAATGTTGTGTTGTTCAAATAAACAGGCCTGTATCTGATATCATTATTAAATGGACAAAAACTTTATTAAAAAGTTTATTGCTGCCACTCTGTTTTTAACTACAATGATTTTTTTTTAACCTCTCAACATTTATTATTAATTTTATCTTTTTGTTACATTTGCTGGGCAGCTCTATTTCATCCATTGTCATTATACCCATGACTTATTTTGAATGATCCTTTTATATTTTGTATTTTTTGTTTTGGACATGTAGGACCTTGATAAAGAAAGGCAGCGCATTGAGGAGAAATACAACAGGTACTTGTCTAATGACTCCTCCCTTATTTAGTTTTTTGTTTTTTTAATTTAAATCTAATCTAAATTGTGTCAGAATGGAAACAAATTAAGTGAAGTACTGGAATTTCTTGTTCATGAAATGTTGGGATCATAATTATGTAGGAATATTGTAATTCAAAACATGAATGTAATTTTCATAGAAACAGATAATTGATATGAACAAGTAATCAACTCGAATTGAAGATTGGAACCAAGTGAATTTTGTTGGTGCTCTCTCTCCCCCCCCCCCCCCTCCTCCCTCTCTCTCCCTCTCTCTCTCTCTCTCCCTCTCTCTCTCTCCCTCTCTCTCTCTCTCTATGTTTCCTTTTTTCTTTTTTTCTCTCCTCTCACATCTCACACTTTTTCTGTTTGATCTGACAGAAACAGATTTAACAAAACACACTTGACTACGGTATTCTTTTTTAATTGATTTTTGTCCAGACATAAGAGCTCACTAGCCTGACTCAATAAGCAGTAAAAAGATCCTAATATAGATAATAATAATAATAATTATAGGCATTTCTATAGCGCCGTCTATCTAGAAATTCTATTTCTGAGGCACATTAATTACTACCCCAGCTTTAGCCTAGCTGCCATTACAGTGCAATCTGTATACAAAGACTCCTCAAAGATGACAAGAAAATGGTCTTTATAAGCAGGTGGTCTATACTTGTGTACAGGTTTGAAGAGAAACAAAAACATGCACTCCCTACAGAAGGTGGTCTTTCTGTAAAGGTGGCTGTTAACCCTATCTAGCCTGGGGGGGGGGGGTTAAATTCTATTAACACAAGAAAATCTTGCACTGAAATTTTGTGACTTTTTTTTCTTTCGAGTCTTGCGCATCTTTTGAAAGAAAATTTTAGAAAATCGGACCTACCATTACAAAGTTACATGTCCTTTTGTCTTTGCATGTCAGCCCGAAAATCGCAAATTTTTGTGATTTGTGTACAAAACAAATGGAAATCTCATTTTTCAAATAAAGAGATAAAACATTGGTTATTTGGTCTTGTTTATAGTTTAGGTGTTTATTTTGGGGTCAAAATAGTTGAATTATAGTCGGAAATGAAATGAAACAACAAAAACAATAAAAATACATAAGTTAAAAAAACAGAGAAATACATAAGAAATTATCAAAACAATAGATAACATAAGGAATAACCCTGGTTTTTCAATTTGTTGTGTTGTATTATTATTCCAAATGGTCTAACAAATATATTTAGTGAAAAAGAATGCTTAAATATGAATAATGTCTGATTTATGGGCAAAAATGTGAATTTTATGACCTTATTTGCATAAATTACCATAAATATGCAAATGAGTAAATATTTCAAAAAATTGAAATTACCATAGTATTCTATACACTTGACATGTATGCAATTTTTTTGCTGCGATCGGTCGTTTCACGGCCGAGATCATAAGGGGGGGGGGGGCCTTAGAAGCCCCCCCCCCCCCCCCCCCCCCCCTCCCCGGGCTATGCAGTTTCAAAATAGCCCGGGCTATATAGGTTTAAAGCAGGTTTCCGTGTATATCATATGCTCAATGAGAAAACAAGAGAAAACAAACTGTCATGACCTTTTATTTATATAGTTATTTTATTCAAATTTATTTTCAGATATCAGAGCACAGTCATATCATATGCTCAATCAGAAAACAAGAGAAAACAAACTGTCATGACCTTTCATTTATATAGTTATTTTATCCACATTTATTTTCAGATACCAGAGCACAGTAGCCCAACTCCACCAGCAATTAGATGAATCCAAGGATTTGATAAGTAGTCCACCATCGCGGAGAGAGCGTAGTAGATCGGCAAGAGGGCTTGACCATTGACACTTGTGACGAGAATGCCCCAGATCAGAGGTACATATTGTAGTAATAGTAGTAGTAAGGGTTTATAATATAAGATATAAACAAATCAACAATGTAAAGTATGATAGTCATATGATAAAAATAACTGCCATTCCAATAAACTTCATATGCATATCTACAAATGTTGTATACGTAAATATAAAGTTTAAGATAGAGTCTGAAATATTCACTCATGAACTTTTAAACGCTATGGAATTTCAATGTAGATGTAAATAATTAATTTTCATTACCATCTTAAATATGTCATCACTGCAGGCAGAGATACAACATAGCAAGTCAGGTTTTTGGTAAATTCTTATGGCAGTATATGCAGTAGTAATACTTTGCCACAAAATTCTGTAAAAGTAAAAAACTTGATTTTGAAAATGAAACGTGCACAAATATTTAAATATTTAAATTTAAATTTCTATGCAAAATCAGAATGGATTGTGTGGATGAGTAAGGGGCAAATATTCATTCACAATGAATTCATAGAAACTTGCAAATATTTCCCCTTCCACCCTTTTTTGTAAGGTCATAAGGAGAGAGAGAGTATGTCTACGTTCACAGAAACAATATTTCAAGCAAAATAAAGATATCTTCATAATGATGCTCCTCGTGCTGTTAGATAATAGATATTCTCTATATTGAATTCATTTCCAGTCCACCAGTATAGACTAACTGTAGCACATTTTTTTGCAAGATTAATTCTTCCCCCATCGAGGCTGTAGAATCACATTCCTTGAATTAATGATACATGTATATATTGTTGAAAATTCCTGATTCAATATGGTTTTGTAGAAAGTGTAGACTTTATGTAAATTTGTGTGATTATCAGCACAGTTGTACATTTTTAGATATTTGAATGTCGACCTGTTAGGTCAGTTTGTAACTTCTTGAATGCATCTCAATTTTTCTCAACTTGAGGTCATACAAATAACCTTCTTTCCTTAATTCTTTTTGCAATTATATTTTTCTTTGTATTTTAGAGATATTTCTATCTTTTTATGGTCTTGTAATGAAATCTGTTTCTCTTTTAAATGCAGTATTTTAATACAGAAAAGATGCACAAGCCACTGAGAAAATGATGAGATATGCTAAAAATATATATTTTATATAAGTATTTAAAAAATATGATAATCACACCTACTCCTACATGTATACAGTAATTTTCAGTAATATTTGTGAATGTTCATATCTACGCATGTCATATAAACATAGCTCAGTATTCTCCAAACCAGTTACTGTCTTCCACGGGTAAAAATCCATTGCCTTCAGAGAGATTAATGACATAATGTGACTTTGTTAGTCCTAACGTAGCTTAAGTGGCATCCATTTCTTATGAACCGGTAAGCAATCATTTCTTAAGGGAAGAAAAAAATATGATAAAATACAGTAATTATACAGTGGTCTTCTCACTCAAGTCTTCCAGCTGTTCAGATTTAGGAATATTCTGTTTTTAGTTGAAATATACTTGCCAATTTTAACACTTCACCAGAAACACTTGTTATTAAAATACAGTGTGTTTTGCTTTTTATATGAACCCTTTCTTTTAAAAAATAGCTGCCTTATTCTTTCATTTGTCAAATGCCATCGCAAGGAAGTGATATTTGTACAAAAAATGGTATGCATTAGTAATATTGATGTATATTTGTCCCTTATTTGTTAGTTTAACAATGAGTAAATAAAAACATCCAAGTTGTTGCTTGTCAAAATAAATTCATAGGATTGCCGATAAGAAAACTATTTAATGCAAGAATATTTGCAAATGAAATAACATTCTTATTTCAGGACAAAGTAACAGTATTTCTGTCATGTATTACAAATTAGGAATTCATGGCAGTGTAGGAATAAAACAGTCAGCCAGTAAATTTTTCACTTTTGTATTTTGTATTACATCTGAGCTTCCAGGGTACTTTAACTATTGTCATTATTCAGTATTCACACAATATTCTATATATCATTCTGTTACCACCGATTTATGCAGATGCAATTCGTATGACGGACAGTAAAATTCAAGTTATCTAATCTATTGCTTCCCTGTGTGACGTGTTGCTATACTGTTGTATTTTTTTTTTTTAAAGGACGGTTTATCTTCATATAAACATGTGTATAATATACATGTACGGTCGATAACTGAGGAAAAAAAATGCTTTTCAATTTTTTTGATATGTATTACTTGTACCTGTGTATTGCAAAATTTGTAAATGTACTATAATCATTTTTAGATTTAAACGGTGGCATGGGGTGCTTTTCATTCACCTTCAAGCATTTGCTGAATATGGAACACCAGGGCTGTCGTCTCATAAAGAGTTGCGATTGATCCAAATCAAATGCAAATCCCCTAATCAATCGCAAGTTTGCAGTCTCCTATCTCTTATGTACATAGCTGCGATTGATATCAATCACAAATGATTTCCGATTAATCGCAACTGTTAAAGAGATGGGGCTCTGATCAAACACGTCGGCCCATGTAATTAGATTGTTCTGAGTTAAACCTGGTTTTACTGAACCAACTGATTTTGGAAGGCCAGTTGTCAACTCCCAGTTCTCTGAATGAATTAATGTAACAAACTATGTAATAATTGTTTTAAATAAATATATATATATATATGGTAATGTCTATACTATACTAGTATAGTGATGTTAAATAGTTTCTGCAATGTCTGTTGTTACGTTATGTGTACACATGTTTGTTCAATGCAATATTCAATTTAATCTTTTATAATATAGATGGCAATCAACTGTTCTTATTTATTTTCTGATATTGCATACCAAGTTACCTGTATTTTCTCTGGTGCGTTGGTGTTTTATATATGTTGATTATTTGTGAACTGTAGTATTGGAAGCTGTTTATGTAGTGTTTTTATATCGATGCTGCTCCTACTTCCATGCCCAAATTTTGACTGCTTTTGGCAATCTTGAGTGTGCTATTCCTGTAGTTAATAACAACCTTCATTTTCATAGTATTCTATTCGTATATGAATCTCAAATCTAGAAAGATTGGGTATATGTGGGTAATGTATTTTTCCAGTATTGACTTAAACAGTATTGAAGTAATTATGTCATTTTTCTGTACCCTTTTCTTTCTCTCTCTCTCTCTCTCCATCTCCCTTTCTCTCTCTCTCTCTCTCTCTCTCTCTCTCTCTCTCTGCCTATATATATATTTATGTACACCCCCAAAAAAATACAACAAATGAACATACACAAAAATCCGAAAAATTGTTTTACAAATTTTTGCCCTCGGGGCTTTATCAAATAATGATTTTGTTTGACTTTGAAAAATATTATTGTTGTGTGTCAAAAATAAAATGTGCCAAGGCGCAACGAGAGGGGACACAAATAATTATGTCACAAAGATATAAGAAGGCAGCCAGTAAGAAAAAAGCATGTAGGGAAGAGGTATGACGTAATAATACGTCATAAATACACTAAAGAAAGACAGAGAGTGAAAGCAAAGGAGATATATATATCTTTCTCTCTCTCTGTCTCACTTTCTCCTCCTATCTCTTTCACTTTCTGTAAAATATATGGTTGAAGGCAATTCAGTTTGCTGTGCTTAAGGTGTTGGTTTATTAATAATTGTTCTGTTTAATCTCTAATGGAAGTTTTTGAAGTACCGGTAATTAGAGGGGATATATTCAAGACAATTTTTCTGAGTAATGAACATCTCAATTCTGTGTTGCAGAATTAAGCAGCTTACAACTTTGGATGATTTTTTTTCACCTGTATTTGATCAAAACATTGAACATAATCATATGGTTTTCATTATTGGTCTTTAAGAGGTTGTTAGCATGGATTGAGAATATTAAACATGGAAATCAATTTAGCAATAACTATTATTAAAAATGAATGTGATTCTTTGGAGGGCTGAATTTAAAGGGATAGTTGAGTTCTGTTGCAGAGGGCGCTACACAATTATTTTTTTTGTGAGTTAATGTAAAACTCTGTGTCAAATTTGAAAGAACATACATGTAATATTTAAATGGCAAAATAATCTTTGTTTGATCAAAATCGGTTCAGAGACGGCTGATATATAACCATTTCTAATACTTGTGTACCACCACAAATATTAGATATTTTGAAAAATTTGAAAAAACCGTTGAAAAAACGGAATAACGTCTTTTACGCCGTATTTCAGCCAATGCCGATGTTCGCTGTTTTGTTGGAATTTTCGTGTTGCTTGTACTACGCACAACCGGCCGGCCCGTGTATTGTCATTTTTAATAAAATAATTGATTAACGGTCACCGTATTTTTTTAAAAGTGGAGCTGAATTGGTATTCTCGTATTGGCTAAATTTCACACATTTGGGGTCTAAAATTACCCTCATAGCAATTTTAGGTTCTAAAAGAGCACTAGAAATGTCATAGATAAGAATAAGAGCAATAACCATGCACTTTGAACAGTTAACCCTGCATAACTCGAAGTCGCACAAGTCAAGTTTTCCTCAAGTCAAACCAATTTTTTGACCAAACAACGCAAAAAACGCTATTTACACTTCCAAAGTCTTGCAGAGATAACTGTATATCATTTGTAGCTCTTTTAAAAATTCGCTAAGACATTTTCAGATGTATTAACCTGCCATATGTGGTCATACTCACCTACGTGTACATACCTATCAATAAGTTTTAAAAATGTGAAATATGTGTAAATGAACAGATGCTTAGAATTGTACATTTTTATGCCTTTGTAACATATTTTTGAGACTGTAAATAATCTTTGAGAGAGGATTTTTGACTTATACATACTTGAATTGTGTAAAAATATTTCTATTTATTTTTTATATTTCTAACTGAATTGTAGATATTTGTGTAATTTATTTCATGCAACAATGCAGAATTTCATTTCATGTGTTATGGGCCTATCACATTTATTTTTGTTGGTTGTTGTTTGGTTATTTTTGTGTGTTTAAATCCTTCTCTCTTAAATTGATCCATCCCTGCCCTATGAATGAATTTAATAATAGATATCTTATTTTCCAATATAATTTAATATAAGTACCTTATGTACTTAAAGGATGACTTTCATTCATGTAATAAATATACTTGTATTATGAATGACATTCATCTATATATTTCATGCATGATCAATAAAAAAAACTCTTGGTATTATTATGACTGATTGTAGTATTACCAGAAAGCACCATCATACAACGGTCATATTAAGAGGTTCTTCATCTTTTAATGAAATATGTGGACAAGCCACACATTCCACAGTTTTGAGATGGGGAAAAAAAAGGAAGTAAAATTATAGATTCAGGTCACTTTGATTATAATTGCCCAGGAAATTGAGAACATTCTTTAATTTTGTTCATGGGAAACATTCAAAACAATATTTTCAAGTATTTGAAATTAAATAATAAATATCAGTAACTTTATGACCAAATGTAATTATGAAATCACATGGATATGTTCATTCCGATAATAACTGAAATTCCCTTGTCTAAACTTTAACAAGTGTAATTATTCAAATCATTGTGTGAAAATAAAAATTTACATTAAAACCTACACAAATAAATCTCATGTGTATTTGCATTGCCTTTATATCTATATTTCTATTTCCTAGTTTTCATTTCACAATTAGGTTAAAGATTGTTGTCAGATACTTGTTTATAATTCATACTAGTCATTCAACTCAAGTTAGGGAAGGACTGGAATACATTTAGAGAATAACCTTAATGATTATGAGTTTATTTAACCCAACTGCTAAAGAAGCGAGTAATGTGTCAGTTCGAAAATGAATAGAAATTTGTCTTATTGTTTGTTATGTCTGTCCCTCGGTAGACCTGTTTATTAATTATACTCATATCTTGAACAAAAGTTTCTTTTGACTACTCAAAAGCTTGCGTGAGGCTTGTCAGACAAAGCAGCAACCAAAGTGTGCAAAGTGGATTCCCTCCATAGAGGTGCCATTATGCATAGCATATATCAATTAAATAATTGATAGCAAGGATTTCTGGAGAAACGTACATAAATTGATCAGTAAACGGGTCTATGAAAAAAATGGAAGGAGGCAAAATGAAGAATGAATAGACATGTTTATTAGAGGAATTTAGCTTGGCAACCAAAAGAAATTATAATAATAATATACCGTACTTATATAGCGCATATCACAATATGTCTCTATGCGCTGTAAGAAAGAGTAAGAAGCAAATGTTGATAGGGTAACATAAGAAGAGTAACATAAGAAGAGTGAGATATGCTCAACATACTTTCTCTCGTTTTTTAAAAGAAATGGTTTAAGATGCGCCTTAAAGTTGTCGACAGTTTCAAAGGATGTTGAACCTTTGAAAATAGTATTTTATTGACTTTATATAGTTGCAGCTTTTTAAAATGTTTTAAAAGGGCACTTTGTTAAAGAGAACAAATGAGCACTTGGTTATTGGGCACTTAATTATTTTGTTTACTTTTTTTTTCTTTATTGATTTATTTTGACTGTCATTTCACCAACATCGATTGGATGACAAGCATGTGGCAACTGCACCTATTTCTCTCTCTCTCTCTCTCTCTCTCTTCCTCTCTCTCTCTCTCTTCCTGTTTATGTTGCCATATCTGACTCGATCTCGATCTCAATCTCTCACTGTTCTGTTCTTTTCTCACCCCCCCCCCCCCCTTTCTCTCTCTCTCTCTCTCTTTCTCTCAGTGTAGTTGCAAGATTCTCCCACTCCCCATTTTCCAATAGTGAATCAAACTATGTCAAACAGTCCTCAGAAGTCAATTTATATTTACAATTTATTTACAATTTTATGTACAATTTCAATGATCATGACATAAGTCTCCATTTAAGTCTCAAGAACGCCTGCGGCGCCTCCTCCAACCAAAACAGCAAAACAGTTTCCACCACTTTTGTCTCCTTCCAGTTACAACAGCCTGATCTTTGTTATCTTGATCACTCTCCTTCTTCCTATCTTCATTCTTTACATTTATCTTCCTCTCCTCTTTGAAGTCATTGGCCTCTTGTATTCCCTCCAATACCTTTTTCATTTCGTTAATGATCTTTTCATCCTTCTGTATTTGCCCCTTCTTCATCTTCATCTTCTCCATCCGCGTTTCATTCCACAAGGTGTCAGCAAACTCTCTTAAGTCCTCCGTCATTTCTGACAGCTTCACTATCTTCTCGTCCTCTAACTCTCTGTCTTCCTCTGTGACCTTAGCCTCCGCACCCAAAGTGATTGCCGGCTCCTCCACCGCCTTCATCTCCTCCTCCTCTGCCTTCAAATCCTCCTCGGCCTTTATCTTCTCCTCCTCTGAGTTCATCTCCTCCTCCTCTGCCTTCACCCCCTCTGCTTTTAGCTCCTCCTCCTCGTCTGCCTGCATCTCCTCTGCTTTCACCTCCTCCTCCTCTGCCTTCAACTCCTCATCCGCCTTCAACTCCTCCTTCTCTGCCTCCAGCTGCTCCTTCTCTGCCTCCAGCTCCTCTTCATCTGCCTTCACCTCCTCTGCTTTCACCTCCTCCTCCTCTGCCTTCAAATCCTCATCCGCCTTCAACTCCTCCTCATCTGCCTCCAGCTCCTCCTCCTTATCTGCCTGCATCTCTTCCTCCTCTGCCTTCAACTCCTCCTTATCTGCCTGCATCTCCTCCTCCTTTGCCTCCAGCTGCTCCTCCTCTGCCTCCAACTGCTCCTCCTCTGCTTTAACCTCCTCCACTGCTTTCAGCTCCTCCTCCTCCTCTGCCTTCAACTCCTCCTCGTCTGCCTTAAGCTTCATCTCCTCCTCGTCGGCTGCGTTCATCTCCTCCTCCTCTGCCTCCAGCTGCTCCTCCTCTGCCTTCGCCTCCTCCTCCTCCTCTGCCTTCAACTCCTCCTCGTCTGCCTTCATCTCCTCCTCCTCATCTGCCTTCATCTCCTCCTCCTTTGCCTCCAGCTGCTCCTCCTCTGCCTCCTCCTCCTCCTCTGCCTTCAACTCCTCCTCGTCTGCCTTCATCTCCTCCTCCTCATCTGCCTTTATCTCCTCCTCCTCTGCCTCCAGCTGCTCCTCCTCTGCCTTTACCTCCTCCACTGCTTTCAGCTCCTCCTCCTCTGCCTTCAACTCCTCATCTGCCTTCAACTCCTCCTCATCTGCCTCCAGCTCCTCCTCCTCTGCCTCTTCCTCCTCCTCCTCTGTCTTCAACTCCTCCTCGTCTGCCTTCATCTCCTCCTCCTCATCTGCCTTCATCTCCTCCTCCTCCTCTGCCTCCAGCTGCTCCTCCTCTGCCTCCTCCTCCTCCTCTGTCTTCAACTCCTCCTCCCTTGCCTTCATCTCCTCCTCCTCATCTGCCTTCATCTCCTCCTCCTCATCTGCATTCATCTCCTCCTCATCTGCCTCCAGCTGCTCCTCCTCTGCCTCCTCCTCCTCCTCCTCTGTCTTCAACTCCTCCTCGTCGTCTGCCTTCATCTCCTCCTCCTCTGCCTTCATCTCCTCCTCCTCTGCCTCCAGCTGCTCCTCCTCTGCCTTCAGCTCCTCCTCCCATTCTACCGCTTCCTTTGCTTCCATCTCGTGTATGATTTCCTCCTCATCGGTCGTCAGCTCTGCGCCTTTCTTTTGGAGATACTGGACAAACTCGTTTATCTGGCTTGTCTGAATGTCATTCAGATAGATATACTCACTGAAGGCAAGAGTCTCTGCCAACTCGTGCTGAAATCTAGGAACTACTCGATTTGCTGAATAATGAAAACAAATTGGAGAAGACCAATATCATGATATCGTATGATACATCATATATTTTGTATCCAAAATTAACAGCGACCATCAAGTATTTTAGTTTCAAGGATTTCAATACGACTTTAATAATTATGCAAACGATTTTCTACATCCGCTTTAATTTGAAATTTGAACATTTTGGAAAAATGTGTAATGGATTTTTTTCATCAGTCTTTGTATTCTAAGTTTCAAAGCTTATTTAATTCCCAGAAATGTTTTTGTATTTTTTTACTAAATACATGACAACATCATTAATGAGAGTAAAACAATTCATACATACAAATTAATATGAGAAGTGATATCCAAAAAATTACTTGTACACAATCATGGTGCGATACAATATCGAAGCAATTTAAAAGATTTAGACTTAGTATAGGAAACGTACAGGAGTAGGAGTCTATTAAAACTAACGCTTGTCTTCTAAAGATCACTGTCTGTATTTAAAAATACGCAAGGTTATTTTGAAGTTGCATAATTATGATATTGATTTTTAACCTAAATCATGAAGAAAAACATATCGCAATAAATTATTCTAGTTGTATGATATCGACGTGTTTTCTAGATAGGACTTACGTTCGTCACTCATGATGAAAGATTCAAATCAAAGACAATTAGACAAATATTCTGATATATTCAGAAGAGATGCTACTAAATCGATGTTATAGCTTTAAAGCGATAACATCAATAATGATAAAAAGGTAACTTTGTAACTATGCGGATCATGACGCATGCGCAACGGAGCATCCATTACGTCACAATTGAGCGCAGTAAGTTGTCTTAAAAGTTTCAAAAGGACAACGTTGCGCGCTTTTATTCAAGAAAGTTGAAAGGGGTTCACAATAATAAATGCCTTGATTTCAAAGTTATAATTTTGCCGTTAATGGGAATGTTGCGTAATCAGTCTGTATGATCTTGAAATCACCTTTTACATATAAAACTCATACAAGTTTTTACTACATGTCAGGATGATACCGAACGGAACTTCTTACGTTCTTTTCCTCCTATCACTTTCTCTCTCTCTCTCTCTCTCTCTCTCTCTCTCTCTCCCTCTCTCTCTCTATTATCTACCTCTCCCTCCCCCTCTGTCCTATAATGTCTCTTACTCTCTATGTCTCTTTCTCACTCTTTTGTTTTCTTCTTTGTTTTCCTTCCTTTCGCCGTTAGATGAAAGGGACACGTCTTCATCCAGTTACAACAGCCTGATCTTTGTTATCTCGAACACTTTTGTTCTTCCCATCTTCTTCCTTTATCTCCACCAACACCTCTTCCATTTAATGTGTACCCTCTTCCTCCTCCATCTGCTTTTGCCGTTTTTCCTTCATCTTCTCTATCCACATCTCATTCCAGAAGGTTTTTAGCAAACTTTATTAAATCCTCCTTCATTTCTGAATCCTTCTCTATCTTCAACTTGATCTTCACCTTGCCTTGCAGTTAATCGCCTTCCTCTGTAATTTTAGCCTCTTCCACCAAAACAAATGACAGCTCCTCCTCTTGCTTTGACTCATCCTACTAATCTGCCTTCATCTCCTCCTCCTAGACGGTCTCTGCCTTCTCATCTTCCACCTCCTTCTCTGCCTTCTGATCCCCCCTCCTCTGCCTTCATCTCCTTCTTCTCTGTCTTCATCTCATTCTCCTCTGCCTTCATCTCCTCCTTCTTAATATATCTTCCTCTGACTTTGACTCCTCCTCCTCTGTCTTCATCTTCTCCACGCTCCTCCTCCCCCTCCTCTGCCTTCTTATATATCCTCCTCTTACTTCGACTCCTCCTCCTCTACTTTCATCGCATCTCTCTTGTCCTCGTCCTCGTCCTTCATAATAATATCCTCCTCTGCCTTCTTTATATTATAATAATAATAATAATAATGGTGGCTTTTTATCAAGCGCACGTGTCCGTCACTCTGTGACGCTCCTGGCACTGCCCCGATTATTACCCCGAGGTGCTTTAGCATTTCAAGGAATCAATTCCTGCCAGGTACCCATTTACATCACCTGGGTTGAGTGTGGCAAATGTAGATCAATGTCTTGCCAAAAGACATTCGTGCCGCGGACCTGACGATCGACAGTCCGTCGACGTATCCACTCGACCACGACACCTCTACCTTTAACCGCTCTTCCTCCTCTGCCTTCATTTCATAAATCCTATCCCTCTTCTTCCTCCTCCTCCTCCTAGCTGCCTTCGTCCCCTCCCCTACCTTCAACTCCTTTTCTGCCTTCAACTTCTCCTCCACCTCTGCATGCCTTCATCTCATATATCCTCTCATTCTTCCTCCTCATCTGCCTTCATATCCTCCTCCTTGTTCCATTCTCCCTTTCATTTTCTCGCTTTCCTCTATTGTCTCTCTTTTTATAAAAAAAAAATCCACACTCGATTGGCGGTCCGTGCCCCAATGTCCCTCTGTAATGGCACAGTCACACGGCCACTTACGGTAGCTGCGGATGCTTACGGATAAAAGTCCGTAAGCATCCGCAAGGATCCGTATCATCCGTAAGCATCCGTATCCATCCGTAATTCAATCCGCAGGATCCGCAGACATACGCAGATCCGCAGCGGAATTTTGAAAATCTCAAAATTTTGCTGCGGATGAAATATACGTAAGCATCCGCAGAATATACGTTATCCATACGTAAAATACGTAACTCATACGTAAGATACGTAAACTCATCCGCAGGATACGTTAGATACGTAACTGATCCGCACACTTTGTCGGGTGTGCGGATGCCTGCGGATACATAGGGGTACGTAAACACTATTACGTAGGAGTTACGTATGTTTAACGTATTTTTGACATATATATTGCGGATCTTACGATAGGACTTGCGGTAATTGCGTATGCTTGCGGATGGGATACGAATATTACGGATGGGATACGGATGTTACGGATTGGATATGTATGTTACGGTTGAGATACGGATAATATGCGGAATTTTTACCTATGTCTTCTTTCATTTCGGCGGATGTCGCCCATGCCAAATGGTCTTCACTTGGGTATGCAACCCTGGATGCTGCCAGCATCCTCATCATTGTCAGTTCTTCAACTGTAGACTTTCACAGGTCACTCAAGATGGAGAGAGAACACCGCCTTGTGTTGCTGGATTGTTTGATGGCCATCCAACACAATCAGATGCAGATGAAGATCCTGATGGCCAAGATGCAAGCCATCCTTGAAAGGAGAAAAGAGAGGATGTGTTGGGTTCGTCACTGGATCACATTGCGACCACACCAGGGTGCCTATGGTAACCTGATGCACCTGCTACGCAATGAGGATGTTCAGGGCTTCCGCAACTTCACCCGCATCACACCTGCCATGTTTGCCGAAATGGTCACCCGCCTCACTCCTCGCTTACAGAAGTATGATACCTGGTACAGGAAGGCCCTTCCAGTAGGCTTGAAGGTCGCCATCACCATGCGCTACCTTGCCAGTGGGGACTCCTACCACAGCCTGATGTACCTATTCTATGTACCCCACAACACCATCTCACTCTTGGTGTTGGACGTGTGTCAGGCCATCTACGCTGAGTATGGCGAGGAGACCATCAGCAACCCATCTACTCCAGAGGGGTGGAAGGGCATTGCCCAGACCTTCTCCTACCGGTGGAACTTCCACCATTGCCTGGGAGCCTTAGATGGCAAGCACATCCGCATCAAGGCACCCGCGAACTGTGGCTCCCAGTTCTACAACTATAAGGGGTACAACTCGATTGTACTCCTTTCCCTGGTTGATGGCAACTACAAGTTCCGGTGGGTGGAGGTGGGAGCAGGTGGTGCGAGTTCTGATGCCCAGATTTGGAACACGTGCAGTCTGAAAGAGGCAATTGACGATGAGAACATTGGAATACCACCAGATGAGCCACTGCCTCATGACGATCGAGACATCCCTTATTTCGTGATTGCTGACGCTGCATTTGCACTACGCACCACCCCGATGAAGCCTTTTGGTGCCAAGCCACTGACCATGGAGGAGAGGATATTTAACTATAGACTTTCCAGAGCCAGGAGATGTGTGGAGAATGCCTTTGGCATTCTTGCAAACAGATTCCGGTGTCTTCTGAGTGCTATGGCACAGGTGCCTTCCACAGTGGAGACCATCGTCCTCGCCTGCCTGTGCATCCACAACCTCCTGAGAGACCAGGCATCCGCTGAGCAGAATGGCATGATGGACAGAGAGGACGACCAGCACAACATCATCCCGGGTGCATGGAGAGAGGGGGCGTGCTGGATGACATGCAACAGAGGCTTGCTGGCAACTACACCACCAAGATTGCCAAGCGCCAGCGCCTGTACCTCAAGCATTACTACAATGGCACCGCCGGAGCAGTTCCCTGGCAGCAGCGCATGGCCTAAGCAGTTGGCCAAACATAACAAACAGACAAATCATGCAACTCTTGATGCTTAAATTTGACAACAAAAAAATTGAACAAGGTAACGAAAGGATGTAAATTTATTTATAAAATCTGTGTTGAGAAAATCTTTAAAACTCCTATTTCACAAAACAAATGGAGGAACATTGTTTCAAAACCAATTGTTACTTGGGACAAAATTTATATGATTCCTTTTAAATGTTCTTTATCAAGAAAACTTAGATATTTACAATATAAAATTCTTCATAATATCCTTGGTGTTAACAAGTATCTGAAAACTGTTGGTATATTAAATTTGTGTTCTTTTTGTTCAAAACACTCTGAAACTATTGCCCATTTATTTTGGGAATGCCCCTTCAATCGTCGATTTTTAGATGATTTTGAAAAATACACTCTCAAAAGTGAAATAATGTTATCTTTTAATGTCATCCGTAAAATCCGTAAGTCATCCGTAAGTCGTCAGTAACATGTGTCAGCGGGTTGGCAGCGGATGGGTTCATCCGCAGGTTTTACCCGTAACATCCGTAATTCATACGTAACATCCGTAACTAATCCGTATCGTCCGCAGAATATAGGTAACGTTTGCTCAAATTTCCGTATTGGGGTTAAAAATTACGCATTTTCATTATCCAAATATACGCAGGCATCCGCAGGTCCGTAACATGGCCGTGTGACTGTAGCATAAATACATGCTCGCCACTGAACCGAGTTGTTCCTGCATTAAATTGTGAGCAAACGCGCCGTCTACGGCGAATACCTGTACCTGAGTGATATGCAGGTAGGCTATAGTCAGGCGCGGATCCAGGATTTCTTAGGGGAGGGGGCCCAACTTTTTTCATTTTTGTTTGCTCCCGAAAATTTGAAAATCGCGCCGGCCGAAAAGTCGCTCAGTGGGGGGGGGGGGGGTGGGGGGGGAGGGGGGGGGGAGGGGGGGGGGTAGTGAGCACAATTTTTTTTTTTTTTTTTTTTTTTGTTTGTGCCGGCCGAAAAGTCGCTCAGTGGGGGGGGGGGGGGGGTAGTGAGCACATTTTTTTTTTTTGGTCCTCGAAAATTTTTCAATTTGCACCCCCCCCCCCTTGAGCGCCAGGGGGGGGGGGGGCCCAACCCCCAAAAAAGGTAAAAATCACGTGATTTTACATGATTTTTTTTTCTCAAGGGGGGGGGGGGGGCCGGGCCCCCCGGGCCCCCCCCCCCCCTGGATCCGCCACTGGGTATAGTAACTCCTTGGTTCTACAGTATTTAAAAAAAAACAGCAGCACCGATGACAGAATTATTTCATTTCTTCTTTATTTCCATTTCCAGGAGCACGAAATAGTTTAACAATTTAGAACAAAGAATACAAGAAAACTAACATTTACAATAACAACAGAAATGAAACATCAGCTTATACCTGGGGATCACCAAAATAAAATAAACTTCTGAATCAAGGCTCCCCTCATTAACTGATATACGACTTAAACATGTTGAATATGAAATTCAATGATTAAGTAGACAGAAATGACATAGATATTATAAAAATGATAAAGTACTATAATTACCAGTTGGTATAAATGCAGGTCGTAAGAGAGTACATATCCTAATTTCAAAATAAGCAAAGAATGAACGGAAAATCATGTGAACAAAGCAAAGGAGGGGAAAAAAGCGGGAAGAATCGAATGCCGAGTCGGAAGAAGAACAAAAGAAAGATTGGGCTGGTCGAGGAGGAGGCAAACTCTGAGGGAAAAGAGAAAGAGGAGGAGGCAAAGTCGGAGGATATGACGCTGGCAGATTAGGGGGAAATGGGGAGGGGTAAAAAGAGGAGATCGAGCTATAGGCTAGGTAGAACAGGAGGGGTGCATGATCTAGAAGAGCTAGATACAACAAAATCCTATAAAGACACGAAGAGGGGGGTTTCAGCAGAATAATAGATGTATCATATTGTGTAAATGGTCTTAACTTTACAAGGACATCACATAAATAAAAAAACTTTACAAGGACATGTTGCAATTCTTTCGACATTGTGTTGAAAAGTCAGTTGTGTTATTGTTGTCTTATCAATTTCCTGTCAGTTGCATCAGATAATTATAATGTTATGGTGCTTTATCTGCGCATGCGCAGTGCGTGAGGTGGCATATATACAGAGGTTTGACAGTATCGAGAGCGGAGAAACCCGACTTTGAACAGCATTTTAGCAGCAATTTCTGACCTGAAATGTGCACTCGTGTTTGATTCCAACATGGATATAAGCTGGAATTTGTCGGGTTTCATGAGCAGCCAGGAGAAAGTAGAGGTTTCTTCCTGCTCCCTGAACAACCTTCCGCCAGAGGTAAGTCAAAACAAACAGCGGTTGACAGTGAAGGCGGGTGGGCTAGGCGCGGGCCAGTCAGCTTCAAGCATCGGTATATGAAACGAGCGGGTATGTGTTGGGCCAACTTCGAAAAAAATGACTTCCTGCACTTGCATTTGAAGAAGGTTTGCCCTGTAGATCTATGTAACTTTTACTGCCATAATTGAAGGTATGGTCTAGTACCAAAAATAAAGATAAACTTTTACTTTCGCTTATTTCTTTTTCAGCATTCAGTGTCTAGACAATTGCCTTATTGGATGGCCACAAAATTTGAGACAAAACTGCTTTTTCTTGAACTTTGAAGTTCAGCCTCGGCTGGTTGACCATGATAGTTTGCGTGTCATGTGACCTTAATTCACAGACAGTTCCATATCTTTAAAAAATCATTAAGATTTCGAAAATGTGATATCACCAATGGAAAGAGGAACATAAAAAAAATTGGCGCTTGTTCAGAAACCTATCCAAAATTTGACCCTTAAAGGTACTAGGCCTATGTCCCTTTTGCAGCCAACCTCAAATTCTGTAGAACTTTGCAGGAATTATGAATATGTCATGTATGTCCTATCTGTGAAATTTAAACGTTAGCAGTGTCCTCATATTCAAATTATGCAAGGAAACCCGTTTACTTGCTAGACTTCACTGTCAGACACTGTTGAGTGACTGACTGGCTTTTTTTTCTTCTTTGGTAATAACATACATGAAAAGAGTTGTAAAGGGTACATGAGCATTTGTCTACATCAATAACCCACTTCTTGTGATGGCCAAGATTAAACTGATTGAATCTTTGCGCAGCATAAAACGTATGACCATTCGGTACAATTGTCTGAAAATCAAGACTATTACTTTTGGGCTCTATAGCCCTAAAGTCGATTTGACAACTAATAGTCGTTATTTTCCCACTTGAAGACATTTTCAAGCCCCACCTTTTTTAGGGAAGTTCTAAATTAGTATATTTACTTTCAAATGCAGTTGGAATTTAACTTTTTCATTTTTTTGGCCTGCAAATGGGACATAGTACCTTTAACTCCGGCGTGGAGATACTACTAAAACATACCCAAAATGAATTAAATGTCCAAATAAAGATCATGAGTTAAAATTTGTTATGTTTATGACCTGTTTCGTGTCAATTTTCTTGTTATTTTTGGAGTATTTTTCGGATAAACGTTGATATTAGTATGAGTATACACTTTTTCACAGGTTTCACGGCAAACCGCTGCACAATACAAGTACATGCCGATGGTGGGTTGCGGGCGCGCGCGCCTGTGTGAAGTTATCTACCGTAATGTCTCAGATCCTCATAACGGTAGATAACTTCACACAGGCGCGCACGCGCCTGCAACCCACCATTGGTATGCACTTGTATTGTGCAGCGGTTTGCCTTGAAACCTGTGAAAAAGTGTAAGCCTAGGCCTATACTTATATCAATGTTTTTCCGAAAAATACTCCAAAAATAACAAGAAAATTGACACGAAACAGGTAATAAACATAACGGCTTTTAACTCATTATCTTTATTTGGACATTTAATGAATATTTACTTCATTTTGGGTATGTTTTAGTAGGGTATCTCGATCTCCACACCAGAGTTACGGGTCAAATTTTGGATAGGTTTCTAAACAAGTGCCAAAACATTACCTAGTAGGTCTAGATCTAGTGACTAGACCCCTAGTCTAAATTTCCTTTGGAATTGGGTGTGAAATTATGAAAGTATTGACAAAAGATTGGCAAATTTTGCAGTCTTTTGCGGTAGTTCCAAAAAACTTGCCAAAAAATTATGTCTGGAAATTTTCATTTTGAGAGAAGATGTCGTCAAAATTGTAAGTAAAGAGTGGTACCAACTGATTGTATGCTATTTGCCTTTCAACTTTACAAATTATGCAATTTTCTTACATTTGATTGATCCCGTTTTTTAGCTGTAAACTCCTATGCGGAAAAATTAAGGTCTCATTGTTTTTATAACTTTTTCGTCAGTTGCAGAGCATTCTTATCTGTCATTGAATTTTGTGATTAGGATATCTCCGGAACTCTTTGATGATAAAAGAATTTGTAGAATATGAGAAATCATGGATCGGAGTCACATTCCTAATATTTTTTCAAATCTCTGCGAGCTTTGGTCACCCCATCATACATTCATTTGCCCTGTGCGAGAAAAAAAATCACAAATTTTCTTAAGAATAAACTTATTAAATGTGGCCTACTAGTACATTATGGTTGCAAATATTATTTTATATCACCATAACATACATAAATAATAATAATAATAGTGAACATTTATAATGCGCCATGTCTTTCAAAAATGACAAGTCTATTAAAGTCTATTACTTCTACCAGAACCAAGATAATTGATTTTATGAACAATTCAGTACAAAGGAATTACAAGAGATGTACACAAAAGGTGCATGGTGGTCTGGTTGAGTTGCCAATTTGCTTTTGATAAATTACAACTTTTAAAACCCTTAACATTGATATATGACTGTATTTTAATCTTTAGACTAACTTAATATCAGGGTGGTCTTCCTCTTTAAAGATCTCTGTGAGATCTTGAGTGTTCAACTCCCATTATTGTCACAAAAGAGTTGCATTGGTAGTTATGGCATACGTCACAAAACTCAATAGAATGGAAGAGGTCCTTGGTCGCGGCGAAAGTGATTACGATAAAGTGAGTGGAAGTAAAGATAATGAAGTCCTGATGAAACTGCAGGGTTCTTGTTAATAGCCGGCAACCGGCTATTTTTTCCGGCTGTAACGGCAATCGTAGCCGGCTGTCGGCACCATAAAAAAAAAAAAAAAAAAAAAAAATCGTAGCCGACAGAGACTGATGTACTAGAAGTTGAAACCCACAGTGCTGCAGCTCAGAATGATGACAAGCCGACGACAGTCACCAGGCAAAGTGAAGAAGGTGCCAGTGGGCAAGATGAAGCTGAAGACCAGGAGGTGAAGTCCACCCTTGACATCCTAGGTCTGGATGAGGATCTTCTTAGCCAGTCCTCAGATTCAGAAATGGAATGATCATTCACTATGTAATTATTGCAAAAAGTTTCAGCCTCAGGTACATGAATATTAAACATGTGTCACATTACATTTCAATATGCGAGAAAAGTTTAATACATTCTGATTGAATTGACAAGATTTTTCCTTCTAAGGTCTCTAGAATCTGAATGGGAGATCTTAAAATGCTAGGGGCTTGCCTTCAGGGGAAACTCCCCTCCAGACTGAGGCACTGCACCTGGACCCTGCTGGGGGCGTAACACCCCCAGACCCCTGTGACAACTGTCACATACCTGCAAACCATTTACCAATCCAATTTTGTCATATTTTTTTTATGTGTGTTCCAATTTTTTTAATTTTTTATCGCAAACGATTTTCTTCACTGACAAGGTCCTGTAAACGTCAGTTAACCGTTTTTGCCCAGGACTACCTTGTATCATTATCATGTAGACCTAATTCAAAATTGTAGATTCATCACAAATATGATTGATTTATCAGAAACAATAATGGAGCATTTTCATTTCATATTGTAGGCCCTATATCATATGAAAAGTAAGTTATTCAGCCAAAATATTCATGATCTTTATCATTAAACTATGGCTCATACAGTGTGGTCATATCTTCAAAAATAAGGCTAAGATAGCACCAGAGAGCATCTAAAACCCTAAAGCTTCCAGGGCCCTTGGGCGGGCCCTGGACCCCGGCCGCAAGGGACTTCGCGCTTCGCGCTCGTGATGTGCGCTTCGCGCACATGGTGATGTGCGCTACGCGCACAGAGATTTTTCTTTTGCAATTTTAGTAGCCTCCTGTAAATCATAAATAGCCTGCTATCAGAAAAATTAACAAGAACCCTGAACTGTTGTGCTGAAGTAACTTTCATTAACATGCCATTGGATGCTAACAAAACTTATCAATTTGAATTATATATGCCTTGGAATTTGAGGCATCATTTTTTCTTTGGTACATGTAAATCATGAAACATCCTGGAGAATATATTGTGTGTTTGAAAGGAACACGCCATTGATTCTACATGTATATTATAAGTCAACACATATATGTACATGTACAAGTAGTGTTAAGATTATCTTCTAGTTATTATGTTTTTGTTACATACATGTACATGTATCCTAAGCCATAACTTATACTGTACCTGAAACAGTGCAGAAATAATTGATCTTTGGGGTGAAATCTGTGAAAGAGCATTGTGGCCAGTCTATATAAATCATCAATGATCAATTTCTAAATACCTTTAAGATACTTTCAAACATTATGAAATCACTCAAAATTACTACTTTTTTTTGTTTTATTTCAGGCTGCAGAAGGCAACATCGAGTATAAGGTAAGCTTTTGTTTCTCTCTCCTAAATAGTGTTTTTATTTGACACTCTAGAATGTATTTATTTTATGTCACTTATATATTTAATGCTAATATTTGTATCACTGCATACTTTTAGTAGGAATTGTACTGCTGATGTCAAAAAGGTTGAATTAAAGGTATTACAAAGTTTTGGGAAATTTTGAAAAATGGGTGGATAGTGATTCTTTACAATTTTAATATATTTGGATGCCTCTGTGGATGTATTAAAAAGACCAGAAATTTTAGCCCCTAAAACACTTCTGCTTTCGAGAAAAATTGAATATAAAGATTTACCGGTGCTCCCGGTAAATTTTGATAAATTTCAAATAGCTCCTACGGCCGTACAATGGTAGCTGCGACCATGAAAATCTCAGAGTATGTAGTTGTGGTATATAATTTCCAAACGAGAATAGCTAATCAGTCAATTTTAGTCAATAAACATTGTTTTATAGCTTAATTAATATCTTGACCTTGAGAGGGAGCTGTTCAACATAAAGTGTTTATTATTAACAATTTCATAACTTTAGAGTCGATTTCGACCGCAACAACGATCACTGAATATTGTAGGATCGTATATGCTTCCAATATGTTCTTTTGAACCAAATTCATGACCTGCATACCAAAACTTTGTATTACCTTTAACCTTTAGATATTAGCTTTCATGCAATTATTATCCTGGTATAATTTGATATCAGAGAGAATAGAAATGTTGTAAATTTTGATGTACATGTATGTATAATACGTATCGTAGTACGGTAGATTACTGGTACAACTAGAGTTGTAGGAAATAGGGACTGTAGTAAAATTTGATTCCTAGTACAGGTACATGTACATGTACATGTATGTGATGTACATGTAGCTAAGATATAGGCTTGGTTGGCTTACTACTTCCCTGTGTTATTGTTATTGGCCTACTCTATCCAGGGTCTTCTCTTGTTTATTATTGTCCACAAAGATCATAACAGAGATGCCTGACTCAATGAGACTTCTGTTGGCATTCAGGTCACATATCATTGGCATTATATAACGTGGTAGAGTCCGAGATGTTATCATGCCAAGGTGTTAGATAGTCTACAGGCACAGACTCTAATTTGACACTTGACCATAATTTTCCAAAAGTCTTGAGAAGAGTCTTGCTCAATTAGTCTTTAGCTGTGTCAAAGAAGACCGTAGCAGCTACATTGTGTATATTACAGAGGCTATGCAGTGTGCTGTCAGCCTAGTCTCACTGTGCAGACTCTGTTTTTACACACAGCGAGTGACAAGGGTCTGCGCCTGCAAACTACAAATAGATGTTAAACGTGTCTGATGAAAGGTCATCAACTGGCTGTTTGTCTATTTGATAACCTGTTCATACTAGAGGAAATTTATGAAACTTGTCGAAAGAAACGTGTAATGAATCTTTGTAAAGTGAAAGAAGTTTGACTCAGTTACATACAATTTCCATATAATACCATGTTCAGATTCAGACTAGAACAGGACCCCGAAGTCCCTGATTCTTTTATCAAATTTTTATTCAAAACGATGCTCAACATATATGACGTTTCTTTTTAAATCCTATGTTCAGACTAGGAAAAATGAACTACTAATCAGAGAGCTATATGATTCTCGTATAGCTATACGATGAATTCAGGTTGTCTGAATTTGGAATAAGTTAATTGTACAGCTACAAAAAAGCACCCCTGGAAATGCATGATCCCTTGATAGTTGATAATACTTAAATGTAAGTAATCCTAGATCGATGTTGATATGCATTAAAGGCCTATAGTATACCCAATAGGCAGGTTTACTAATATTTATATTCAATTTTTTTGCATAGTCTTTAAACAACGGTAGTTCTTGACAACCTACTGTAGAAGCTTAAACCGACACACCAACAAGTAATGTATGTAGACTGGATTCCAAGTATTGTAATTTATTTATTAATAAGAGGTAAATGGATATATACCTCATCACTAGGTCCCCATGAAAGAAACATCAAAAAAATTATATTTAGTAAACCGTCTGTTTAGGGTAGTAGGATGAATGCAAAATGATCTTGAGTGAGATACTGTGCACAATGTTGGCCTGTTCATTCTATGTAGATTGATTACCTGGAATTATTCATTTGAAATTTCTGTGAAAGATATGAATAGATTTTAAATGTGGACGCTTTGCCAGAACATCAGACTACCTTTCCCATACTTGTTTAGAGTTCAAAATCCCGACTTGCCAAGATTATGCTGTTGAAAAAGTAATAGTTCTTATAATTTTTCATGAATATTTTAGATCTAAAAAAGTTAAAGTTTGTTTTTTCTTCCCTATGGAAATTAGCATGTACATTTACTTTCATCTTGCACTTCTGTTGGCCTCCAGACATCCTCTTACAGTGAAAATCATGAAATAATGTAGGGAAGCCTATTTCACATCAGGCAGCTGTTGCAAAAACTATTAAAGAATATTGGTCATGCTGTTTATAATAAACAATTCATGGCATGGAAACTTTTGTGAATCTCCTATGCAATTCATGAAAGTCTTGTGCACACAGATATTTATGGTTTTACAATACATGTAGCAGTGCCTGCTCACTGTTGGAAGTCATTGTTTATTTATTTTATTCCATATTGTATTAGTTGAAGCTAGTGAATCCATCCAGTAGTCGCTTTGAGCACCTAGTGAGCCAGATGAAATGGAGGTTGAGGGAGGGCCAAGGCGAGGCTATCTATGAGATTGGTGTAGAAGACAATGGGATGCTAGCCGGTCTCTCCCAAGAGGAGTTAGAAGCCTCATTGGATACTCTCAACAGAATGGCATCCAGGTAAGTTTCTGGAGGTCAAGCGTGAGCTAGGGTGTGGCCAGTGGGTGTCGCAGTATGTGATATTGGTGTAGAAGACGATGGGATGCTGGCTGGTCTCTCCCAAGAGGAGTTGGAAGCATCATTTGATACTCTCAACAGAATGACAGCCAGTTATGATGTTGGTATTCCTGGGGGTGTTTTCCAAAGATCCTTAGTCGAACTTAAGTATAAGTTGGACTGAAACATTATGGAGAGCCGTTTGTAGCCTTAAAATAAAATGTATCAAAAGTAAGTATTTTAGACTTTTCATCAATTCCACATCAAGAACAGGAAATCTCCTTGATAATAAAAAATATGAATGATTTGAATCAATTTGTTATGCCTTTCAAAATAACTTTTACAAAATATTTTCAAAGATGCTAACAGCTTTCCATAATTCTTAAGTCCAACTCAGAGATAATTTTAACTTAGGATCTTTGTGAAACACCTCCCCTGGTTTGCAGATTATGCAACAAGTCTATCTCTCTCTCTCCTACCCTCAGTTGACCATCACTCTTCTCTACCTCATGATGTATTATGTACATGTAGATTTGTATGTTGACAATGCTGTTTGAGAGGGGGATATGTGTATGTACATGTATATAATTAAAATGTGCAAAGTGTGTACAATGCC
Source organism: Strongylocentrotus droebachiensis (assembly GCA_035222895.1). NCBI lineage: Eukaryota > Metazoa > Echinodermata > Echinoidea > Camarodonta > Strongylocentrotidae > Strongylocentrotus > Strongylocentrotus droebachiensis. The sequence continues at coordinate 219,718 of JAVYIG010000470.1, read as the reverse complement.
AGAAGGATATTTGACACCCCCTGTAATGCTAAACACTCAACAAAACATATGTGCTTCACTACTTAATTAATAATGATTGTTGTAATTTCATATTTTGACGTTTAGTTCACTTTTCCATGAATCAAAAATACAAAATATCCTCTGATATACCCTTACTTTAGACTTGGAGCTACAACGACTATCCTGAGGGAACGGTGTGTAGATTGTGAAGGAGAGAATACTGATAGGAAAGCTTGTGAGGTACTTGTGAGGAGGGTTCCTGATGACCAACAGGTAAATTTGATTTATTCAATATACATCTTACACGTATATATATTCTTTTGATTAAAAACGTTCAACACAATGTATAATAGAAATTTTAAAAAACTGTGTAATGTTTTTGCGGAAAGGTATTACTATTATGTAGTGCTGGAGCCTGTTGTAGACCGGTCTGGTTAAATTAAAGCTATTATATACCGGTAAGACCCATTTGTTCCAAATATAAGAACATTGACATATTGTCTTTTTAGAAGACCTCCCACTTCCTTTTAATCTGTCTCTCTCTCTCTCTCTCTCTCTCTCTCTTTTTTTTTCTCTCTCTCTCTTTTTCTCTCTCTCTTTTCTCTCTATATCTCTACCTAACCCTCCTCTCCCTCCTTTCCTTCTTTGGATCACTGTCTCCTCATTCACATTACATGATTATAATGTAAATACAAACACATGTACATTGTGTGATAGTATTTTGGGTTTATGCTTTTACTTAATGCATTCCTTAAAATGTGACCCTCAGTTTTCCCAGTGGATCATAACAAATACTATTTCAATTCCATCTAATCTAAGATTATTTCCCTTCTCTCACCCCTCATTCAGTTCATAGATCTTAGGATAGCAGTACTAGGCAATGTAGAAGCGGGGAAGAGCACTCTACTAGGGGTCTTGACACAGGGGGAACTGGACAACGGCAGGGGGAGGGCACGACTCAATCTCTTCCGCCATCTACATGAGATCCAGTCAGGCAGGACGTCCAGTATCAGCCATGAGATACTGGGTTTTAATAGCAGAGGAAAGGTGAGAAAAACTGGGCCCCATTACACAAAGCCTAACAATGGATCGTCCAATTGATTTTGCAATTGATAGCAAATTAATAGTGATTAATGCAATCAAATGCAAAAATCAATGTTAAGCTTTGTTAAGTACATACATTGTGTGCGGGCAAGCCAGAATCCGATGACCCGGGTAATAATGTAAAGCGCTTAGAAACTCAGACATTCCTGACGTATTAAGCAAAAATATTATTATTATTAAATATTATTATTTGTTTTACTAGGCCCTGGTAACCAGACATTCGCTCTCCAGGGTTTATTTTGTCAAAGATATAGGGTTAGAGTTCAGGTTGGAAGTAGGTTTTGAGTTTTTGTAGGAAATCGACCACAGAGCAAGTATGGAGACAAAAATATTTAAACCCAATGAAGTGACAGTATGAAGGCTGACTTTCAAAAAGCCTTTTGTTAGCCTTTTTGAGGTACGTACAGTATGTGTGATATAGAACCTGTCTAGAAAGACTACCTGCCCATAGTGGCCTTTTGCAGAGTCCATTGAGTTTCCTTTATAGAATGTTTCGACCCTATTTAGATTTAAAGGTGCAAACTCATTTGATTCAAACTACAGTTTCTAAACTGTTATAGCATATATGGCAAGCAACACACTAGCCAATGCGGAAACACCAATGTTTACTAACACAGCTGTTGCACACATCGTACCCACGTATGGAGATTATAGGTGGTTATGTAATAATGGCCATGATGACAAGGCCAGAGCTGCTTTTGGCTTCTTAAAGCTGCAGTCAGCCGATAAGTCTAATCAATAGAAATTTCTGATCCAAGGCCCATTGGACTGTGAAATGACCCTCTTCTGTATTGATTGAATACATGACTGGTTTTAAGCTTGGGATAGAAATGTTGATCCCTTTTCCTTGGAAACTGCTGTGTTTACAACCCATTTCCATTCATTTTATTTTGTCACTAGGGTTTTGGGGATGTAAATTTACCCTCTTATTCACTGATACCTTTATGATTATCAGTACGTGCATAGAAATTGCAAGTAGATCACATATTATATAGTATACCTCCATCACAAAAACATCACATATTGATCAATTCTTTGAAAGAAAAGAGCTACTTTTGATTTGATCAGATGAATGAGCGGTTTAAAGTTTTCGTTAAATGTTTAATGTTAAATTCCTCTTCTATAGCTACTTCTGTGCTTGTATTTACCCCGGTAACCCATTCATACATTTGATTCTGCCAGTGCTGTAGGGTTGCTGGACTATTAATTTTCCCTCGTATACACAGATACCTGTATGGTTCTCAGTGCATAGAAATTGAAAGTAGATCACATATTATAGACCTCTATCACGAAAACATCACATATAGTCCTTGGGGGGTGTTTCACAAAGATCCTAGGTCGAACTTAATTTAAGTTGGACTTAAACATTATGGAGAGCCATTTGTAGCCTTAAAATAGAATATATTCAAAAGCAAAAATTCAAGTATCTTAGATTTTCATAAATTCCACATCAAGAACATAAAATCTCCTTGAAAATAGAAAATATGAATGATTTGAATCAACATTTTATGCCTTTTAAAGTAACTTTTACAAAATATTTTCAAATATGCAAAAGGCTTTCCATAATTATTAAATCCAACTTAGAGATAAGTTCAATTTAGGAACTTTGTGAAACTTTAAAAAAATAAATAATAATAATAATTAATGCACAATGTAGGCTTCAGTCATCTGTATGGGCTGGATTTTAAGGTGCTTTACTGACCTAGCCAGCTTGCCTCCTCAAAATTATTTTAGTTTCATATATTATTTTTTTAAATTTTAGGTGATCAACTACTGTGATTCTCAGCAAGGTTGTTTAACAGCAGAGGAGATCTGTGAGAATGCTTCCAAGCTCATCACCTTGCTGGACCTGGCTGGACATCAGAAGTACATCAAGACGACCATCTTTGGTCTGATGGGATACGCACCAGACTTTGCCATGCTCGTCATCAGTGCAAGCACAGGCATTGGTAAGATAAGGGTTCTGGGCCTTGCTTCATAAAACTTGATATCAATAACAAGTTACAAGCTACTGTTATAAGCTACTGAAATCATGGCATCTGATTGGCTGGGAGCGAATTTGTCACAGAAATTTAGCATTTGTTATAGATATCAAGTTTTCTGAAACAGGCCCCTGTGGTGCTGATACCAAGTGTTAAAAGGGACTTCAGAAAAAGTAATACCATGAGCACTTACCCCCGAGATTTGATGACAAATTTAATATCTTGCAATATTGTTTATTTGTATATTTGTTGGCGATGCAGCCTTGTACGGGTTTTTACAAACCTTTTGCTGCATCCCCAGATATATTTTTATTTTTTAATGAATATCTGAATAAATACAAATTAATATCTAAAAAAATTACTTCAGTCCTCCCAAATCACCAAACCACCCCTGGTATGCTTCGAGGCTATATTCACCAAATTTAGAACAAGAGTAAAATAGTTCCAACTGAGAAGCCTGCAAATGTTTGGATTTTTTAAAAATTTAGTCATAAAAACAAATTAAGTCATCTTCAATAGCATTTTGCATTTTAATTTCTTTTTTTTTAAAAATCCAAAAAGAAAAGTCAAATACTTTTATGGTAAGCAAAGAGTGGAAAATGATCAATGTCATGCCAAAAGATGTAAGTGACAGGCTGGCATTCAATTCAATTCATTTTGAACAGTCAAATATTTAAAGCAAGTGAATATACCACAACACCTCCTCATGAGTAATCAGTGATTTTCTCTTTTGCTACGTAGCGGGTACCACCAGGGAACATCTAGGACTGGCCATGGCTCTCCAGGTGCCCATCTTCATCGTGGTCAGCAAGATGGACATCTGTTGTTCAGCGGTCAGGCAGCGTACCATCTCTCAGCTGACCAGGCTCTTGACCGGTCCAGGCTGCAAGAAGGTTCCTTATCAAGTCAACAATGAAGACGATGCTGTCACGGCCGCAATCAACTTCAACAACTCCAAGTATGTGTAGAATGCAGTGTAATAAGCCAGTTTCTGTTTCTGTTTAGGTTGCGTCGGTAGATTCAGGTTTAACTGTAATTCACCAACGTTTTGATTTGTATGGTCGTGGTTGTGCTATGGAAGGAGAGGTGTTTCACATTTGAAGTTTCTGCTTGAAGACTGCACTGGAGGTAGACATAACTGTTTCCTCCTTGAGTAGGTTCCATTCTGCTGCTGTCCTTTTGAAGAATGAGTACCGTATTTAACGGTGTATAAACCACACTTTTTTGCCGCCGAAAAAATTTCAAAGTCGGGGGTGCGGTTAATACACGGTACACCAATTTTTTTGTTTTTTTTGTTTAAAGTTTCAATTTATGCCCCTCCACCTGGCGCTATGCCTGGCAATGTCTCCCAGCTCGGTAATCGGTGTGTTGACTCACCACTCAGAAACTAGAACAACACTCAAATTTGTCTGTCATCTTGGTTTGAAAGTAATCTTTCTGATAGATCTCAATATGTAGTTTATAATAATAATTCCTCCAATTTTTCTTCTATTACATGGTGTACCACAAGGTTCTATCCTAGGTCCCTACTGTTTTTTAATTTACAGTACCGTAATGGTCTTACACAAACAAAACAAAAATCTCGGCAAAAGGAGGGGTGCGGTTAATACACGAGGGCGGTTTATACAAGGTTATTTACGGTACTTGTGCACGTCCTTCTTAATCAATACCATCTGGATTCTTTTGCTGTTCCCTCTAGTTGTTCTTCCCCCTCTGATGTTGGTTTGAATGTATGTGTCGGCCTTGATTCCCACTTCTCCGTTTATGATCTTGTACAGGAGTTGAAGTCTAGCAATCCTCCTTCGATTCGTAGATGCAGTGAAACCTGTCTTTAAAGACCACCTGAGGGAGACAATAAAAGTGGTCTTTATAGGCAGGTGGTCATTATGTACAGGTTCCTTTAGTACATGTTTCAATGAGAAACCATTTTCATGGGAAACAAAAAATGTGGTCTTTGTAGACAGGTGGTTTTTTTATGCAGGTGGTCACTAAAGCAGGTTTGACTGTACAATCTATCATTTATCATTTATTATGTACCAAAATTGTAAAATCCATCAAGGCAAATACTGGATTAGTGCTCATGAAAGTAATGTAGTCATTCACTTCTTCCCCGATGGCTCATTCTCTGATACAGAGGTGGAATTATTCTGCTCAAGAGGGCAAACAAAAGGTATTCATGAAGCACCTCCATCACTTTGGCAGTGATTATTCTAAAATACACAAAGTGGGACGTCTCCATGTGTCAAATATCTGTAGATATTTGGGGGTCATTTGTACCACAGTTGACTACGAACTGGTCTATTGCTTGAAAATCAGGGAACCCTGCTTATTAAGACCATTCAAGGGAGACAAAAATGATGGCCTTTATTGATAGATGGTCATTATGTAAAGGTTCTTTTTAACAATGTTTTGAGGGGAAACAGCTATGGTGGTCTATACAGTGTGAGTCAAAAAAAAGTTTACACCTAGAAAATTGCTAATTATTTAAAAAAATCATTGATGAACATTAAACTGTTATATGTCTTATGAAAGAGTGTTTTATCCCAAATCATTTGATACCATTTTTGTGTGGTATGTGTTCACGCTTGGATGAACAGGAGACATTGTTGCGAGAGTGCAAAAATCAACTTGCGCCAAAGTTGTCTATGTGATGTTTGAATAAAACAATTGGGATTTGGGTATTAATTTGGTCTTTGCAGATCCAAATAACACCCCTTACAAAATTAATCATGCCACACATATCAAATATCAAATATCAAATATCAACGAACATTTGTGCGCGTGTATGTGGGTGTGTGTGACTCTGCCCTTTGCAAAAAACATATGCAATGCATTTCATTTGATCATTCAATCCATTCTCTCACTCCGCTAATCCCAACATAATACATACTGTAGGTGTCACTTTGGCGTTGAAAAAAGGTTCTGTGAAACGGGTCCCTGTACTTCTGTAATTCTATTTTCTGACGAGTCAAAAATCTTTCCGTCTTTTGCAGCATATGTCCAATCTTCTGCGTGTCCAGCGTCACGGGAGCTAACATGGAGATGCTCAAGAAGTTCCTTTATGTTTTGTCTCCTGCCAACACTTCCATGGAACAAGAAAAGCTGACGCAGGAACTGACCGAATACCAGGTAGGTCCACAGCAGTAAGGTGATAACGAATGTTCTGAATACATCGTCAAAGTAACTTGATGTTTACTACTTAGTATAATGGGGAGCCCCATGCCTAGATACCTACAATTCTATGTGAAATCAAATTAGAATTTTATTCCTATTCTTCTTAATGCTTAATTTGGACCATTCCTGTATCCTATAGGAGTAAGTGTGCCAAAAATAACGTCAAAATAAGTATATATAGTAGGTTATTAGTAATTGTACTGGGTTATAACTTCAAGTGATTTGTGCTTTCTTTTAAAGACAGAAGTATTCAAGATATAATATGGGGTCTTAACATTTTCATGTGTTCAGACCTTCTAATAAATGGTATTTAATTTTAAAAGTTATGTGTTCATATTCTGTGTGCTAAATATTTCTTCTTTACATCTTCTTTTTTTTTGGGGGGGGGAGGAGAGGGGGTCCATTATAGTCTTAGCCTTACATATTGCAGATTGTTCAAGGTTTTTAAAGCTATAGTACTTCACTCTTAAGTATCTGCAAGTTATTTCTATTTAAGTTTTGATATATTGTACTCTCCTCGCTTTCGAGCACTTCATTTTTTTTATTCATAAGGGGACTATCTTGTCAAGACCTTCTTGGTCTTTCATGGTACTCTTGATTCCATGTATAATGATCTGCATCTGTGTGTTATTTTGAACTTGTATCTGTATATGCTTTTATTAGAATTAAATCAAATTGAACTTCCCCTCTGCACTAGTTTGGCCAGGAGGGGTTAGACCTCCCTGCATGGTCACTTACAGGTGGTTATCTCATCAAATCAGCTCTCAAATTAACATAAGAAAAAGGGGACCATGAGGTACCAATGGTCACCGATTAGGCACTGTTTGCTTGATAGAGGGTGCAAGTAGCTATAAGTAGTGCAGTGGGGCTTTAAACCATTTTTAACATTAACATAACTTTAACATGTACTGTTTGCAATCTCACTCTTGCAGGTTGACGAGGTGTACAGTGTTCCAAATGTTGGGCGAGTAGTAGGAGGTACACTATACAGGTAAATCATTGAAATAGCCAATGAATGATATCATGTCACCCTGCATGCAACGCTTACATATTTCTATGCATGTATTGTACAGATTACTTGTTTAAAGATTTTAATTTCATGTGATGTATCCTATCTTTCAAGGACAGAAATATTTAAGATATAACACAGGGATTTATTTTAAGATTTTAATGTCATGTATATTGGAACAATTGTGGCACACCATGTCAAAGCAGTCTACAGTTACATTGTATAACAGTGGTAACACTGGAGTCAAAATCTTCTTTGAATAATTATCCATTCCACCCGTCAGTTAGATTTGGAGTGAACACTTGCAATACTTATAGTGGGAGATGAAACCCAGGGTAACAGTGATTCAGTCCGCTTTTCGCCTCTTAGCCTATAGACATATATTTTTCTAACGTTTAGAATTACTTTTTTCTAACGTTTAGAATTACTTTTTTTTAACGTTTAGAATTACGTTTTTTTAATGTTTAGAATTACTTTTTTTTAACGTTTAGAATTACTTTTTTTTTACGTTTAGAATTACGTTTTTTTAACGTTTAGAATTACGTTTTATTAACGTTTAGAATTACGTTTTTTTAATGTTTAGAATTACTTTTTTTTAACGTTTAGAATTACGTTTTGTTAACGTTCAGAATTACGTTTTGTTAACGTTTAGAATTACGTTTTTTTAACGTTTAGAATTACGTTTTGTTAACGTTCAGAATTACGCTTTTTGACAGGGGGGTCATCAAAGAGGACGATACTCTCTTACTAGGACCTAGTGAGGAAGGGACCTTCAGCAAAGTATCCATTCAGAGTATACACAGGAACCGGTCAGCAAGCAGGGTGGTCAGGGCTGGTCAAGCGGCCACTCTCGCCCTAGGGGAGATGGACAAGCCCATTAGAAAGGTAGTTGCCTTTCCTATGCCCTAACTTATCGTATGCAGAAAGCAATAAACCAGGAGGTGTTTTATAAAGCTGTGCATAAAGTGACTTTATAAATGATTTGAATATGAAGAGCTAAATGGGATGCCCAAAGTTTTTCCCAACCTTTTAACAATGTGTATTTCCCATAATCTCAATTAAATTGTAGCCAAAATACACTTTGCATTAAAATTTGTTGTTAATGATAAGGTTAATCTACATATGGATATTTCAACTTTAGCTTATGCAATTCAAAGAATTTGAGGATCCAATTTAGCTCTTCATATTCAAGTCCTTCCTAAATTCATGCGTAACTTTACGCACAGCTTTATGAAACACCCCCCAGTTCCTACCGTAGTTAACTTTGGGACAAATGAACCTCAAATATCCACAGATCCTTTGCACATGGAGACATCCCACGTTGTGCATGTTAGAATAATCAATGCCAAAGTTATGGAGGTGCTTCATGAAGACCTTTTGTTTGCCCTCTTGAGAAGAATGATACTGTCGGAGAATAAACGAATATTGATTACATAACTTTCATGAACACGAATGCATTAAACTTTAGATGCAGAAAAAAATAAATACCCTGAGGCTTAGGGAAATTTGCCCTCCTAAGCTATTTTTTAAAAAGCTTTAAAACATGAACCACTCAGAGAAAAAAAAATGACCATTCTGGTTGTAACAAATACAATCTATCTTGATACTCAAACTTGCCATCCCAGATGAAGTTTCCCAGGTTTTACATGTCTTGTTGTATCCACAGATTTTCTTTTATTAAAGAGATTTCCTCACATTTTATTACTGAATTATTTTCTTCTTCTTATTTCTAGGGAATGGTTCTCGTTAGTGAGAAACTAAAGCCAACACCTTGCTACGAGTTTGAAGCTGATATATGTATCCTGTACCATACTACCTCCGTCAGTCGTGGATACCAAGCAACCGTTCATATAGGCAACGTCTGCCAGAATGCTATTATATGTGACATGGACAAGGTAGGGGATTCCCCTCTTTTATCTTCAAAATGATTAGACCTGGGGGTGTTTCACAAAGCCTTTTTTCAATGACAAATTACAAAAATCAGTGACAAATCTGCTGATAACCAATCAGAAGCAGGGATTTCACTAGCTTATAACAAAAACTGTCATTTGTCACTGATGACAAGTTTTGTGAAACGAGGCCCTGGGCCCCATCTTATAAAGACTTACGATTGATCCAAATCAATCACAAGTTTACAGTCTCCTATCTCTTATGTACATAGTTGCGATTGATATCAACTCTTTATAGGACAGGGCCCTAAACCTGAGTTCAAGCTCATACTAAAGTCCAGTTTAATCAAATTAAAATAATGTTGATTGCGGTGTAGTCTATTCTAGTGTAGAATGACTTTAGTTCTCGCATTGGGTGCAGTGAATTAGTAGAATACAGTCCAAAATGTGTCCTTTTGTCGTTCTAAATGAAAGGAAAGTTGGGATGAGTATAAGGCTATATATATACTCACTGAAATTTGTGGACAAAGGATCCTTTCTCAGTAATTATGTTTCACATGTTTGCATTAAAATACAGCTGATGTTATGCAAATAAAATGGGATATTGTCTTTTGACAACAAAAATAATCACATCAAATTCAAATATAAACAAATCACCTCTATTCTTAGTTGTCATTTTATTATTCAAAACCCAAGGTGAACCTTTGAAAAAATTCTCAATTTCTCAAGTTTGATCGCTTGTGTTTTGTTCAATTTCAATTCCAATTCCAATCTCAATTTCAATTTATTCTTGAACAGGATTCTGTGAAAATCAACGAGCAGGCTTTGGTGAAATTCCGGTTCGTACGGCAGCCAGAGTACATCCGGGAGGGCGCCAGAATCCTCTTCAGAGAAGGCACTGCTAAAGGGCTTGGACAAGTCACCAAGGTCTTTGCATTATCAGCGGTGGAAAGATAAGGAGGTGTACTCATTGACGTATTGTTAGCTTTATTGAGATTGCGAAATATCATATTAAACTTGAGCATGATAGGAAATAACAAATCAATTATCATTAATCAATTATAACTAGATGTAATAACATCTTAAACAGCATAAAGGGTTTTGAAAGCAGGACCATTTCCTGAAAACTATGTTATTTTTATATTGATAATAATAATACTCAGTTCTTTTATAGCACATAACACATTACAGGATAGCATGTCCCAATGCCCTTTAAATAGAAAGGATAGAATTACAAGAAAAATTAATACAAATTAGAAAATCCACTTAGAAGCAAAAAAGTACATGTAGTGTTGGACACTGAGGTCATGGGTATGGACTTTTAACATTGAATAAATACATTTTGATCCTCAAAGCAGTCGATTTCTGTATATTATTCACATACAGTCAGCTGAGAGCTAGGAGGCTGTTAATATCATGTAAAATGATCAAAATTAACCACTTTCTGGCTCGTAATTGACAAAATTATCTGTTGAGAGTTAGAAGGGTATTATCACTGTATTGAAATATCAAAGTTAATGACCTTCTGGCTCCCAGCACATGATGTATTCTTCATCCAAAGAGGTTGTATCTTGCCTATTGCAATTTATTGTTATGTAGTAGTCTGCTTGTTCCTTCATCATCGTAGTTTTAGCACTGTACATAGTTTTCTTCACCCATCATGTTTTACAAGTTATTTAGCTACCAATTGCTGTTGCTGAATTTAGAACAACTGCAGAATACCCCACCACAAAGTAACCCTAACCCTGACCCAAACTGTAACCCTAGATTTGACCCGGACCCTCATTTATTATATTGAAGCGTGGTGGGGTCAATTATGTAGATATGCCTAGAATTTGTTGATACCAAAGAAGCCAAAATGTAGTTGTATGGTAGAGCGTATTAAAGATTTTGTCTGAGGTGCTATGGATTGTTTTTAGTCAAATATGATGTGCATCTGAATTAAGAAATATTAAATCAATATCTGTATTTCACTTCAAATTATCTCTCGGCTTGAATGCAGAAACTAAATTGAAACGATTTAAAACATTGTATTCTATTCTATCAAAAAGGAAAAGTGTCTATTTAACCATATTACAGTGATATATAGGAAATTTTACAGTGTACTAATCCATTTTAATTGCTTTTACTTAGCTTAACTGAAAAGAACATAGTATTTTTAGCTTTTTATAATTGGGTAGTGGAGGAGATTAACAGGAAGAAAAAAATCTTTATGTATTAGTTATCTAAAATATTTGGTTTTAAAGTTTCCAACTAATATTGAATCTGATGAAACTGTAACTTTTGAAGTAAAACGCTCAACATAAAAATTCCTTGTAATATTTCCTGGTGTTTTAAATATTTGGTGCAGATTCAAATTATCATTCTATCTAGATAAGGGTAGGTAGATTTTTAGCTGTATGTGCTGTGTGTTTGTATTATAGATTATCTTATAGCTGTGTGCATATTCTTCCTTGATAGTCTTGTAAATAGTGTACAAAAATAGAGTTCATTTTATACCTCTATGTAAATATTGGAAGCTCTCTACATATCTGTGTGTGGTGTGTGCCTGCAGTTACAAGGCCATCGTATGTTATTGGTTGCCAATATTCTATTTTCGTAATGTAACCAAATTTAATGCATACGTCTTTGTGAAGTGCGTTTGACACAAATGATTTAATTCGCATGTTACAAATCATTGAATCTCAATAGTCTGAATGCGAGTACCGTATTTGGACAAACATTATGGTTTGCCCTACCTAACAACACATAATATATGAAATTTTCATTTTGACTATTGAAATACAATTATTCTTAATAGGTGAATGAAATAAGTTGCATTGAGGCACTTCACAAAGATGTATTCATAAAAGTTGGTTGCATTACGTGATATTTCCATATGGAAGTAGAACGGCCCAAAACGTGTTTCACTGTTGATCAGTCATGCAATAGCTATCCTCCTCATTGAGGAGTTATATTTATGGTGATTGTGTAATTTCAGTATTTTCGTCCCACAATTATCTGTAAAATGTTGGGTAATGCACTCGAGAGTTTCATCTTGTAAACTGCCAAAAAGCTGTTACGAACTTGGAAAAGATCTGTATTTAACAACCCATTGATGGCAGCTTATGATCTTCCTTTTTCTTATTTTCTATTGAAATAGTATGTTGTGTTGTGTCCATGAATAAGTTTTTAGGTGGTATGACCTCAATCCCTTTACACATACACAATGTATGTGTTTTTACATTGTGGAACCATTCCTAGCTCACTTTTGTATTTCACTGAAGAAAAAAATTCTTGACTTTGAAACATTACATTTTGTTTTTAAGTTAGAGACCTGATTGGGATATTAATAGAGTATTTATTTTCATTACATCGTTGTGTGCTTTGATACTTTATCATTTTATTGGAAATAGTGAGTTTTAAATGATGTTGCTTTTCTTTTTAATTATGAATTTAAAGTTCTGTACTTAAGTTTTTGTTGTATTTTATCTTTGACTTCAGTTCATATCAGTTCATTTTCACATATTGATCTTTATCTCTCTCTATCTCTCTTTTTCTTATTCTTCTTTTAAATTAAGATTTTTGCCCAAGCTTCCGAGTCCATGTTATCAGATAGTTTAATATCAAAGTTTTTAAATCTGCAATTCATTTTGAAGGATGAATAATTATGCACATCGTGATTTGATATATTGTGAGATGCTACATTTTTACTTCTTTTATGAAGACCTTTTCATATTCAGAATAAGAAAAAAATTAGCTGGGGTCTAATTAACAGTATTGAATTGTTTTAGTAATGTAAATACAGATAGTGGAAAAGGATATTATAATGAGGAAAAGCTTTTCATCACAATACATTTGTAATCAGCTGTTTATAGGCCTTCCTGTGTTATTTATGACCCATAATTAATATTTTAAGCAATATTCATAATCTTTTGATTTATATATGAAAATGGTATGCAAGTGTTCTAACATATATCTGCAGGAAGGTTGCAATGGACCGTCAATTAGTATCACTATTCATGAAACCGTTTGTTGATCAATCTTACTGTCAGTTGTTGTGAAAATTTTAGAACTAAAACATGTAACTTCTGATGACTAGAGTGAATATGGTGAAATCGAAATAATAATACAAAAACATTAAAAAAACAATAAGATATGATTGATTTTTGTAGCAGTATCATATTTGAATTTTTGAGTTGTTTTGTTATACTTTCTTATTTTTATATATTTGTTCATTCCTTTACACTGTCTTTCTTCTAGCTTTCTTCTATTTCCCCTGTCCCTTTCCCCCTATCCTCTTTCTCTCTCTCTCTCTCTTTCTCTTTCTCTTTCTCTCTCCCTTCTCTCTTTCTTGTTAGTATCTGTGTTTGTGTTTGTATTCCATTACTATGTACTGAATCAAGCGCATATGATGTATGCTCAAGTGAGGCTTTTATAAAGTGATCTGTTTCCTAAACTAACAAAACAAAAACATAAAACGAGAGGTGAGATGGAAATAAAGGGAGAGTAGGCGAGAGAGAGAGAGAGAGAAAGAGGGAGGGGTGAAGAGATATCTATATGAAGAAAAAGAACAGAAAAGTGAGAGAAAGATCGAGTCAGATATGGCAACATAAACAGGAAGACAGAGAGAATGACTTTGGAAGACAAGAGAGAGACGGAGAGAAAAATAGGTGCCGTTGCCACATGCTTGTACTCGTCAGCCAATCGATGTTGGTGAAATGATATGACAGTCAAAATAAATCATTATAGAAAAAACAAGTAAACAAAATGAATAAGTGCCCAATAACCAAGTGCTCATTTGATCTCTTTCACAATCTGCCCTTTTAAAACTTATATAAAAAACTGCAACTATATAAAGTCAATAAAATATTAGTTTGAAAGGTTCAACATCCTTTGGTACTGTTGACAACTTTAAGGCGCGTCTTAAAACATTTCTTTGCAAAATTACTTCCCAATGTTAACGAGAGGAAGTATGTTTAGCATATCTCACTCTTCTTATGTTGCTCTATCCACCTTTGCTTCTTACTCTTTCTTACAGCGCACAGAGACATATTGTGATATGCGCTATATAAGTACGGTATATTATTATTATTATTTCTTTTGGTTGCCAAACTAAATTCCTCTAGTAAACATGTCTATTCATTCTTCATTTTGCCTCCTTCCTATTTTTTCATAGACCCGTTTACTGATCAATTTATGCATGTTTCTCCAGAAACCCTTGTTACCAACTCTCGATTAATCTGCTGAGCATAATGGTACCTTCCTTTTCCGTTTCTTTCCCCCTTCCTCTATTTATATCCTCTCATCTCCTTTCCTTCCTCCACCGTGTCCACTTTTCATTCCCATCTCTCTCTCTCCCTCTCTCTCTCTCTCTTTCTACTATTTCGCTCTTCAATCAAGACTTGTTTTGACCTCTTTCTCTCTTTTCTATCTTTAAATGTCGATTAGGCAAAGTTGAAGGCAGAGGAGTATGAGGAGGAGGAGGAGGAGGAGGAGGGAGAGGAAGAGGATATTCGAGCTAAAGGCAGAGGAGAAGATGAAGGCGAGAGAGGATGAAGTGAAGGCAGATGAGATGAAGCATTTCAAGTCAGAGGAGGATAATAGGCGGAGGAGGAGGAGGGGGAGGAGGAGGAGGGAGAGGAGAATGAGATGAAGGCAGAGGATGAGAGGAAAGCACGGAAGGAGAAGGGGAGGGAGAGGAGTTGAATGCAGAGGAGGAGAAGAAGATGAAGGCAGAGGAGGATATAAGGACAGAAGAGGAGATGGAGGTATAGAGTGAAGAGATGAAGGCAGGGGGAGATGAAGGCACATAAGAAGGAGAGGAAGGTAGAGGAGGAGGACGAGATGATGAAGGCTGAGGAGGAGGAGTCGCCAATCACTTTGGTTGCGGAGGTTAATGTCATAGAGGAAGACAGAGAGCTACTGGGCGAGAAGATAGTGAAGCCGTCAGAAATGACGGAGGAGTTCAGAGAGTTTGCCGAAACCTTGTGGAACGAAACGCCGATGGAGAAGATGAAGATGAAGAAGGGGGCAAATACGGAAGGATGAAAAGATCATTAACGAAATGAAAGAGGTATAGGAGGGAATACGAGAGGCCAAAGACTTCAAAGAGGAGAGGAAGATAAATGTAAAGAATGAAGATAGGAAGAAGGAGAGTGATCAAGATAACAAAGATCAGGCTGTTGTAAATGGAAGAAGACAGAAATGGTGGCAATTGTTATGCTGTTTTGGTTGGAGGAGGCACAGCAGGCGATCTCAATATTTAATAGAAGACTTATGTTATGATCATTGAAATTGTGAATAAAATTGTACATAAATTGTAAATATAAATTGACGTCAGAGGACTGCTTGACATATTTTGATTCATTATTGGAAGACGGAGAGTGGGATAATCAAGCAAATACAGAGAGAGAGACAGAGAGAGAAAGAGAGAGAAAGTGATAGGAGGAAATGAACGTAAGAAGTTCCGTTCGGTATCATCCTGACATGTAGTAAAAACGTGTATGAGTTTTATATGTTAAAGGTGATTTCAAGATCATACAGACTGATTATGCAACATTCCCATTAACGGCAAAATTATAACTTTGAAATCATACATTTAATTGTGAACCCCTTTCAACTATCTTGAATAAAAGCGCGCAATGTTGTCATTTGTAACTTTTAAGACAACTGCGCTCAATTGTGACGTAATGGATGCGGTGATGCGCATGCGTCATGATCCGCATGGTTACAAAGTTATCTTTTCATCACTATTGATGTAAGCGCTCTTAGCTATAACTTCGATTTAGTAGCATCTCTTCTGAATATATCAGAATATTTGTCTAATTGTCTTTGATTTGAATCTTTCATCATGAGTGACGAACGTAAGTCCTCTTTAGAAAACACTTCGATATCATAGATTCTAATTTATTGCGATATGTTTTTCTTCATGATTTTGGTTAAAAATCAATATCATAATTATGCAACGTCAAAATAATCTTGCGTTTTTTTTAAATACAGACGGTGATCTTTAGAAGACAAGCGTTAGTTTTTAATAGACTCATACTCCTGTACGTTTCCTATACTAAGTCTAAATCAATTAAATTGCTTCGATATTGTATAGCACCATGATTGTATACAAGTAATTGTTTGGATATCACTTCTCATATTAATTTGTATGTATGAATTGTTTTACTCTTATTAATGATGTTGTCATGTATTTAGAAAAAATACAAACAATTTTCTGGGAATTAAATAAGCTTTGAAACTTAGAATACAAAGACTGATGAAAAAATCCATTTCTCATTTTTCCAAAATGTTCAAATTTCATGTGGTAAATCGTTTGCATAATTATTAATGTCGTATTGAAATCCTTGAAACTAAAATACTTGAAGGTCGCTGTTAATTTTGGATACAAAATATATGATGTATCATACAATATCATGATATTGGTCTTCTCAAATTTGTTTTCATTATTCAGCAAATCGAGTAGTTCCTAGATTTCAGCACGAGTCGCCAGAGACTCTTGCCTTCAGTGAGTATGTCTATCTGAATGACATTCAGACAAACCAGATTAACGAGTTTGTCAGGTATCGCCAAAAGAAAGGCGTAGAACTGACGACTAATGAGGAAGAAATCATACAGGAGAAGGAAGCAAAGGAAGCGGTAGAATGGGAGGAGGGGGAGGAGGAGGAGATGAAGGAAGACGAGGAGGAGCTGAAGGCAGAGGAGGAGGAGGAGCTGGAGGCAGAGGAGGAAGAGATGAAGGTAGAGGAGGAGGAGTTGAATGCAGAGGAGGAGGAGGTGAAGACAGAGGAGGAGGAGGAGGAGATGAAGGCAGAGGAGGAGGAGATGAATGACATAGTTACAGACAAACCAGATTAACGAGTTTGTTCAGTATCTCCAAAAGAAAGGCGTAGAGCTGACGACTGATGTGGAGGAAATCACACATGAGAAGGAATCAAAGGAAGCGGTAGAATGGGAGGAGGAGGAGGAGGAGGAGATGAAGGAAGACGAGGAGGAGCTGAAGGCAGAGGAGGAGGAGCTGAAGGCAGAGGAGGAGGAGGAGCTGGAGGCAGAGGAGGAAGAGATGAAGGCAGAGGAGGAAGGGCTGAAGGTAGAGGAGGAGGAGGAATTGAATGCAGAGGAGGAGGTGAAGACAGAAGAGGAGGAGGAGATGAAGGCAGAGGAGGAGGAGCTGAAGGCAGAGGAGGAGGAGCTGGAGGCAGAGGAGGAAGAGATGAAGGCAGAGGAGGAGAAGATGAATGACAATCAGACAAAGCAGATTAACGAGTTTGTCCAGGATCTCCAAGGGATAGGCGTAGAGCTGACGACTGATGTGGAGGAAATCACACATGAGAAGGAATCAAAGGAAGCGGTAGAATGGGAGGAGGAGGAGGAGGAGGAGATGAAGGAAGACGAGGAGGAGCTGAAGGCAGAGGAGGAGGAGCTGAAGGCAGAGGAGGAGGAGGAGCTGGAGGCAGAGGAGGAAGAGATGAAGGCAGAGGAGGAAGGGCTGAAGGTAGAGGAGGAGGAGGAATTGAATGCAGAGGAGGAGGTGAAGACAGAAGAGGAGGAGGAGATGAAGGCAGAGGAGGAGGAGCTGAAGGCAGAGGAGGAGGAGCTGGAGGCAGAGGAGGAAGAGATGAAGGCAGAGGAGGAGAAGATGAATGACAATCAGACAAAGCAGATTAACGAGTTTGTCCAGGATCTCCAAGGGATAGGCGCAGAGTTGAATGCAGAGGAGGAGGAGGTGAAGGCAGAAGAGGAGGAGGAGTTGAATGCAGAGGAGGAGGAAGTGAAGGCAGACGAGGAGGAGGAGACGAAGGCAGAGGAGGAGGGGCTGAAGGCAGAGGAGGAGGAGGTGAAGGCAGAAGAGGAGGAGGAGATGAATGACAATCAGACAAACCAGATTGACGAGTTTGTCCAGGATCTCCAAGGGATAGGCGCAGAGCTGACGACTGATGAGGAGGAAAGCATACAGGAGAAGGAAGCAAAGGAAGCGGTAGAATGGGAGGAGGAGTTGAAGGCATGCAGAGGAGAAGTGGCTGAAGGCCGAAGAGGAGGAGATGAATGACATTCAGACAAACCAGATTGACGAGTTTGTCCAGGATCTCCAAGAGATAGGCGCAGAGGTGACGACTGATGTGGAGGAAATCATACAGGAGAAGGAAGCAAAGGAAGCGGTGGAATGGGAGGAGGAGTTGAAGGCAGATGAGGAGGGGCTAAAGGTCGAGGAAGAGGAGATGAGGGCAGAGGAGGTGGAGGAAAATTTCACGAAGGCAGAAAAGGAGGTGAAACCAGAGGAGGGGAAGGAGGAGATAAAGGCTGAGGAGGAGGAAATAACGGCAGGGGAGGAGGAGGAGATGACGGCAGAGGAGGAAGAGGAAGAGGTGAAGGCAGAGGAGGAGGGGATGAAGGTTAAGGAGGAGGGGCTGAAGGCAGAGGAGGGGGAGCTGATTGCTGAGGAGAAGGAGATGAAGGCTGAGTGAGTATGAGGAGATAACGGCAGAAGAGGAGGAGATGAAGGCGGTGGAGGAGCCGCCAATCACTTTGGTTGCGGAGGCTAAAGTCACAGAGGAAGACAGAGAGCTAGAGGGCGAGAAGGTAGTGAAGTTGTCAGAAATGACGGAGGAGTTAAGAGAGTTTGCTGAAACCTTGTGGAACGATACGTAGATGGAGAAGATGAAGATGAAGAAGGGGCAAATACAGAAGGATGAAAAGATCATTAACGAAATGAAAGATGTATTGGAGGGACTACGAGAGGCCAAAGACTTCAACGAGGAGAGGAAGATCAATGTAAAGAATGAAGATAGAAAGAAGGAGAGTGATCAAGATAACAAAGATCAGGCTGTTGTAACTGGAAGGAGACGGAAATGGTGGCAATTATTATGCTGTTTTGGTTGGAGGAGGCGCAGCAGGCGTTCTTAAGACTTATATGAAGACTTAATTATGATCATTGAAATTGTGAATAAAATTGTAAGTAAATTGTAAATATATATTGACTTCTGAGGACTGTTTGACATATTTTGATTCACTATTGGAAGACTGAGACTGAGTGGGAAAATCCATCAAATACAGAGAGAGAGAGAGAGAGAAAGATCATGAGGAGGTAAACGAGGGAGGGGAAAGTGAGTAAGAAAGAGAGATCGACTTAGTAGAAGGGTAAAGAGAGGGAAATGATGGAAGAGAGGAGGAGAAGAGACGTGTTGTCGGGGGATGCAAGTGATTTGTAAAGAAAGGAAAAATATATAGGAACGGACCATAGAGAGGTGTTGTGGACTACAGTACAAACAAGGGAGGGGGCAAAGATACCTTCTTCCTTAAAGTTTATGAAACTTAAATGTTTCGTCCAAAGAGATGTTCACATGATAGTACGGGAAATAAAAGTAAGTTTTTGAAGAACTATAATAACTGATGTAATTTAAGCCCGAATTTAAGTTTTATTTTGAAGTAAGTAAAATTGGCGCTGGAATTTTTATCTTGTAAGAAAGCAAGTAACATACTCTTATCTTGTGGAACGGTATCCACCACTTCATCTAATAATAATGTTAATATGAAGATTTTAACGTTTTAACTCGAACTGCATAATGTATGCAGACGATCTCGCAATTATTTATAAATCCCCTCAAGGAATGCAATACTGTTTAGATAAATTCACTCAATATTGTAACTCCTTGATGTTGAATTTTGATGTCTCCAAAACTAAAATAATGCTATGTTATAAGTCGGACAGGTTAAATGATAAGAGTGAAGTTGAAATAAACGGGGGAAAAGTTTGCTCGGCAAGGGAAATTAAGTATTTAGGCATTTTTTTCTCGTAATAATGCATCGTGTAAAACGGCGACAATGGACTTAGCGGATAAGGCAAGGAGAGCATTGTTTAAACTTTATAAATCTTTCGGCAATTATACGCCCAGTATTAAAACCTACCTTTTTAATGCAACCAGTGGCGTAATGAGCAAAAACGTTTGGGGGGGGGGGGGGGGGCTGACAACAAAAAATCCGCAGCACCCCCACTCTAACATGCAGGCCCCGCTAAACGTTTCGCCAGGTGGGGTCTAGGGTCAAAGCCCCGGCGGGGGTCAAGGGGTATGGGCATCAGTGGCGGATCCAGGAATTTCTTACCGGGGGGGGGGGCACAAAATAGCATGGGGTTAAATATATGTATAACGATGAAGCAACAGAACGAGGCTTTAGCGGCGAGGGAACGGAGCGACCAAGCGGGGGTGGGTCTGGGAGGGGGTTCTGGCCCCCTCCCAGAGTAAGAAGCATTTGCAATTTTAGAACCAAATTATAATTAGACGCATTTTCAGGCACTTCCTGGAGTAATATGACGTAAAATAGCTTTCTCGTACCCCTTCCAAGAGTAGGGTTCTTTTGCAATCTGAGAACCACATTTGTCGCATTAATGTCCACCGGCACTTCCTGGAGAAAAAAAACGAGGCCTTCTGATTGGTTAGAAGTTAGAGAAAAGTGATCTGTAACGTTTTGAGACGCAGTATATGCTTTGATGCCGCATAATGCACAAAGACGGTGGTCCGGTACTTCATCAGTAGTACTTTTGGTAGTAATTTTCTCGAGTGTATAAACTGTGTCGTTGTCGCTAGATCTTTGTCAGTGGGGGAGTGCGGAGGGTGTAGAGGCCACCAATTACCGACAAAACGAGCAACCAATTACCCCCGATTACCGACAAATTACCGTTCAAAATTGAACCCTATATACCCGGGGCCAGGAACTAATTTATTTTTCAGTCTCCCCTCCCCCCCTCCCGCGCAAAGCGCGGAAACTTTGACACTACATTAAATTATTAGAGAAAGAAGACGATCCTTGTACCGTTCTCGACTCTTAATTCTTGTTTGGATCCAGTTCCCCCCCCCCCCCTCCCGCGCGAAGCGCGGCAGTTTAGACGTTTCAATAAATTATTACTCTTAATCCTTGTCTGAAAGTTCATTTCGCCCATCCCGCGCGAAGCGCGTAAGCTTTGACGTTTCAATAAATCATTACTATCAATCCTTGTCTAAATTCATATTCGCCCAACCCGCGCGAAGCGCCGTAGCTTTCACGTTTCATTAAATTATCAGAGAAAGAAGACGATTCGTTGTAACCTGTTCTTGTCTGAATTCAGTTCCCCCCCCCCACTCCCACGCAAGCGCGGAAGCTTTTACACTTCATGAAATTATTAAAGAAGGAAGACGATTCGTTGTACCGTTCTCGACTCTTAATCCTAGTCTGAATTCAATTGCCCCCCCCCCTCCCCCCCGAAGCGCGGAAGCTTTGCCGTTTCATTAAATTATTAGAGAAAGAAGACGATCCGTTGTACCGTTCACTACTCTTAATCTTGTCTGAATTCAATTTCCCCACTTAACGGTACATGACAGTGTTACGTGATGTAAGTATGGAACGCCCGGCAGTGCTTGTCACAGTTGCTTCTGGAAAGAATTATTTTTACTAGTGTTACTGTTAGTGGCCACGGCCCCTTAGTGACTATAAAAAACATATGCTCTTCCTGGCCATTTGGGAATGTGTCAGTTTGCAACAGAAATGGAGAAACACGCATTTTGTTGAAAATCATGTTATATCACGAACATTTATACATCACTTGTATATGGAATTGAAAATAAGTCATGGCTCAATTTTATTTGGGGGGGGGGGGGGGCTGGCGCCCCCCAAAGCCCCCCACCAGTACGCCAGTGAATGCAACTATACAACCTATTGTGCTTTATAGATCAGAAATTTGGGATGCTAGTGCAATGAAGAACATGAACAAAATTCTTCACATATAGAAACAGTGAAAACATGACTTTTATCACAACAAACGAGTTTTGAGAAAGTACATTCAGTGTTGTACAAAATAGGGTAAACCGCAAATGCAGCAATTTAGCAGTGTCAGCCGAAATTGGAGGGCATCCTCAACTTATTCAAATTGCAATATACTCAAATATTGGATACAGATAAGAAGTTTGGATGAAAATGACCTTGTCTATAAATCCTTTTAAGACGACAAAAAATTCGTAAATAACGAACAAATCTGTTGGTAAATGCCAATTCGGGATATCTTTAGTTCACTAAATATTGGTAATAATGGAAATGATGAGAAAGTTTTCTCAGAAAGATTTTGTCGAGCTATATGTAAACTTTGTTTAGAAAGAAGAAATGATCGATGAACAATTAAAACTGGATTTATTTGATGATAGGGATACCCGTAAAGGAAATAAACTTAGGACCTTCAGACAATTTAAAAATACAATCAAGCAAGAAAAGTATCTATCTCATACTGACCAAAATTGTATAAAGAAAAAATATCACCAAACTACGAGCGCAAACATAGCTTACCCATAGAAACGGGAATAAAAGACCAGAAAAAAAAACGCCCTCATATTTACGATTCTGTGAAGACTGCAATATGAATTTAGTAAGAGATGAATTCCATATAATTATGAAATGTGATAAATATAAAGATTTACGAGTATATTTTCTTGAAAAAATTTGCAATTTGGAAGAAAATTTTAGAAACTTCGAATGTCAAGAAAAATTCATAAATATATAGAGAGATTGGACAATAAAGATAATAAATATAATTGCAGTGAGGGCCCGGGGGCGTTATTTTCTTCTGCGGCACAGATTAAGGCTTTTTTTAAAAAGAGGTCTTGATTTAACCCTAACCCTAACCCTAACTCTAACCCTAACCCTAAACTTTTCCATAGGCTCAACACGCACCTAACCCCAATCTGTGCCGCAGAAAAAAATAACGCGGCCCGGGGTAACTTTAAAATACTACACCTGTATGTAACAACAAAGTAAGAAAAAAAAACTTATACAATTTGATAAAAGATAAGTATTCGACTCTATATTATTTTCTCTATATTTCTTGTATGTATTCGACCTAATGTATTAAAAGACAATGGCCCCATTCATATACTACAAGGCAACAAATTTACAATCATGTTTTTGGTTTACTTTTTACAGATACGTCGCATATTATGTATTGGTACTATTACTCATTTATTTTAGGCGAAATGATTAACTATTGCATTCCATGTACATCATTTGCCTATTTTGTATAGCATGAGTTATAATTTATTTAGAAAATTGCTATATTAGGTTTTATATATCTAAATCTTCGGATGTATTATGGTTCATTATATTATTTACTTTATGCATTATGTGTCATGTAATTACAAGAAGAATTTTTTTTTTCCTACTGTAGCCTTTAAAGTTTTTCTACACTGCATTGTAAATTAATTTATATGATATTTATATGTTTACCAACAGAATATTGATTTGTTACATTGCATTGTAAATTGGTTTATATGATTTATATGTTTATAAACAGATTATTGATGTACATCAACGAAGTTTAATAAATACAATACAATACATGTTGGGTCAGTCGGTATTGTTTTATTCATGACCACTACATGTATCTCAATTATATAATATACACGTGACAATATCAGTCCCCCCCCCCCAACAGCTCTCTGCACTCTTCTTGTGAAATTAGACTATACCACTTCTAATTATATTCATAATTTTATCGCCATTCATTCCACAATACCAGAATAAATCTTATATCAACTATTGTTCCCCTATTTAACCGTTAACCAACTTTTGCAAAACTTTCAGATTTTTTTTCACGAATCAAAAAAATGTTTTAAAAAATGGTACTTTCTCAAGTGCAGGGAGTTTTTGCATCTTAAATTCTTTGAATGGAACATTTCAAACAAGTGTAATCTTAGATTATAAAGTGGAAAAGAAAATAACATGGGTAAACTTAGTTAGTTGGCAAGTACAGAGGTACCTAATACACACTTGTCCGCATGTGATTTTTGTAATGTTTTGTATAACAAATTATGCTCCTGCCTGGTGTTGTAAGTGTTTAATATGAGGTGTAAATAATCTAAGAGTATTGTTCATTCTCGATCCTATTTTATCATGTAAAAAATGTTATTTCTGTTTCAACTTATTAGAATTGTGTCACAATTCTCATTCCCAAGTTCCGAGTTGTAACAGCGCCATCTGATATTTTGTAATCTTAATGTCCATGTATGGATCCCCCATGTATATAATGTGTGACTATTTGGTGACATGCTATTTTCTGGCCTACTAGTATACGAATTATGTCCATCACAATGTGAAAAGTTAAATAGTCCATCTAAGACTATAAAGTCGTTGAAAAAAAATACATGTAGAAAGAATTAAAGAAATTAACTAAGGAAAAAGAGGAAGAAGAAGTAAAAATAAGAAGAAGAAGAAGAAGAAGAAGAAGAAGAAGAAGAAGAGATGAGAAGAATTAGAAGAAGAAGAAGAAGAAGAAGAAGAAGAAGAAGAAGAAGAAGAAGGAGAAGAAGAAGAATTAGAAGAGGAAGAAGGAGAAAATATGTGACTTTATGTAGTTAAGAAAAATGAGAAGAAATAAAGAAACACAACACAAAAATAAAATAAAACAAAACAAAACAAAACAATTAAACCAACAAAACAAAACAGAACAAATCAAAACAAAACTAAACAATTGATTTCAAGGCCTAGAGCGAGGAAATATTCTTCCCTAGATTGTTACTTGATCGGTTGGACTGAACCCGCCAAATAGCCAGAGCGTTCATAAATGTAATTATTCTTTGATGTGAATGTGAACAAAAGGAGTTTTCAGAGCTTGCATGCTATGCTCGTAATATTATACAAATAACGCACGTCCCAGAGTGCAATAGCGGTGAATGCAGTACGCGCGAGGTTTCTTTAGATTGGTGCCGCTCTGTGCAACGAGCCGCTTGCGGCGAGTTGACAGTGCGAACCATCTGAAGAAACCGAGCGAACACTGCATTTACGTTTCGCACAACAGGGTCAAGTGCGTTATTTGTTTTATAAAATAGCGACACAAACAGCAACAAACAAAAGTTTAGATCTTAAGTATACGAGAGTTCGATCTAACGTTAATTAGATCTAGAGTTATGTTGGTTCTAGAAATAAAATGAGGGTCTAAGACCTTGCAGGCTTACCAAAAAGTCCACGGGATTCATTGTTTGATTAAAAATAAAATGCATAGGGTGTCTAGAGACGAGTCTACATCAGACAGCTGAAATTCCTGGCTTCATTATAAAATCCAAAAGTCAAAACGGGTCTATGAATCCAAGGCAAAAGTAAAACAAAAATTTGCTTTCTAATAATACCCCGCTCTAGCTAGCTAAGCTACGCGTACGCTGCATGCGCTGGGGATCATGGTGGAGCGTACAATATTAGCTACGCGTAGCCTACAATAATTGCAATGCACTCGAGGGAGCGCGTACTACACGTACGCGCGCGCACTGGATCTCCATGGTCACGCGTACGCACCGTGCAATATAACTTTTTACTGCGCTTTTTCTGCACTCATTTCTGCAAAATCGTGCTTGCATCAAAAATTTGTCAATGCCATGTGACGCGTATTGACCAATCACGATGCTTAAAATACTAGAGCCATTTTATAATGCAAGATAATAATACAAGTGCACAAAAAAGACCAACCAGCATGTGCTAGATTGGTGCCAATTTGAAAGAAATGGTCAATTAAGTTTGGTAACGAATTTAAAGTAGATTTTGAGATTACTGTTATAAAATAAACATATATAATTTTTTAAATATCGTTAGATACTCATCATGAATCAAAAATCAAATTTCACATCAAATTATTTCAACAAAAAAGTAGCAACAAAGTACAATATTGCAAAATGGCGGGGGATAACTCTGCGGATTGTTATTGTGGAGATATTCTCAAGCTACTTGATTTGAGTAAGTGGTTTAACTTTCTCCTTGGAGTAATCATTTTTGTGTAGAAAAAAATGAGTGCTTTGTTTTTATTGAAGAAAAATATTAAAAAGTTGTAAGATGTCTGTAAGCGAGGTCCGTAAGTGCATTACGTTTAACGTTATAATGCATGTGTGAGAGGAAAATTGTAGTCCCAGATATTAAAATCCACGTAAGTTCTGAATGGTGTTCGCAGACTCTGGCCGACTTGCAGACTCTCACTCAGTCTCAAGCTAAGTCTCAGCTCCGTATGTGCCACAGTCATCATTCATCGATCAGTCATACTCGTAGGAGCATTAGTATGCCTTTTTGTAAAGGCAAAAATGTTTAGACATCCTCAATTGATTCTCAAATTTTGTAAACATCACTGTAGACTACAAACTTATCAAAATGCCCTAAAAATCGGCACTTTTGTGACAATTGCAATTGATGACCACCAATCCATGACGACTCCTAAAATAAATAATAAATTAGGACTGCAGAGACCGAGTGCAGTCAACTTAGACCGAAAATTTCTGTCTCTTTCGTTTGTTACTGTTAGCCTCTTATTTATTTGTATGCTATAGGATCCGCTCCTCTCTTTAGTTTAGAGACGTGACCCGACCATACATGTAGGGTCGTCTGCTCTGCAAACTTTGCCAAAATACTCAATTTTAGTGGATTCTTAATCTGATGAATTTATTCTCGAAAATTTGGCCTACGCTAATAATACATCGGTTCCATTTACCAGATTGACTGTACTATGAACTATGATGCATTTGCATTTTAAGGAAGGGTCTTTTTTCCGGATTTTCTTTGTCGAAATTGAACTATTGTGTTGAAGTTCTTGCAGCCGTATTTTAAACAGTTACTTGCGCATGAAGGAAATTGACTAAGCACTTGACTTTGAAGTCGTTCAACAAGTTAACAAAAAAAAGTGAAATTTTGATACCCGGGCAATAGCGATTTGCTTATACCTTCCATGTGTTCCTGATGATGATGATGCGCTAACTATGTGCGATTTACATTGCACAGCGCTGACCTCTTACAAGAGTTTGCGATGTTTGTTATGCCTGAAATGCAAATACATTTGCATGGTGCAATGAAAGAAAAGAAAAAAGTTTTTGCATTGCCAATTTGATACTCACATTACAATTATAGCGATTTTTTTGTAAAAAGGCGCCCGTGCAGGGAGTTAGCTAAATTCAGCAAACTCTGTGTGAGTGCCTTGGTGTACTAAACTGATTGCTCCTATCGCTATTTTGGGAGATGGGTTGGTCGTTTGTACAACGGAGGTGCAAGGATACTCTTTTTATGGAAGCCAGGGCCCGTTCCTAGAAACCGTCATAAATCTAACTTCTTGACTAAATCAGCGTTAGTGAGCAACTTGTCCGCTACATGTTTCACGAAGCCCTCTTTGCCAAGATCAACGACAACATCCTGACTAAGTAGTTATGACGCCTCTGACACCGTCATACATGTATCTCTGTCGTAACTTTTTAGTCGATGGGCAGCGCACTACAGCGCCATCACATGTCATTTATTGGGTAGACTATGGCTGGCAAAAAAGGACAAGAAATCCTCCGGCTATGATCTTACTGTACACATTCACTTAAACAGGTATTTTTTTTATTTTTATATTTGAAAATCTTTTTAAAATATGCCATGGTTATATCTAAGGCTTTTCCCATTTAACTGAACTGATTACCTGTATATGTGTTTATTTCCACATTGTAAAATCCTTGATAAGATGGGTAATCTGCCACGAACAGGCAACCCATAGTTAGAAGTGTATTCTCTAGTTTTCAGACCCATATTGCTTTCGAGATAAATTCTATCTTCAAATGTGTAAAATAAATACTTTAAAACATGAGTTTTAACGTTTGGACTTTGGAATGTCAAAGTTTTGTCATTTGAATATTGTACTGACGCCTAAAACAATGGACAAAACTTTCAAAACATTGTATTTTTATTAAGAAGAATATAAGGGTGTATTTTTTTTATTAACTATCAAATGAAAATATCCAGGGGGTACCCATCTCAAGACAGAAACTGATTCACCGGTCATGTAATGAAATACTCACACTTATATTTTACAAGTACTTCTGTTGTATAATCTACACAAATTTGGAAGTGTATTGCATCTCTTATTTCTTGGTATCATTTTCAATCTTTTTTATTACTAATTCATTTAACTACCGGTAATTGCATTTTCCCTAATATTACTTTTGTAATAATCCGGTGGTATTGCGACTAAGGCTAAATCGTGGCTCCTCTTCTCGCAGATAGTATCGATCTCACGAGATATCTATCTAGTAAACTCTTTGTGAAACGGTTTAGGAAGATCAGAGACATCTCTGTAGTTGGCGGATAAAGTTATGACTGTCTTGTCGTTGGTTTCTAGGAACGAGCCCCAGTTCTTCTGTGTCCGCCATCAACTCTGTCTGCCACATGGTTCATGAAGAATCTGTGAATTGACAACATGTTGAAATCAGCTCGGTCAGCTCAGTCTGACTCTGACATCTGAGGTCATCATTCGATTCGGTGGTTGATTGTGATATGCTGCAGAGAGATCCACAAATGCAGCACCTGTGATTATTCCTCTCCAGAAAGTAAAAACAATCTTTAATGAATTATGTAAGGTTCAGGAGTTGACCAGTGCATTATTTTCCAGGTCTGAAGCCTTGTGGCATTGGTTGCGACTTTGTATAGTCATTTTCCAGGATGCGAATGGTCTTTCAGGCTTTCCTACAACTATAAGTCATATCTTTGCTTTCAATGAGCTGTTGCCTTTTCTTCTGCCTGCTTTTCAAGGATGGAATTGGTCAGGGTTTCACCACACTCGACAGTGTAAGCATCCAAAGGATCAGCCTTGAAACGTATGATGTACATGTAAGCCTCATATAATGCCTTTGAGTCGTCAGTCAAGCCCTGGATGTACCTTGTGCAGCAGCCACAGAGGAATGTTGTGTCGCGATGATGATTTGACTGATTCCACAAAAGCATCATAATTGATTGGGGTGGAAGGAAGAACTGAAATAGCAGAGTCTAGGTCATCAGCGAACCCATTACAGTCAGCTTTAATACTTAAGATTGAAACGAGCCCTTGAAACATCACTTAAAGCCCCATTGTACTACTTATAGCTACTTGCGCCCTCAACAAACAATGCATAATCGGTGACCATCAATTGGTCCCCCA
Source organism: Strongylocentrotus droebachiensis (assembly GCA_035222895.1). Taxonomy (NCBI): domain Eukaryota; kingdom Metazoa; phylum Echinodermata; class Echinoidea; order Camarodonta; family Strongylocentrotidae; genus Strongylocentrotus; species Strongylocentrotus droebachiensis. The sequence continues at coordinate 190,642 of JAVYIG010000470.1, read as the reverse complement.
TGATCCTCTTTTTCTTATGTTAATTGAGAGCTGAGTTGATGTGATAGCCACCTGTCCAGTGACCTTGCAGTGTGGTCTAATCCCTCATGTACACACTAGTACAGACAGCCTTTAATAAAGGGAACAGCACGGGTGAGACAACTGTGTTGATCTTGAGATTGAGACCTACTGGCTGGTGTTGTGTGTAGGGGATCGGATCCAGCACAAGCTTTGAACATTAAATTGCAAAGGTAGCTGATGCAAAGATTAGGTCTGGGTTGTATCCTCATCTTGACCTTGAGCTATTGAAAGAAGGGGGGAGCTTAGCATCATGGATGAGAGATGCTCGTTCAAGTTTGCCCATCTCTCGACTAGCTCATCATCTTTATGTTAGTTTCAGCATTGCCCCAGTTGACACTAATGCTGTTGAAGTGACCTATGGTCACAATAGCGAGTTTTCGCAACTAGCGACATGGCCTTCTACAATGCTAATCTTAGCGGGGGGGTCGCACTCAGAGCGAAAATATCTGTGTAGCATCGAAACCTACCATGTATTAGCGTCGGGAGTCGACCTAGTACGGGGTGGCGAGCTCATTAAAATATCCAGTAGTCAGCACTTGCGTCGCCGTGCGAAAACTCTCTATGAAACAGCTACTGCTGAGGTCAGGGGGAATGTCAAAAGTGACAGAAGGAAGTTTAGATACTGAGTTCACAGAAATTCTCTCGGCATTGGTGGAGATGACTTCAATGTCATCCTTGTCAGTATAACAGATATCTTGTTGACAGATAGCCTATTGCGAATAAAGACTGCACTTCCATACTGGTCATGTGGCTTCTCAGCAATTAGGGTCATGCCAGAGATGTGGGGACGTAATCGGGAAGGTCCATGGTGCATCTCTTGGAGACAGAGAATATCACATCTCTGTTTTTCTTTCAAAGCACAAATTCGCCAATAGATCTTGATTGGCACCAGTAAGACCTTTGATGTTCATTGATATTACACACTAGGCCATGCAATCTTTGGAAACATCAACAGTTCTAGGAACTTGTTGAGTCTTAATAATGCTGTAGGTTTAAAGGAGGTGTAGCATGGCAAATACCCTCTACGACTTCTTTTGGACAACTGCTCTTGTGTCACCAAACAGACCGAAGTTCTCTGCACGCTTCGGTTCTGTGTATGTTGCACGCACGTGAATACTGCGGCCGCGTCGTCCGTAGTCGTATTGTACCCGATTGGCCTCGAGTCAGGCGACGGGAAAGACACAGAGTCTCGTCATGCTACAACCCCTTTAAAGCATTGTTTTGATAGCGTAGTGTAGTTGATGGATTTGCATGGGAGGACGGGTACCGTGACATGAACGCTCCTTTAGTGGCCCCCAGATTAAGACAAGAGTGCATTTACACTCAAAGTGTATTCAAAATAGGACTAGGATTTTTTTACTGAGATACTGTCTGATACCCCTTTCATAGTGCTTTTATCGTAGTCACACCGATGAAAATACAGATTGAATTTTCCTTATGTAAACAAAGGTGAAACCGTCGCCTTCCCTGCTGTCCCTTTCATACTGCCGGTGAAATTCACTCGCTGTGGCGAGCCCTGGCCGGAAGAGAAGAATGAAATGAACGAACAGTAGCGAATGTTTCCACGTGCAGATTCAGTGAAAACGAAACAACGTGCGATAAACAAAAATCCATTGTGCTTTCATAACATTTGTTAATTGTTAGTAATCAGTTTTAAATATTGTTTTGTTCACCATTTAGTCTAATGAATATATAATTTTCAATAAATATATTATCATAATGATATTAATTTGAATTTTTGTTTACAAAGCTTAGCATTAATGTAAAATACAAATAAAAAGTATCAATTTAAGCCCTCGCCCCATCTAGCTAACATGCAGCATGTTCAACAAAATGTCAACAAACACAGCTGGTTCCAAAATAACAAAGTTCTGTTTGTTTAAAGTAATGCTTGCATTTCCATAATTTTATATTGGCTGTCTGCCTTAACAACAAACGAGAGGATAGACTTCATGTATGGCTCATCGTAAACGAAACAGAAGTTGTTGTTTGTTGCTACGGCAGGCAGCCTGTGAAAACAAATTTGTTTAATAAAATTATGGAAATGCAAGCATTAGTTTAAACAAACAGAATTTTGTTATTCCTGGCTCATTTTTTCCTGATTGAGGTGTCATATGAAAGGGCAGAGGATGAACTTTCTGGAAATTGGATTTTCTCTTTGAAATTCAGATACCGTCCGCCAAATGGCTTTTTGGTACCCTTTCTTCAAATTGTTTTAATCGCTCATGCGTGAAATATGCATCATATGAGTTGCATCAAATATGGGGAGCATTCCAACCAGTCAGCATTCACAAGTGTACATGTATGCTAATTCAACCACAATCCTATCAGTACACACTTAAAACATGAACAGAGAGAAACAATTTAGATAAAATATCTTGCTAAAAGACACAATGTCGTCAGGTTTCAAGCTAATGAACTTAGCATAGATCCAGTACCATGTGACTTACATGTACATCTGTACATGTAACACTTGTACTGTCATGAGTATGTAAATAAAGTGCACTTATTGCACTAGAGAATACATTTCAATCAATTCATACATTGTTTACAATTCATACATGGTTTACATGGTCTATTTACATTTGTCTATGGTTTACAGTATTGATCAACAGTACATGTACAGTATTCTTGCCTAGAATTGCCATAAAAATGCCATAAAAATAGACAAATTTTTCTTGATAAGTTATATTTATGAATACTTGAATGTTCAAGCATAAACGTAGCCTTTGTGAATATATCCATCTACAAATGCAGTTCATTTAACACCTAACTAGACATGTCCATTTGATTAAATGTGTTAGAATTGGCAGTCTGGATGTCTGCTACAGTAGATGATGCTTTCACCTTGTACACAAGTTTATAATATATTACGCTACACCTTCAAGGCTAACAGACATAATACTCAATTGAAAAGCCCAGGTGTGGGGCAATTTCTTCCCCGAACATACACAGCTCTAAACTAGCATCCAGCTTGCTTATTATCTCATCATCCCTTGTGTGTATTAATAGCAAGCCAAGTCAGCAATAGAAAGCCATTTATTCACGCACACACACAACCTTTTGTCACCTTAGAAAGCGCAGGGGTACACAATTCCATTCATAAAATTTTGTATTGAGCAAGTATGTGCTTTATAATGTATTATGAAGTGTGTGTACATGTATGCTTGACTACACAGAACAGTGCTAGGCTAGGGAACATTTCTTCAGCATCATAGAGTAGAGACATTTATAATACCACTGTATGAGATTGTACATTTGTTAAATACCTTGTAGCCTTGCAGGCTTGCAAGTCCCAAATTCATTGATGCATTTCTATACCATTTCTTTCTGATTTTTATTCAACTATGTGAAATTGATTGCTGAAGTGAATGTTTTCTTTTAAATTGAGTTTTAAAAGGTTAAAAGACTTTTGTCTACCGTATTTTGCAAAGTGATTTATGAAATTAATGAATAATTACTTTTATAAACCAGGATGAATGCAGTATGTTGAATCAATTCATGTACTTAGAGTTTCAAGTGTAGTAGGGCAAGTAGGCCTATACCTGTGCTTTCTAATTATTATCATTATTATTATTGTGATTGTTATTGTTATTATTTATATTATTCACTACTTCTACTATTATCATTATTGGTAATATTATTATTATTTTATGAAAGGTACAATATCTTTAGTTCACATTTTTAAGTTTCATCTTTGATATCTTTTTTTTAAATTGCAGGTAGCCATGAAAAGATTGAATTGCAAAAAGAGCACGTATGGATTGTCTACAACTATACACAAGCATTTCTTCAGAGGTAAATATCTAATTATTTCCTTTCATTAATCCATGTGGTCAAATCTGAAACAACATTTGTGTGTCATGGTTGTTTATTGTAAATTGAAGATTTATCATACCATTCAAGTAGTTTCAGAATCAATTGTACTATTAACAAAAATTGTTAGAGATCTGCCCAATGTGATGTACACGCACATAATCATTAGGTTGATATATCTTTTTCTTTAAATACTTTTAATTTTTTTGAAAATTTTAATGAGGGGTGGGTGAAAGGGGTAGAGAAGGGTTGCAAAGGGGTACCGTATAGGATTGATCATTCTACCACTAAAGCTAGATTTGAAAAATCCTACTTAGAGTTCTGCAATATTGATGTATTTTGCCACAAACTCCACAAAGTATTGTTGATAGTACAGACTTTTCACAGTGTGCACGTTCAAAAGGAATCCCCAACTTCAGACACAAGACCGTCGTAGCATTATTGAAATAGCATCATGCCTCTTATAGTCCAAATTCACAGAAAGCTATATAAAGCTGCATAAACAAGAAGAAGATGCCTATAATACAGGATTAAGAAAAAGTGTCATGAGCTTAATAGCTTGCATCATCATTAGCACAGTGCAGACATGAAGTATTAGAGGGGGCTTTCCTGCAAAACAACATATCCGTCGATGCCTGGAAGGGCATTTATTTCGTTAGAGAATTGACTTCCTGCCAGTAACTTTGATTTCCTGTCTGGTTGGTTGGTAGTGCAATGTTTAACTTTCTTCCATAAATTTGAACAATTTTTTTACCTGCAGCATGATGTAAAACAAATATTAAAAATACATAGCATTGGTCAATGAATTAATAGTTTTAGAAACCTCATAAATAGCTTAGAAACCTCAAAAAGAGCTCAGGTGGAAATAGACAACTACCAGTACATACAAATCACAGTGGTTAAATATTGGCCATGAACAAACAAGTATGTACATGTATTCACTGATTTGAAGGCAGAGTGGGAAACAGAAAAAAAATGAGAAAATCAAGGCAGAGTTGAGCAATTTAGCTCTAGAAAGCACAAAATAGTTCAGTAAAATTGAAAAAGAGCTCTGGTACATAAAATATCAATAAAATATTATAGACTGAAGAAATCTTGTCCATTAACAAAAGCATCCTTTGTTAACAAGGCACAAAGGTTTGGTGTTGCAAAAGTATACAGTGTGGTTTCATAGAAGTTCTATTGGTTTTGTATTTGTTTAGTGGGATATTTGTGGACACATATTGTAAACAATGCAGTATTATTTTTAGTCGGCATCTCAAATGGATGGTGAAAATGAATCCATCCTATTGGCCTTGAACTTGCTGTCTTTTTGGGGTCTCGAGGCCTGGGATTTTTCCGACAGGGTGCTAATTGTGTTAGCCAAATATGATCAAAAGATTGGGGAAGAGACTGTGAGGAAGTATGTAATTGTGTCACCTACTGCTAAACTGTTTGATTCCATTACATGTGCATCATGATGAATAATCCAAAACATCCAGCCGCTGTGCTACAAGATGTGTACATGTACATGTATATGAAGCAAAAAAGGAGAGAGATATAGAGAGACGGGGAGGGAGAGACAGAGACAGAGAGAAATAGAGAGAAGGGGGGGGGGGGGGAGATAGAGTTAGACAGACAGACTGACTAAAAAAGCAGGGCTTGATATTTGCCATCATCCAGTTCAAACACTGACCACTTTTATCCTTTTGGACAACCAAAAAGTTTCCCTGATCGCAACAAAAAGATCATATCTAGTATCCTTTCATGTGAAATTTGTCTAATTCACTGTAAATGAGCACTGAATGCCATGCAATTGCGTAGTTAGCCCTACTTGCAACTCAAATATAAAGTTACGAGAGCCATTATTAGAGGAAAAGGGGTATCATGAGTAGTTTGACTTAATGAGAAATTAGGGAATGAGTTGGCTGAGAAGACAACTTGTTTTTCTCTCCTGTACAGTTTTACTTTGTCTTGCGTAAATAAATATGGATGTCCAAACGGTGTTATCCATTCAGAATTTCAGGTTATGGCTTTTTTGGACATGTTCTTTATGAGTCTGGGGTACAGGTTCAAAGATTTGTTTTTGCAAGAATTTAAAAATCTAAGTTCTAATAAAGTAAAGAAAACTTTTGTGTGTGTAAAGTGGTACAAAATTATTTAATTTAAGGTAATTTTTTGTTCTTCATCAATTAACCAATCCTATATTTCTGTTCCCAGACAATGCAATTGTGTATTCAAGGAATACAAGAACTTTGAGCAGCTGAACAGTTTGGTTCAGCTTGTCCTCCGACTTGCAATTAATATCATCTCCTCGTGGCACCAATCACGAGAGAACGATGAAGAAGAAGAGCAGAAGAAAGAAAGAGAGGTCAAAGCGAAGGACGCAGAAAAGAGAGCCAGCGAGTCTGGCCCAGGAACCTCAAGTAAAGAGGACGATGTTGAACTGCCCAAAGCAGAGGACACAAGACAAGAAAATGGTGATGAAACTGAGAAAGACAAAGAAAAGAGCAGTGATGGAGATGAGATGACTAAAGAAGGAAGAACTGAGAGTGAAAAACGGGACAAGGAGGAGGAGGAAACGAAAGATGGAAAGGGAGATGGAATGGAGGAGGGTATGAAGGAGGATGGAGAGGATGTTGCTAAGGAGGATGCTAGGAAGATGACGAGGTGTAGAACACCACCGGAGGAGGAGAGTAGTCGTCGGGCGGAGGATGAGGATTGGACGCTGGAGGAGAAACAGAGGTTGTTGCATCTTGTTGCCAAAGTTTTTCACATGACCTTCCCGTTGTATTCAGCACATAAACAGTACTACCATGGTGTCACAGACGTGAGTAGAGTATTTGCTTCTCACAATGCTTTTACAGATTCAGGAAAACACTTACCATAGACTTGCAAGTACACAACTAACCAATTAGATGTGTGCACATTTAGCATTCAAAGCACACTAAGACAAATGTATGAATTCCTCTTTATTAATGTGGTACAGTATATTGGATAGAAATATGTTTTTCCTTTGTTTTCAAAGTAATAAAATGTACTTTAATCTTTAACAAATTTATACTTTTTTTTAGTGGCTTCTTGAAATACTTTAAACAAAGCAATGTCTAAAAGACCAAGATGTTACAGGGAATAATTTTCAGCAAAAAAATTGCATAGCAAAACTGCTATACGAAATAATTTTTGCATAGCAGTTGGATAAATTTGTATCGCAATTTTTTTCTCATGTAAGCAAAGCGCACATTTTCAGCCCACTACAATAAGATGAATGTACATGTAAACATGATGGGTGTACTCACATTTCTAGTCCTCAAATGGATATGGCCGCTTGCTGCAGTGACAGTAAACAAACAACTCCCAGGTACGATCATCGCGCACATGCGATGCATGTAATCAGATCCCACGTGCATTGTCATTACATTGTGCAATGATCGCGCAAAACCATGCCTCAAAACAACAATCGCGGTTAGAAGGTGATCGTAGCACGCCATGTGCTTGTGCGACAATGGGTGTATGTGTATAAGCTTCACGGTTAGAGAGTGACTGCAGTATACTTCACGCACTGTAGTTGTGCTGTGTTTACAGCTAGCTAGCCTAGTAATACAGATTACAGGGCCGGCGATCGCGAAACTCGCACTTGTACTGAGATGTGATGAGCCTGCCCTTAAACATATATGTTTGCATTTGCATCGCAGCAATTGCGATTCATAAAAAAAGATGTATAGCAAATGGGTGAAAATGCGTCGCAAATTGCGATGCGATACCGGGAAAATTATTCCCTGATGTTACTTAGATTGTTATGCTAGGTTTACATTATGTTCTCGGCGTCCACGGCAGCCCAGCTTGCCCGAAACGTAGTGCGCCATGGGATTTTAGCCATTTTTTTCTGTATTCATTAGGCAGTATTCATTTTTCTTAAGGTCTTGCCAATTTTTGTTATTACGTACTGTCAAGTTTTGTTGCGTTCAACCCCTTTTTACTACCGCCTATTAGGTTTCTCATCCGCACAGCGACTGCCGTGGCAACTTTTTTGAAAGTTTAAAAATCTGGCCTGGCATCCAAGGCAATCAAGGCCTGTCACGTTTGCCTATTTCGTCCCCCTGCGTTGTCTCACGTCTATCCCGTTTTGTCCACGATGGCCTGAAACGTGATTGCCGTGGCTGCTGGGAACATAATTTAAACCTAGCATTAGGATGGATTATGTCTGCAGTACCAGAGGCAAACTTGCCAGAACCAAACTTGCCAGAACCTCACTACTTTAATAGGCTACATGTTCATGTATAAATTAATTATACATGAATTGTAATGAGTTCAGAGTACATATATTTATATGTTTTGGGTGTTTGCCAGAAGATGATGGCTGAATTACATTTTTTTCAAACAAAACATGTGTACAAAACGTTTTCTTCTCTTTCCACCTAACAGGAGCTGTCACCACAAGAATCGGAAGCACTAGGAAACTACTGTGACACAAATGTACGTTACATGATAATCATCTCGGTTATTTTTGTTTATATTCCTAAAACTGAACCATTGTAGACATGAATCAGGGAGAAGGTGGTAGATGGAATATGAAATCCAAACTATGGTTGTATATAAATGAATAAATGAATAGATATTAAAGATATCTGTTATAATAGTACTCTTCATATCCAGGAACATTGTTGCATGGATATGTAGATTACAAGGACTCAAGTTTATATGAACCGTAATAATTAATCTGATACATAAAGCAAAGAAATATTGTAGAAAAAAAAGAAGGGGGGGGGGGGGGAAGGAAAAAAAAAAAGGAAAAAAAAAAGGAAAAAAAAAAATCGAAATTCAGTGAATAATATTCTGCATAAATCTAGCAACAATGATTGATTTTAAGTTCAGTAAGATCTAATTGTTTTTGAATTATTGCTATTTTAAAATTGTGATTTGAAACGTAAATCAGAAGGGAACTTCATTATAAAGATTACCGATATGAAGACCTCCAAACAACTGCTTTTATTCCTACCCTTGATTAGTCTTTTTATTTTTCAAGATTTGAATGTTTACCGGTATTTTTCTCAGATAACACAAACCATATCATTTTGGGGTTCTTTGCTTTCTCAGGATTTAGATGTTAGTCTTCACCTGCTGCGGAATGTATGTTTCTTCTGTGATAGTAATGGATTGGTTGTGATGAGGCAATGCTTCCAGCAGTCTACTCCTGAGACATTGCCCTTTTCTTCTGCTATTTCAATGTTCACCGTCGTCACAAACGTAAGATATTCTCCTCTTTTTCCACTTTCAACTTTGCATTTACAGTCAGCCTCGCACAAGTTGACATCGCATGTGTCAATTCAATTTTTCAATTTAATTTTTTTTTTTTTCAATTTCAATTTATTTGCTCATAAAAATCCAGAAAACACATGCGAACATTCATAAATCAACATAATACAAAGGGTAAAATTCACAAGAAAAATTAATAACAAAGTATACATTGGATTAAGTATGAGAGGGACAGCAAGAAAGGAACAAGCCTTGTGATTAGCTGACCCTGTAACATAATACATTAAAGACGCTACAAAAATAACAAGTCGAGTAACCTCTGAAGTCGTTGAAATTAATAAGGCCCAATTTTTCTTTGTAGACTTATGTGTATTATTTCTCTGTATTAGTAGATTTCTTGTCTCGCCTGCATAGCAAAAGCAAGACATAGGCGCTGCTTTTCCGCTGCGGCGGCGTCAACATCGAGAACTTAACCTTAGGTTAAGTTTTTGAAATTTTAATATAATTTTGAAAGTATAGGTTCTTAGTCAATGAAACTTAGACTAAAGGCTTATCGAGTATCCCCAATCATGTGAGGAGAATTTCAGGTCACAAAGTCAAGATCAAAGGTCATTTCAGATCAATAATCTTAGACTATGTTGTGGCATCGTTGAAAGTGTAAGTTCTTATTCAATTAAACTTAAGACTAAAGGGTTTTCAAGTATCCCCAATCATGTGAGTAGAATTTCAGGTCTTTTAGTCTTCATTATCTGTTCTAATTTAAGAACGAAGGGTTTTGGGTAGGATATAGTGGTTGTGCATTGGGTAAAAGCAGATTTTTTATTTTCATTTCGGTTTCATTCCTTGCACTACATAGACCTGTACAGCTACACTATAGACTTTCAACCAGCTATTTGTTGATCATAAATAAGACGTTATAGGTCTCTCTCATTCACTCTCTCTCTCTCTTACTTTCAATTCTCAAAATAAAACAGAGATATGATGGGGAGGAATGTCTAAGTGTTGCGAAAGCTGCTGCACATTGCTCATTATTCTATTTTAGGAATTGGTTTTCATATGAGGCACTTATACATGTACATCTAGACTAATTACAAAAAGAATTGGGGAATACATTTGAAATATAAATTTAATAGTGTTCTAATCTTTGATACTTTTACATTGTGTTAATACCTAAATATAGGTCCTCCACATTTGTTTAATTCCTGTTTTTTACACATTGTAATTAAGTATGTATTTCCTGTGAGTAAATTTATATAAGGCTTCATTCAATACAAACTTGCAACAATGTGCTGTTAAACCAAATGTTTCGAAATGTGTACATACATTTAGCATGTTTGTATATTATTGTCGGTCACATGTAGTAAGTATTCAGAAGATTCCCAGGTAAGAAAGTGCTTTTTTCTATCCAAAAACAATGCTGAACTGGGGATGCTTTTCTTTGACAGGATTTCATGAGCACTCATGGATTGCACTTGAAATGAAACAATGAACAACTATTAGATATCTGTTGGCCCTTTTGTGGTTGATTATGTTACACACATTTTTTCGCCTCACATGTTCATTTGTAAAACAATTGAAAAGTTGAACAACAAAAGAGAATATTTTAATTCTTAAGTGGCGATGTTACAATGATTTATGCTCAGATAGCTATACATGATTTGCAATTATGTTACCGGATAATTGCATCAATTATTTGATGGATTATTATGCATGATGATTTAGTTATTTCAACATTCTTTAGATTTTAAAACAGAATATTCTAATTTTTTCAAATCAGATTAGCATACAGCTACATGTATGCATTGTATGAAAGTATTGAAAACTTCATCGTATTGAAAACTTCATCCATGCTTTCACAGCATACAATATGATGCAACATTTTCAGGTCTCCTTTTTAGGAGATTGAAAAAGATAAGTAATATCCTGTTGTCAGTTATTCATGTTCAATCATGTTGCCAATCCTCAAACATAAACAGGAATTCATTGTTTGGTTCGATTGCTAAACTTCCTGTTGTTCAAACATTATTTCCTTTGTTAGAAAAGAATGTTAGATCACATGACTTTCCTCTTTCATTCCTCGGAATATAAGCTAGTCATCTCTCATAACATATATTTACATTTTCTATTGAGTATGATACATCACATAGAGATGATATTCATATGGTTCTTATTAAAGATTCATCTTTATTGCCCATGCTGAGCAATGTAAATTTATTTAAGTTACAAAGTTTTGTTCCTTGTATGTAAGTATTACCGGCAAATTCAGATCACACATTTCATTTATATGAAAACAACAAAACAAGTCATGTATCTTTGATAAATATACAATTATTGAAGTGTTCCATGAGTATTCTAAAGTGTATCTTTTTCATTTGTTCGTCCTTTTATTAACAGCTGAGGATGTGGCTGCATTTACATGCCGTCATGCAGTTTGTGGTTCCCCTAAGGACGCACATAATAAGGTAAGTCAAAGGTGAAACTTATTTGACCTCAAAGCAAATTGATCAGGAAAACCCCTCCTTTTCTATCACTTAAGCCCTTAGATGAAGCTACCTGGAATATGTTAGCTTGAAAACATGTTGTAGTACATATTCATGGTGTAGGACTTATATTTTTGTCAAAAATGAGAGGGGTGAGAGGTTATTGTTGGTGTAATTTTGTTCTTCTTCAATTCCTATATTTTGTGATGGGTGCTTTTAAATCACGACCAGATGTAGTTGATAAGGAGAGTTGATTCACTTATAATGTATCACTAGGCCTGTCCTCATCAGCTCAAGATTGCCAAATAACCCGCTATTTTTACTATCCTGATCGCAATTTATCCAGCTAATTTGCGTCTTCATCAGCCCGCAGTTGCAATTAGCAAGATATTTGGTCGAGATAATATCCTGAGAAATGTTGGTCTTGTTTTTAAAATATCCCACTATTTCCCAAATAGCAGGCTAATTTGCGCCCGTCTTCATTAGACCGAAGTACGGAGCCAACTTCTTGATCCCACCATGCACAACGATTTCCAGTTTCCAGTGTTCGTAAATAAACTGTAAATGTGTGTAAGATCGGACGCGTAGCACAGCATAGCCTTTGAGTAAAAAATGTACAAGTTGATTCCACTTGTAGCCAGCATAAAAATACACTGAAGCAGTGAGCGGTTTACATAAAGCTGTGAAATGGCTAAAAGGAGTCTCACTTGTCCAAACGCAAATCCTAAAAAGAATCTTGTTAACATTTTATTTTTACACTGGGTATGGATAATCATAACTGCCCCTCCCCATTCCTAGATGAGCCCCCCCCCCCCCAAAAAAAAATAAAAATAATAATATTTAATTTTTATATAGCGCTTAATACAAATGTCTCTAAGCCCTTTACCAATATACTATTACCCCGGTCATTGGATTCAGTGCTTGCACACACACAACGTGTGCACAATCTCCACTCCCTGGGGAGCATTCCAGCCAGGCGTTACATGACGCTCAAAAACTGTTTGACCAACAATAATAATAAAAGTAAAGGGAGGAAATATGAGACAAGGTTAAATATAGTGCCATCCAGCGCTCACCTTGTTTAACTTCTGCTTATTCAGTGCACATGGATGATTGAAGGGGGGAAAGCAAATCACTTGTTTCCGCTGTTTTATCTTCTTAAATGTCATCTTGGAGTCATTGCGTGGGAGAGACCAAAGAATGTCTAGTGTTAATGTACATGACTTCCTCCCTCCAGCCCTATACATTACAGTCTAACCTTGTGATTGAAGTATATACAGGTAATGGACATGAATACATGATTATATAAAGACCAATAATTAATATAATTCAATAATTTAAAAGATGTAATTAAATAAATACCTAATTTATTGTATTTAATGACTAATGGTTTACATTAAGTTGATAGTTATTATCTTCCCCGACAATTTTATGTGAGACATGACACTAATCCTGAAAGAAGAATTCTCAATCCACCTGAAGTCTCTTGTAAAGTAGTATATCTTCACAGTAAAGTTAGGGAATTTGTCCCTGTATGTTTTGATATTAACACATTCATTTGTGGACAGCTGAGTCGATGAGTATATGATCATCCAGTTCTATTTTTGTCTGGACAAGGGGTTGCCCTTATTTTTGAGAGATGTATTTACAAAGAACATTCTTGTATGTGGATCCCACCTATAGGTATTTGTGTAAGTTGCCCGACAAGGAGCTACGAGGGAATGGAGCCAGACACATGGCCGATATGATGTGGAGCGCCATCAAGGAGCCAGTAGAGAGCCCTCTATGTTTCGATCAGGACAGTCTGGAGCTGGCTTTCAAGTTTTTCACATCGGCTACTCTCACCATGAGGCTAACTGGCTTAGGTCAAATCACTGTAAGTTATTTGGGGTTTTTGATTTTTCTTTAAATGCATCAATTCTTAAACTACATGTTTTGATGATATTCAACATTCAATCAATAAATGTAATCTTTACATGCAATCTGAAATTTTTAACCTTGAGACTTTAGTTGCTGGATCCAGGGGGGGGGGGCATGGGTCATGTGCCTCCCAGAAAAACACAATGTAGCATACCACAAATACACAAAAGGAAAGAAAGGGGCACTACTTTATTTAAAACTTTTGCCATTCTGTTTATCATATTTTTTGCTTTCATAAAAATCAACTCATTACGAGGGTAAAGGGAGACAAGAAATGTATGATAATCAGCAAAAAATACTTCTACTATGTTTTGACTAATCAAGTTCACATGAAATGTCTTCTTTGAGAATTATTTGTTTCTGTTTTCTCTTTTTCTACACTATCCCCTTTTTTTATCACTTTTTTTATTTGTATTCTTTCTCTCGCTGTCTGTCTCTATATATGTCTCTCTTGTTATTTGCAGAATCAAATCCACATGTTCAATGAGGTTTATCACAATGAATCGGTCACAGATGTAGAAAAGTAAGTACACATTTTCCTTTCTTTTGAGCTCAGTACTTCCATTAACATGAGATAAAATAAAACTTACAATGAAAAAATGATTATTCTGTTCACTTAAATGCATGACATCATGCCATTCTCTCTGACAAATTTTAATTCTTACTGGATTAAAGGGATTGGGTAACTTTGTCACAGATTCTGAAACAAAATGCTGGATTTAGCTCATGCTGCAATGGTAAGTATAAACCATTAGGTCAGTCAGGAACCCCATTACTTTTACAAGCCGATCACCTGTCTGATTATCAAGATATTTATGATCGGAAATAGAACTTTCAAAAACCGTTTTCCTCACAGTTTTTATAACACTAAAATCTATTGGGGAAAATGAGGATGGTAAAATCGGTCACTCAAAGATTTTTACTTTTTGAGGCACTTCATGATCATTTTGAAGTGCTTTAGGGCTTAAATATAACACCATTTAACAGACACTGATACCATGTAGGGCCATGCATCTTAGATTTAACATTGTTAAACGATGCCTTTCATACTTGTATAAGTTGTATCAACTAAACACTTTTAAACCAATTGTATCTCTTATTTACTTTTTCAGCATGGGCTCAGAACTGACAAAATGGCTGCTTGAGAGAGAAATTGTTGAACATATATTTGGTCCCAACATGCATGTAGAGGTAAGAGATGGTAACTTCATTAGGGCAATTCTTGTTTCTCTGTTTTGTCAGGGAAAAAAAAGGTTAAGATTATTTTTAGTATATCATAAAACTGACTTTTTGTGATGGTCCAATGAATACTTTTTTTTTTAAATGAAACTTTGCAGACAGATTTTCATAGAATATAACAACATAATTGCAGATTCACACACAAATCTAATGATTTTGCATTTGTCTCTATGTTGCCAATCCGAAGGTATTTGACCCTAAGGTATTATTTTACCCTATAGCACTTTATCCTTGCAGTTATGAAGTGCTGCACACATTGCTCACACGTTTGGGCCACTAACACAATAAAAAATCACTTAACAAAAAAACAAAATTCATTGCCAATTTGATTTCAGATCATCAAGCAATGCCAGGTGATCCTCAACTTCCTAGCGAGTGACGGCGCCCTCACCCTGAAACACCTGGACACTGTGTGGGCGGCGGCCCAGCTCAAGCATTCCGGTCGCTACGTCCACGACCTCTTCCCCCATCTCATCAAGCATCTAGAATCCCGTCCCCTTCTTCATCTCATGCAGCTGGTCTCCAAACTCCATCCGTCTGAACACACAGAACAGGTGAGTGGACAAAACATGTGTGACTGAGAGACCTTGTTCAGACAAAATCAAATTTACTTTTTAAACAAATTTTGCTGGTCTCTAAACTCCATCCGTCTGAACACACAGAACAGGTGAGTGGATAAAACATGTGAGACCTTGACTTGTTCAGACAAACTAAAATTTATTTTATTAAACAATTTTGCTGGTCTCTAAACTCCATTCGTCTGAACACACAGAACAGGTGAGTGGAAAAAAACATGTGAGAGACCTTGTTCAGACAGACTAAAATTTACTTCATTGAAAAATTTGTTTTAAGATTTATTTGAAGATAATGATTATAATAATTGTTGATTCCTTTGATTGTGTATACAAAATATATGAATGAAAGGAATTTACCAACAACCAGGTAAATCCTGTCATGATGTCATTGTTATTATGATTTAATTA
Source organism: Strongylocentrotus droebachiensis (assembly GCA_035222895.1). Taxonomy (NCBI): domain Eukaryota; kingdom Metazoa; phylum Echinodermata; class Echinoidea; order Camarodonta; family Strongylocentrotidae; genus Strongylocentrotus; species Strongylocentrotus droebachiensis. The sequence continues at coordinate 174,909 of JAVYIG010000470.1, read as the reverse complement.
TAATAAACAAATTATAAATTCAGGGCTTGACTGCAGAATATACCAACAGTAGAATGGATAAGGGTTAGGGTTAGAAAACTTGTTGTAATTAAAAAAACAAAAAACAATGTTTTTAGCACAATCAAGCTTTTTATGCATTCGGCTCAGTAAGTTCACATTTGAGTCTCAGGGATAATTTTGGAGTTAGTTTTAGGGTTGAGGTAAGGGTTGACGATACTTGTGTGATGGGTTACTCTGCAACTCTTCCAAAACTTCTCTGTCTATTAAACATTTCATTTCTTTGCTACACAGACCCTCTACCTGTCTCAAGTGATCACCAAGTGTGTTTGGGACAATGCTCTATCCACGAGAGCCATGGCGGCGACCACATCCCATCCTAGGAGACTACTGCCCTCAGTCCAAGTCTCGCCAACTACCCAGGATTTCCCGCTACTCAAGAGCAGTCTAGAAAAAGGCAGATGTAAGAAATACAGTTCCAAAGCCTTTGATGTATGATGTTTTGAGTTTTGAAATTGAATTTGCATTTATTAACAACAACACATCACAATAATTGACAGTACATTTTATTATTAACAATCATACAATGCAAAGAATAATACTGATACATGCATACATAACATAAGAGTAATGTTGATTGAACAGTAATGGTTTTAAATCGATATTTAGACATAGCTCTGCATACTATTAAATGTACAAAAAATATACACATAAATATGTGTATTACTAATATTTAGGTGAATTTGTTAATGGGAACTAGAAGTAAGCATAAGTGCTAGTTGAGCCTAGTGTTGACTTGGTTTGTCAAGTATAAATACATTTACAATGTAAGAAATGTATAATTTTGAAAGGACATATACTTCGACTCGCTCACAAACCTTACTAAACAGGCTACCCTTCTACTGAATGATAAACAGTTCAGAAGTATTTTTAATTGCCTTTCTTGAAATATTAGTCCATGACCAGATGATAAGTTTTAATGACTGATAGTGGTTGAAATAAATGAGCACCAATCAATGAACCAAAATCACATTTTGTGGAGGTGTCATGGTATTTAGGTTCATTCAGTTGACTTGTTTAGGATTGAAGGTGTGAATCCCATCCCAGCTTTAACATCCATTGGCTAGACATTACTCCGCATTGGCCACTCTCTACCCAGGTGACAATAGGGACTTTCTGATTTGCCCGTTCACTAGTGGACTGCTACGTATGCGGTCATTGAAGCAGGGTTGATGAGCCACGCTGACTGTTGTTCGTAACCTTTTCAATTTCACATGACGACGACGACGCTCGCTCAGTGGCATCATGCATATGGTCTCGCTCGCGCTAAATTTTATTGAATAGCTTAAGATCCAACGCCAAATTCGGTGCATGGGACTGTACTCGATAATTATGCTGCAACAGCTTGGTGATGCATAAATAAAATGTGTTCATTTCATGGCTTATCCTGCAACAGATTGGCGATGCATAAATAAAATGTGTTCATTTATGGCTTATTCTGCAACAATTTTGATTTGAGGAACTTATTGATTTTAATAGACAAGAGATTGTGTTAATTTTAGAGAGCTTACGTTTCCATCACTCTCCTCTTGCAGAACTAGGTCAATTGGTCCATTTTGTGACTTCAATGTGCCGTTTCGTATCTAAAAAATACTGCTTACGAACAGTACCATCACAGATTTTGACCGACTGCAAAACAAGGGTGAACACGTTGGAATTCTGCTACGAACGATGAGCTTGTTGATGCGCATGCGCACTGCTCAAAAAAATGCTCGCATATGTCGCAGTCCACTAATGAATGTGCAAATCAAAAAGTCCCTAATAGTCACCTTTGCTTACAGTGGCATATATGAGTGCTTTTTAAGAAGTGATTGTCGTAAATTATATGTGAATCAAGATTTTTTAATGTCCTTCCGAATCTTTGCAGTACCTCTGTCGATGGGTGGCAACAGGAATAACAGCAGAACATTGGAATTCCAAGGCATCCGACCAGATGAAGAAGAAAGCCCTTGTCATAGATGTCTACACTGTGATCAACATGCTGACGAGGTACAGTTAACAACAAAATTATTCATATCCTTACAGAGTTTTCATTTTCCTTTTTTTTTATTGTGAACATTTGTTTGTCTTTGCTTATGTTACTTGAGCGTGTGACAATTTACAAATTTTCAGTACTCCACCTTTCACTCTCATGAAAAACACAAAAGATTTCAAATTACAAGTTCATATTTGTATTGAAAGCTAGGAAGCTAAAGCCCCACTGCACTAATTATAGCTATTTGGGCCCTCTATATATCACGATGCCAAAGCGGAGACCGTTGGACCCCCATGGTCCCTTTTTAAAAATGTTAATTGAGGGCTGATTTGATGAGATAACCACCTGTCAGTGACCATGCAGGGAGGTCTAATCCTTCCTGGCCAAACTTGTGCAGATATCCTTTAAAATTTTTAACTGAACTATGGCTTTCTTGCAGGAGGAGCATCTGGATGTTGTTGGTCTTGACCCCTCCCACTTAGAGGACCATTCCTCAGACGTGATGTGTCATCACGACCTGGATGACCACCGGTCAGTACATTCCCACAGCTCCAAGGCCAGCCATGCCGACTCGTGGCGGTCAGAGGGCGAGATGGCCATTTGCCACGCCCACCGCAAATCCTCGCGCCATCCGTCCTCGCTCTGCGCCTCCGACCAGGACGACTCTGACAGTATCGATTCCGAGAACGAGGCGATGGCTACGAGTCCTGATCAGACGGACAGCGGGAGTGATGGCTCGGAAGGGAGCTACGAGGACAAGGGTGTGCCGCTGGGAAGTGATTTTGAGGACGTGAGCAACGGGAGTGATATGGAGATGGAGGGGGAGAGGGAGAGGGGTGTCCTTAGGAGGGACGGGAATAGACATGTCCTCAAGCAGTTGGCTAAGACCCTGAGACATAGCAAGGATCATCATCAGCATCACATGGACACTGGCAGTGAGCAGGGAGGAGATAGCTCCGACTCAAGCCCAGGTATGCTATCATTCATGTCATGTCGATTTATTCATTCATTCAGAGCCTTCATGTATTAGATTTGTTACATTCACGAGTGTTTTACTTGTATTACTATAGTCTGCATACATGATGATTATTTATACATGTCATCAAACTAATGGAATTAATATTACTTAATTTACCAAGAAAATAAAATATTACTAACATAACTGAACAAATAAATATTACTTAAATTACCAAGAAGATCAAACATTACTAAAGAAATTAACATAACATGTAACTTCCTGGGAGTGTTAACATATTATATTAATAATAGCAGCAATTTACGTAACTTACTGACCTTTCTGACTATGATATATTCTGTTTTATATTCCCTCTTATGAATGTAAGGATACATCTCTACATTTTTACTGACATGTACATTTCTTGAAGAGTTTGAAAAAAAGAAATTGAGAAAAAACTTCGATACGGCTTGTAGAATCTTGTGTTTTACAGGCTGGTGTAATGTTTAATACATATCTCCTGTACAGTTCATGATTGAGATGAAAGATCAAGGATTTATTTATAATACAAATATATAACTTGACAACTCACTTTGTCCGTATTCATTGATATAAATGTTTCAACTGTCAATCAAGGCCTGGGTCTCGTTTCATTAAACTTGTTATCAATAACAAGTGTCACATTTCTATGACAAATTTGCTCTCAGCCAATCAAATGCAACGATTTCAGTAGGTTTATTACGGTTATTGCAACTTGTTATTGATAAGTTTCATGAAGCAGGGCCCAGGGGGCGTTTCACAAAACTTGTCAGCAGTGAGGAATGACAGTTTTTGTTATAAGCTACTGAAATCCTTGCTTCTGATTGGTTATCAGCAGACTTGTCACTGATTTTTGTCATTTGTCATTGAAAAAAGGCTTTGTGAAACAGGTCCCATCTCTTCAATGCAGGAGAGAGAAAGTTGCAAGAAACTCAAGTTGGAAACAGTTACAGAATATCAGACTTATACTTGATTTACACCTTTTTACGATATGTAGGTATGGAGTACAAAAAAGTCCAAGGAGATCTGGTTCTTTCTCCCAGTGACCTGAACCGCAGCCCTGTCAAACTTGTCCATGAGTTACCAGTCAGGGGCAAGTTGCCCACCATCGATGAGTCGCCCGAGTCCGAGACCCATGGACTTTCCCATGATTCTCACCAGTCCGAGGAGTACTTTCATGGTCCTAGCGGCATGGATCCAGAGATCTATGACTGTCCAAGGTTTCTTCCAAGACCTAGGCCAATTAGGAGGTGAGTCCATTTACTAGTCCCATGCTTGCACTTTAATGTTTCTAGTTGATCGACCTATACATTCACTTTATGTATTGACAAATTCCTTGATGACAACCATTCTGGGAATACTTGAATCCCTTATCAGGGAAGCTTGGCCAAAGTTCATGTATTTGTAGCCATTCAATGTATTATATTCTCAAGGGAAAAAAAGCTCTTTACAAATACAAATATTACTATATTTTTGTTATGTTAACATAAACAGTGCCATTATCCTGACTGTTTATTTTTTGTACGTAATTGTAAAGGCTCACTGCCCCCCCCCCCCCCCAAAAAAAAAACACACACACACAACAACAACCACAAGCTTGATTTGTAGAAGAAGAAATTTCAATGTGGTATCTACCGTTTTACCACCTGGCTATTAATATATTGTGTAATTTCTCATATGTACTAGTTATAATTGCAGATAGAGTAAACCCATGTGATCTTTAAAACAACAACAAAACTGAGAAAATGTAAACATTCCTTATCTGTCCATGTATGAATACCTTGTAAATTATACATTGAAAGTTCATATTTGAATGTTCATATGTATCATGTACCTTTCTTGCAGACCCATGATGATGAACCTCATCTACCCTCAGCATCATCACCATGACGACGATGACGAGGATGATGATGAGGAGGGAGGAGGAAGCTGCAGCAGCTCCCAGGCCAGCGCCAAGTCGGACAAGAACATGGCCGACTTTGACGGGGAGGACGAGGAGGAGGATGAGTCGAGCTCCGTCTGTGAGGATGCCCTGGCCCAGCTGAGTGCCCAGCTGAGTCAGTTTGACCAGCACCAAGATCATGGTCATCATCGTCACCACCATCATCATCATCATCATCATCCGCACAGGTTACAGGCTCACGTCAAGGGAAGGCAGAGGCCTATTGCTAATGTTTCACCTGTACAAAGAAACAGACTGTCCAGTAAGTATTCTTATTTTTAGTTGGTTGGTTCGTTATCCTCTCTTTACTTTGAATGTCCCCAGTGAGTATATTCTTAAGATTAAAGTTATACAGTCAAACCTGCTTTAGTGACCATCTATCTACAAAGACTACATTTTGTGTTTCCCTTGAAACATGTTTGGAACCTGTACATAAAGACCACCTTCATGTCTCCCTTGTGTGTTTTTATAGACAGGTTTCACTGTACATATAGCATTGTTTGTATTCTTCTTTTCTTAATATTTTCTTGTTTACTAATTTTCATCATCTTCTATTTTGCAATACATTCTCTCTCTCTCTCTCTCTCTCTTCTACATTGGAGACATGTACCGGTAATTAAATTGGTATAACAAACAAAGTGGAACCCAAGATGGAATATTAGCCTAGTTGTGCAGGAGGGGGAAGGAAGAATCATACATGTGAAATGTGGAAAAAGCAGTGGTTATATATTGTTTCTAAGAGGACAGAATGCCTGTAGGCAAAAGGACTTACTGTCAAACCACAATCTTTAGTGACAGAAATATTTGTGTTGAAGTTATTGTGAATCTGAACACTCACAAAATTCAACCAAGTTTTATCTCTGTGTAATTTTGAATGCAAATCTTGATTGCATAACAAATATATAATTCCATTCAGTATCCAACAGTTTCGGTCATGTAATGACAAGCTTAAAGCCTCTCTGCACTAGTTTGGCCAGGAGGGATTAGACCTCCCTGTGTGGTCACTGACAGGTGGTTATGATTATCTCATAAAATCAGCTCTCAATTAACATAAGAAAAAGGGGATCATGGGGGACCAACGGGTACCGCTTAGGCATTGTTTGCTATATGGAGGGCGCAAGTAGCTACATGTAGTACAGTCCCGCTTTAACACATGGGTCTCTTCGTTTGTAGGTTCTTGCTCAACTCATGGAGAGGATGATGATGAAGATGGACAAATCATTCCCTTTGAAGACTTTAGCTTTGAGGATGTCTGCAAGCAATCTCATACTCTACTCTGGGACCTTGTACAGGATGAAAGTGCTGTGAGTACAACCATAGTAATCGTATTAACCATGGTTATTTGTTAATAATAGTAATGATAATAATACGAAAAATTTATATAGCGCTTGTAACATAAAAGTTTTAAAGCGCTATACACAAATCAAGATTACCTCAAGAAAAATCAGTATTACTAATGGAATTAACATTATTTAAATTACCAAGAAAATAAAATATTACTAACTTAACTGAACAAATAGACATTACTTAACTGAACGAATAGACATTACTTAAATGATTAAGTTTTTAGTACATTATTTCCTCCAGCTTCAGCAAGTCCTGCTAGGTACTCGTAAACAAGACCTTGGTAAAGTGAGACCACTTTGGATACAAGCCTTGCCTAAGGGTATACATACTTGCAGGGGATCAAATGATGAGCAATTGCTACAGCTCCCAAAATTCACACTTGATTTGAAAGCATTTGGATGTGTTTTTATTTCATACTAATATTCAGTAAAGTTGTAATACATTTAATCACTGATGCAATAAAAGGAGGCATGTGTTTATTTTCTGCATGTTGTAACATTATATCATTTGTTTATATGTGGTATTTGAAGATCCTTTGGCAAGACATTAATCTACATGTGCCTTACTCCACCCAGGTAAGATAAATGGGTACCTGGTAGGAAGAAATTCCTTGAATGCTTGAGTACCTTTTCATGGTAGCTCGATTAAATTAACGCCGGGGTAATGATATGATTGCAGAGCCCTCAGGGAGGACAGTATGAATACTGATGAGGCTACCCCTGGGTAAACAAGACATATTACTATTATTATTATTATTATCCAATTGCTTATTTTGCTTGTTATTTGTTTGTTTTTCAGGTGCATTTGGGTGATGGGCTGTCCTCTGAGGCTGAGAAGCTTCTCTGTTCCCTGGTCTGTGTGTTTCCTGAGAGAGAAATCAGAATGAGATTTGTAGAAGGTTGTCTAGAGAACCTCAAACAGCATAGGTAAGGAGTGTTGAAGAGGAGTCTATCCTTTAAAGGTACTATGTCTCATTTGCAGGCCAAAAAAATGAAAAAGTTAAATTCCAACTGCATTTGAAAGATAATACTAATTTATAACTTCCCTAAAAATGGTGGGGCTTGAAAATGTCTTCAAGTGGGAAAATAACGACTATTAGTTGTCAAATCGACTTTTAATTTAGGGCTATAGAGCCCAAAAGTAATAGTCTTGATTTTCAGACAATTGTACCGAATGGTCATACGTTTTATGCTGCGCAAAGATTCAATCAGTTTAATCTTGGCCATCACAAGAAGTGGGTTATTGATGTAGACAAATGCTCATGTACCCTTTACAACTCTTTTCATGTGTGTTATTACCAAAGAAGAAAAAAAGCCAGTCAGTCACTCAATAGTGTCTGACAGTGAAGTCTAGCAAGTAAACGGGTTTCCTTGCATAATTTGAATATGAGGACACTGCTAACGTTTAAATTTCACAGATAGGACATACATGACATATTCATAATTCCTGCAAAGTTCTACAGCATTTGAGGTTGGCTGCAAAAGGGACATAGTACCTTTAAAGACATCGTTTAACAATGTTAAATCTGAGATGCATGGCCCTACTTGTTATCAGTGTCTGTGATACGGTGTAATATTGATGCCCTAAAAAAATTGTGCTTCAAAATGATCATGAAGTGCCTCAAAAAAGTATAAGTCTGTGAATGACCGGTTTTTACCATACTCATTTTCCCCAATAGACTGTAGTGGTAGTTCATGGGTTAAGCAGTTGTTTCTTGAAGTATGATGAAGCATGCCTGTAGACCTTGCTTGGCCATATCAGTGGCCAAGGGAGGGGGATTTCCATGCAAGATTAAAAGCACATAGGATGTCTATCTTGGGATTAAGATAATCTTATCTCTGATCTCAGCATCCTATGTTACAGTTTTACATTGGAAGGTGCTGTACAACAAATTCTCTTGATTATCGATATCGTGTACAAGTATATCACATATACAGATATTACTTAAAGGCAATGTTAAATCTGAGATGCATGGTCCTACATGTTATCAGTGTCTGTGATATTGTGTAATATTGAAGCTTCAAAATGATCATGAAGTGCCTCAAAAAAGGTAAAATCTTTGAGTGACCGGTTTTACCACACTTATTTTCCCCAGTAGACTGTAGTGTTATAAAAACTGTTAGGAAAATGAAAAATGAAATTTTGATTTCCAATCATAAATATATTGGTAATCAGTCATGCGATCGGCTTGTAAAAGTCGTGGGATTCCTGAACGACCTAAAGGTTTATAATTATGATTGCAGTATGAGCTAAATCCAGGATTTTGTTTCAGAATCTGAGGCAATGTTACTGAGTCACTTTAATGATTTTGGTTTTATCAAAAGCAGAAAAATGTATGTGCAATTATTATATAAAAAAATCGTCAGGGATAATGTTTTGGTCTCTTCATAGAAAACAGAACTTATTGTTGTGATACAAAGAAATACGTCAGTTTTTTCTAGTTCATTAAAGAGAATTAATACCACGTAGTTAAAAATCATCTACTTTATGAAAATTGATAATTAAAGTGAAAGTTAACTGAATCGAAAGGGCATAGTAGATTCATTTCTGTATAGGGAGGCCATTTTTGACATTTGTTCAAATATTTACTCTATTTCAGGTCAGTGGTTGTATCTCTTCGTCTCATACCAAAGCTCTTTGCCTCCTTCCAGCAGTACCGCAACAACTACAACACACATTGGATCACAATGTAAGTTTGCCCTAAAGATCAGCACACATAAACCTGTATTCTACTAATTCATTTAAAACAATGCGAGGACAAAGTCATGTTTAACTGAGGGAAAACTTTGACCTCCGTTTAAAGGGGGTGTAGCATGACGAGACGACATGTCTTTCCTGTGGCCTGACTCGGGGCCAATCGTATAATATGACTATGGACAACGCGACCGCAGTATTCACATGGGTGCAACATACGCGAAATCAAAGCGTGAAGAGAACTTTGGTCTGTTAATCAAGTCCATTTGTTTACGTGCAGTTGTCCAAAAGAAGTCGTAGATGGGGTTTACCAGTATTTGCCAGGCTACACCCCCTTTAACTTTTGTTGTAACTGGACTTTAAACTGGCGTAAACTTAGCTTTCAGATTTAAATATGGCCAGATATTGTAAAGCCAGACATTTTAGCAACATGAATCTCTCACACATGAATTTTCACTGCATGAAACTTTTGCAAATTGAAGAAGTTCAATTTTGTGCCAGTTGTGATTGAATCTGAAGTGCATGTTTCATAAAAAATTATTATCAATAAAAACTACCACAGATCTATGACAAATCTGCTCATAGCCAATCAAATGCCATGATTTCAGTAGCTTATAACAAGTATCATAACTTGTTATTGGTATCAAGTTTTATGAAACAGGGCCCTGAAATACTTGTAAAAGTTTCTTGTCCAACAGTATATTGTTCCTATGCATGCTGTATTGCTGTAGGCGTATTGTACATAACATTTGTGTGGCACTGTATTTTAGGAAACCTATTCAGATGTACATGCAAAATTTAGCTGCGATATAAACCTTAAAAGATTCAAAGAATACTTTCCTGCCAGCTACCTACTTATTATTCTTTAGAGTTGACCATTTAAAATAATGACATGCCCTAGGAAATTGGTGGTGTGTGAAGGATTGAAGCCCCGACCTTTGAATATTCAGTCAGCTATTTCAACCACTCCTTGTTTTCTAAATCCCAAGTGATAAATGTGTATTTTTTGTGTGAATAGAAACAAATCATTTAAGGTATTGTTTAACAATGTTAAATCTAAGATGCATGGTCCTACATGTTTTTCAGTGTCCGTGACATGGTGTAATAATTGAAGCCCTAAAAAAATGCACTTCAAAATTATCATGAAGTGCCGCAAAAAAGTAAAAATCTTTGAGTGACCGGTTTTACCATAAATGTACTCATTTTCCCCAATGGACTAGTGTTATAAAAACGGTTAGGAAAACAAATTTTGAAATTTCGATTTCTAATCATAAATATCTTGATAATCAGACAGGGGATCAGCTTGTAAAAGTCACAGGGTTCCTGACTTGACCTAAAGGTTTATAATTATGATTGCAGCATGAGCTAAATCCAGGATTTTGTTTCAGAATCTGAGACAAAGTTACCCAATCCCTTTATTTAATTATTGAATAATCTGGATTTGTTATGTTGCAGGTGGGCAGAGAGAGAGCTGGGCATGATGAATTTATTCTTTGCTGACCTGCTCCACTACACAGGACAAGTCAGACTGGCAAAGAAACCGGATAAGCAGCTGTAAGTTTATCAAATTATTTCGTCGTCAAGAACAGTTTCAAGACCAGACCATGGTAAAGTGACTGTTCTTAGCCCATGAATGGACAAGCTCATAAAGATTGTTTTAATCATTTGGAACAAGTTCTTTATCACATATTTATTTGTGACACTTTCAATGTCTGTGATTCAGACAACTTCCTCAGACGTGTTTTCTGACATGTATGATTTAGCAATCTCTAAAATGGCAACTTGTGGCAATCAATAAACTGGCCGCCAACTTCAGTCTATCTGTACATGTCTGAGGAATGTGTCCATTACTTTTTGTAGTCGACTAATGAAAAAAAATGTAAAAAGAATCAGCATTTAGCAGCAATGATTTTCAAATAATTTTGTTGAAGATTCTCTGTTGTTTATAAATTTTATGTATGTTGTTTTTATTGAGAGTGACAATAGTGAACTGAACGAAATGGTATAAACCGAGTCAAATTAATGAAATAAGATCCAATGTTTCTACTCTAATCCATTTATCAATCATCTTGTCTTTTCCACAGGTATAGCCACAAGACTGAGATTCAGACCAGGTTACAGTTCTTAACCTGTGTCTTCTCTACCGGAGGCTCTCCAGACCACTTCAGTAAGTTTGGCATAATGTTGGATATCTGGGGGGTGTTTCACAAAGACTAAGATCGACTTTAAGTTGGACTTAACTGTGGCAGGCCATTCATGCCGTTGTTTGCTCTTTCCATTCACTGGCATTGGTCTCTGAAGAGACCTATAAAAAGTGGTCTCAAATCTACAGAATTTACATTTTATATAGTTCATTATTGAAGGAAAAATATCTAATGAACATGATTGAGAGACCAATAGTGAGATCAACCAGTGGCATGGATGGCCTTTCATAGTTAAGTCCAACTTAAAGTCGATCTTAGTCTTTGTGAAACACCTCCCTGGGGTCTTGCCAGTGCATAATGCTCTTGGCGTTGATACCAAGTGTGGGAGACTTCACATAAACAAAGGCATGGACAAATTCTCCCTTCTCACAGACCATATCCCTAGGATGCCATAAAGTAGCATTTCACTTAAATGTTGAACAATCAACGATAGAAAAATCAAGCCCCCTCTCCCCCATGCTGCACAGCTATTTTTCTTTCAATTAAGCCTATATGAGAAAAGAAAAACTTTCTGCTGAGAACATGTTTGGTATGCCTCTTGATTACAAATGAGAAGTATAAGGGTTACTGTTAGCTGGCACTAGTTTCTTGACTTCACTGAAGTGAAAATAAAAGTTAAAAAGGGTCGGACCCAACACTGACCCTTGAGGAACCCCAGATGTCACACCGGACCAGGATATCGGTCAAATGTTCCACTGAGAGTGACATATAAAGTTTGATCCACTTGGAAGTACTGTATGCACTAGACTTGATCATCTCTCATTTGATTTGACCTTTAGGATTGACCCTTGATCAAGTGGATACCTTGTGGTCATGTCTGGCTCTGGATTCGGACTGCTCCGATGAAGCGCTCAACTGGTTCTTACAGCAAGCCAACAACAAGGACCAACATGCTCTGGGCTTGGAGAACTTCAAACACATATTCTTCCACAAGGTATGGTCGGGCTCATACTGTAGTTTGGGTCGAAAATGGTTAAAGGGGGTGTAGCATGACGAGACGACGTGTCTTTACCGTGGCCTGACTCAGGGGCATTCAGGTATAATACGACTACAGATGACGTGACCACAGTATTCACGTAAAACATAAGCGAAACCAAAACGTGAGGAGAACTTCGGTCTGTTTCGTGAGCGCTAGCGCGCTGACCATTATTCAAGTCCATTCGTTTACGCCCAGTTGTCCAAAAGAAGTCGTAGATGGCGTTAACCAGTATTTGCCATGCTACACCCCCTTTAAGTTGTGATCTTTCTTTGTTTTGCAATAATATGTATTGTTTACACACTGATTGCGGTTTATCAGATATGCCCTGATAAACCGCCGCAAAACAGGGCTGCATTTCTATTTCACATGTAAATAAATGGCAACTGTGCATAGGTGTCTGCGTGTATTCACTGATCTCTGAGTTATAAAATACAGAAATGTGAAGCTTATTATACTTAAAGTCATCAAAAATCTGCTTCAGTTTACTACATCATATCTTGATGAGGCTTTACATTGCCTGAATAACTTCATTGTAGCATTGAGTTTGTATGTATTTTACTTTCTTCAAGTGGTATGATTTTTAGAAGGAAGTGTAAACATTTAGCTACGCAGAAGCTATTTTGCAGTTATAAACTCTGCTATTTTTTCTTCTCACTATGGTCCCTCATTTTTCCACTTTCTTCTGCTTTGTGTTTTTGGCGGTAATCATGTTTTTACTTTGGTCAATAATTGATATGTATGACTTGTAATGATTTGAAAAATACTTGTTGAAAAAGTGATAGACACTCAGTGTAACCTAAATGTTGTGAAATTGATGAAAATAAGCAATGTTCCCCTTCTCTTTTCTCTTGTAAACCCAGATGCCGCAGCTGGAGCCAGACAGTATCAGTATGACTGGACTGAATCTATTTCAGCAGCTGTGTAGCTTAGCTAGACTAGCTAGCTCAGCTTCCTACAATAGTCCTTCAGTAGAGGTAAAATTACAACAATTGATTTCCTTTCTAGTTATTCATTCTTTTATACTCATATTATTCATACTGGGATCAAGAATTTGGTTCAAATAAACATATGAGAAGCATATGCGATTTTACAATATTCAATGATCGTGGTTGAAATCAAGTCTAAAGTGATGAAATTGTAAATAATAAACTCTTTATGTTGTATAGCTCCCGCTCTGAAGTCTGATATTACTTTAGCTTTAAAACAATGTTTCTTGACTACAATCTACCGATTTGCTTTTCCCATTTTCTTGGTCGCAGCTACTATGGAATCGCCTTAGGCGCTATTTGAAATATTTGAAATTTACCGGGAGCACTGGTAAATTTTGATTATTCATATTTCTCGAAAGCAGAAGTGTTTTAGGGGGCTAAATTTTCTAGTGCTTATAAAACATCCACAGGGGCATCCAAATACATTAAAATTTTATCCACCAAGAATTACTATCCATCCAATTTTCAAAACTTTGCATTACCATTAAATATGCTAAAAATGCACTTTAAAAAAAAAATCATTTACTATCTTATTTATGACAGCATGCAAAATTTGTTGTGATGTTAATAGTGATATACATTGTACCTTAAATCATTGAGAATTTGCCCTTTGTGTGAGACCTATTTTCTCCTTGTCATCTATTCAGATGCCTGGTATAGATCACTTGTGGAAGATCGCACTTCGAGCAAAGAACACAGATGTTAGTCTTTCAGCAATCCAGTATATCAACTCATATTACATCAATGGCAAGTCACAAACCGTAGATATCTAACAAGAGCTTGTAGTTTAGTAGATGTAGATTTACACAAAAATGAATGCTGGTCATTGTATCTCAATTAAATCCTTTGTTAATTGGCATGCAATACATCACAGTTTCTATGAACTTTGCTCCAGCAAAACAATGGTGTCTTTCATACCAAGACATGGACTTGGCTATAGTATATTTCACATGAACATAGATAATATGGTGGATTTGAATGTGAAAAAAAAATCCACACAAATTTTGGACAATATACTGAGCTAAAGCTAGGGTAATAATTTTCAGAGCTCTTTGGAAGCGCATAGGGACGTTATATCATAATGTGTTATGCGCTATGCAGGAACGGATTATTATTATTTCATAGTAAATGTATCTTTAGGATTATGCAGACTTGAATGATACAAATCGCTTTGATAATCCAAAGGAAGAGATTCCCTGAATGCTTTGGTGCATTAATCTGGTGACTCAGCTATTGTGTGGGAAATGTGCGATACTTTCTTACAAAAACTAAATCCGTCCCAAAAATAATTTTCATTTTATAGATGCAGAAAAAAAAGATAAACAGAGCCCCCCCCCCCCCCCAACAAGGGGTAAAATCGGATAACTAATAAGGAAGTTATGACTTTTTTTGATTGGTTTGTCTGATTTTTCTGCTTCTATTGAAAGTTAGTTCTTTTTTTAGTGGACTTGCCCTTTAAGGGCAGTAGAGTGTATTGTATTGTAGCTGCACTATGTAAACGGACATATTATTATTGTTGTTTTTGTTGCTGTTTCAGCTGGTAACGGTACTCTAGAGAAGGAAGAAGAGTTTATTGAGCGCTGCATGGAGAGTTTATCTCAGGCCTCAGCTGATCTCAACTCATCTCTTGACGCTAGCCTCCTGGTCCTACAGAGAGGGCTCATTCTACTTAAAACTCACCTTGAAGCTTTCAGAAAAAGGTAATCAGCATTCGATTAATGATGATGATTATTATTTGTAGAATGCCTTATTTTTCTTGTTACTACGCAATTGCACATTGGGTAGAAAATTTATAAGAATTTTATATGTATAAATATTTGGTGATAATTTTGTCGGATTCTGTTGAAGTGGTTAATAATAATAATAATAATAGCTAGTTCTTATATAGCGCTTTTCAGGACCGAAGGCCCTCTGAAAGCGCTTTACAGATATAAATATTATTACCCCTGTCATCGGATTCAGGCTTACCGGCACACAATGTATGCACATTCTCCACTCCCTGGGGAGCATTCCGGCCAGGCATCATTTTACAAGCGCACACTTGCTAATGTAAGCACATTAGCTTTCGCATCCTACCGGGTACCCATTTAACATCTGGGTGGAGAGTGGCAAATGTAGATCAATGTCTTGCCAAAGGACATTAGTGCTGCGGTGGGACTCGAACCGCGGACCATGTGATCCTCAGTCCGGTTTACTTTTGACTTTGCCAGAACAGAAGATGATCTCTTTTTATTTCTAAAAATTCTTGTTTTTCCAATTCAGATATGCTTTCCACCTACGCCAGTGGCAGCTGGAGGGTTGTGGTATCACCAGTCATCAGAAACATCTTCTAGACAGCCAGGCAGCCACCATAAGAGTCCTATGCCAAATAGCATCTTTGCCAGACAAGGTAGGTCTAAGCACGTCAAAGGCCACAAATCACTTGAAAACCAAGCTACCAACAATTCTTATTTCGGAGGTATTATTTCTATTTTCTGCCTTCAAAACTGGTGTTATGAACTCTAGATCCTTCTTAAAGGTAATACAAAGTTTTGGGAAATTTTGAAAATTGGCTGGATGGTGATTCTTTACAATTTTAATACATTTGGATGCCCCTGTGGATGTATTATAAGCACTAGAAAATTCTGCCCCTAAAACACTTCTGCTTTCGAGTAAAATTGAATATCAAAATTTGCTGGTGCTCCTGGTAAATTTTGATAAATTTCAAATACCGCTTACGGCCATACAATTGCAGCAGCGACCATGAAAATCTCAGAATATGTAGTTGTGATATATAATTTCAAAACAAAAATAGCCAATCGGTCGGATTAATTCAAGAAACATTGTTTTATGGCTTAATTAATATTTTGACCTTGAGAGGGAGCTATGCAGCATAAAGAGTCTATTATTTACAATTTCATAACTCTAGACTCGATTTCAACCGCGACAACGATCACTGAATATTGTAGGATCGCATATGCTTCCGATAAGTTAATCTGAACCAAAACTTTGTATTACCTTCAAGTTTGTGAAATCATCCATTTAAAATCATCAAAATGTGATACATTCCTAATTTGGCCTTACAGGATCTCTGAGTTTTTTGCTGTGGAAGGTTGGCAGATGTGGAAATAGTGTCTATATAGCTAGTATGTTGACAATCACCTGCCAAAAACTGTATTTACCCTTGCAAGGTTTAACAAGTTGGACTTGGGTTCCGTGCATGCCGTTCTCTTTATGAGTGTGTACGAGTGTGTCAACTAGTCAACTCACTGTTTGTTGAGAGTGTTTTTAAACCTGCATTATCTTTTCCTAAAAGTAGTGTTAGGAGCTCATGTTCGAATGTATGCGGCATGGAACATCTAATGCCTTAGTCACATCTTTGCGTATTTGGCTTGCGTATTGCTGTGTGTTTATGGAAAACCGTTTTGACATTTATTCCTATTTCTTGATATCAAGAATTACCATTGCTTTACAACAGAGAAATGGGAATAAATGTTAACCCGCTTGCCATAAATATGCAGCAATAGGCAAGTCAAATACTCAAAGGTGTGACTAATGCATAACATACATGTACATGCGTAACAAAATGATTTTTGATTGAATGCCTTTGTATAGTTCTTCTTTTATGTAAGATATGTCTTTTCTTTGCAACAGTTCACCCTTGAGATGAACGTCACTGACCTTGTCGCCGACCTCCGGGCAGAGGTCACCCATTTCTGCAGCGACATCTTAAAGCAGCAATCCACAGAGAACAACGGTCAGCTGGCAGCGCTCTATGCAGCCACTGTGCCGGATGAGAAGGGTGGAGGTTCAGAACCCCAGCAGCAGCCGCAGCAGCAAGGAGAGGACCAGGGTCTACCGACAGTTATACCTGGACCAGTGAGGATGATATCGGCAGGGCATGAGCTCATACCGGATCTTGACGAGAAGACCCTGAAGGAGATGAGTTTCAGTGATGCGAGGGTAAAAATTAGTAGTATACATTTACTATATGATGATGCAAGCAGCCTCCAAAAATAGACGGGGGAAGTCTACTCTGATATTAACTTGTTCATGAACTTTTTTTTTAACAGATCAGGAGCAGTGTGATAACGAAAATGTGGTAAAGGATGAGAGAGTTATGATAGATCAAATGCAAATTTGCAACTCTGTGATTTACCTTGTAAGCAGCTCCGTAAACCGTCCTGTGGTAACACGTCTCTTCTGTATGCAGAACCTTCAAACCTGCTTTAGTGACCACCTGTCTGCAAAGACCACATTTTAATGTTTCCCTTGAAAATAGTTTCTCATTGAAACATGTACTAAAGGAACCTGTCTACAAAGACCACCCGTCTATAATGATCATTTTGGGGGTTCCCTTGGGAGGTAGCTATAGACAGGTTTGACTGTACATTACTTTCAGTTCAAAATTGAACTCTAAAAAAACACTGAGATAGTGCACACACAAGATTCCTCACCCATGATCCTCTCTACTATTGCTGTTCCGACGTGTCAAAGGTTACGAGTGGTCCCATGTGGTTCAGGAAGGACAGTCCTGACAGTCCTAGGTGATTCAGGCACTGTGGGTGGTATTCTCAAAAGCGGACTAACTTTAGTCCAGGGTTTGGAATGCCAAGTGTCCATATGAATATGTTTTTGAATAATTTAATCTGTCACTGAATTAAAATAAAATGTAATAACATAATAAATAAACAACACTATACCTATGAAATAATTATGTTATCATGGTAATTTAGGGACATATCAAATTATTCAAAATATATTCATATGGACACTTGGCATTCCATACTTAGTCAGAGGATTACACCATGGACTAAAGTTAGTCCGCTTTCGAGAATACCACCCTAAGTGCTTGGTTCAGGGAATTGATACAAGTAAAACCCCATGTTGTTCTTTATTTTGCTCTCATCAGTTGGTATTTGTATCATTCGGTGCTATGAGGAGGGAGCGTAAGCGGGAAGGGGCCGATCAACCCGCATCGTGCCTGCCTCCGCCCCCTCGAGAGAAGCTTCCCATGATGCTCTTACTGGGGGAGCCACACTTCAGCTGCCTCTTTCATCTGCTTCAGCAGCTCAATGAGCTCAAATGTGATGGCAAACAGGTAAACCTTTCTGACTGCTGTGAAGACTGCTAAATCTAGTAACTGGAATCATGTTCCAGTACAAACACAACAACTTGCCACCTGCCTTTGATGACATTTTTATACTGAACTCTTCTATTCATTCATATGCTACAAGAAATGCAAGTAGTTTTCATATACACATAGCTAAGATTTCTTTCTTACAAATACGAATACCCTTCAATGGGACAATGTAATGGAGTCAAATCTAGATTATGTAGCAATATTGTAAGAATCAAAATAAATTTGTTCAGTTCCTTAAGAACTCTTCTCAGTACTCCCGTTTGATGTGATCTTTCTTCTACTCACTGCTTCAGGAGGAGGAGTCAGAGAGAGACCTTGAGAGCAGAGCCCAGATGCTGTCACGCAATGTCTGGGATCTTCTAATGCTCCTACCTACCAGTCCTGATGTCCTCCATGGCTTCAAGACGTTACCTGCTATCAAGGTACAGTAAAAGGCCTGTTTTTTTTTCTGTGTAATCAGGTTTTTACAGACGTGTATCAATCAGATATGATTATTTACGTCTAGGGACCAACCTTTAACGTCACCATCCGAAATACATGACTCTGTTTAGAACCGGCGCGCCTGAGCCAGTTTGTAGGCGTAGACAGAGAGCTGGCCCAGTGAACGTGCCACTAGCCCAACTCACATCTCCCTAAATAGAGACAGACTTAATTTAAATCTTGCCCCTGTTTCGTAAGACTTGTTATCAATAACAAGTTACAATAGCTGTTATAAGCTACTGAAATCGTGGCATTTGATTTGCTGATAGCAAATTTGTCATAGATATTTAGATAGGTACAGTAATAGGCCTGTTTTCATAAGGACAGAATTAATGTAAACCTGGCGCCTGTTTTATAAGACTTGTTATCACTAACAAGTTACAGTAGCTGTTATAAGCTACTGAAATTGTGGCATCTGATTGGCTGAGAGAAGATTTGTGATAGATATTTAGCATTTGTTATTGATAACAAGTTTTATGAAACAGGGCCCTGGTTTAACTTTATAGTCCACAGATGTATTGGGCTCCAGGGTCCATACTGATAAAACTGTACTAAGCCTATTTGTCAATTAGCTATGTACTAAAAACCTGCCTTTATAATTTGTTGACAACTAGCTTAGTAAATTTTTATCAATATAGGCCCAGGTGTCTAGCTCTTTATTGTATACATTACTGCAATTCTGTAACCGAGTGGAAGTATTGTAATCGTCACAACAAATTGAAATTAGGGCAAGTCATTGGGCAATATCTCCACAAAACGGGCTGCACACACAGTTTTGAGCGACAATTGCATAAGCACCAATAGGAGTGTCTGTTCTGTACATTTTTAATATTTTGTCACAGTCAGCATAATGTTTACTTACAGTCCCTTGTCAAGTATTGTCTCCCTTTCTCAACTCTTCGCACTGTACATCTTGATCTGTACTACACATAAGTGCATAATTGATAAGGATAATTGTTTGTTTCCTTTTCAGCCCAACACCAGCAAAGCAAAGGCAGAGGTCAGTAAGACCAAGGATGATGGGCAGAATTCTAGTGGGACGCCCTCAGGAGGTGACCTAGCACCAGTCAAAGTAGACTGGGGCAAACTACTGACCGAGAACAAGCCCCACAAGCTTCTCTACTCCCTTCAGATCATCGAGGCTCTGGGGCAACCTACCAAGAAGCAACGCAGCAAATCTGTGGTAGGCTTTTTTCATGTTCTTACAATGGGTATCTTTATGGTTTGGGGCTGTTTTTATTCTTGTGTTCACTTTATTGATAATAATACTTGTCAACAAAGGAAGAAAAAGTACAATGGAGATACCCAAGTCATGACCTATAAGTAAAGGTGCAGGACTGTCATGTTGAATCATATTACAATGCATAATGGTAAAAGATGAGAATAAAAGAAATTAGAGTACTGTAATAAACGGTGTATTAACCACACTTTTTTGCTGCTTTTTAAAGTTTCGATTTATGACCCTCCACCTGGCGCTATGCCTGGTAATGTCTCCCAGCTCAGTAATCGGTGTTTTGACTCACCACTCGGAAACTAGAACAACATTCAAATTTGTCTGTCATCTTGGTTTGAAAGTAATCTTTCTGATAGATCTCAAGATGTAGTTTATAATAATAATTCTTCAAATTTTTCTTCTATTACACGGCGTACCACAAGGTTCTATCCTAGGTCCTCTACTGTTTTTTAATTTGAATTAATTATCTTACACATTCAGCTGCACCTCGCAGTTAAAAGAAAGGCCTTCCCGTGTGGGTTTTTTAACACGGACCTGGCTTGCTGCCGACAGAGTCGGGCGAAAAAGGGCGAAAAAGAGGGGTGCGGTTTATACACCGTTAATCACGGTATAACTTTCACATTAACAAACCATAATAAGTGTCCCACAGTGTCTAACAGAATTAAGCAATGGCTGAGCTTACACTATTGGCTAATGGTTGTTTTTACGAGTGACTGTTGTTGTAATGGATATATTTTTTGATCACATTCATTTCCTCATCTTGTTTTCCTCATTTGATTAGGCTTCTTTGGGATCCAGTGAGCACTCGGCAAGCATGGCAGAGGTAGCAGCCATGAAGGTCAAAAAGGTCAGGAGAATTTTAATCAATAAATATGGTATCATGAATTTGCTTGGGTTTCCAATTAATCCAGTCAATCATTGATTGACATGTATACACGATATGAATAAGGTGATAAGTTTGAGGAGGCTAGTTGGCTCTTTATGCGCAGGTTCCTTTCATACATGTTTGAAGGAGAAAACACAGTTCAAGGGAAACAAAAATTGTGGTCATTAGAGGCAGGTGGTCCTTGTATACATGTTGTCACTAAAGTAGGTTTGACTGTATTGTTCAATGAAAATGAAAAATGTGGTCTTTACAGACAGGTGGTCATTCTGTACGGGTGTTTGCCGAAGCAGTTTAATCTGTGACTGTTTTGTTCTCCTTGCAGAGTAAGAGTGAAACCAATGTATATGACATGGACAGTGATGTGGACGTCCTCTCACAGAGATCATGGAGTACAATGGTAAGGAGAATTATATGTAAAGACCTAGGGGGTGTTTCACAAAGATCCTAAGTTGAGGTTATCTCCAAGTTGGACTTAACAATTATGGAAAGACGTTTGCGTCTTAGAAAATATTTTGTAAAACTTATTTTAAAAGGCATAAAATGTTGATTCAATATCAAGGAAATTTCTTGTTCTTGATGTGGAATTTATGAAAAGTCTAAAATACTTGTATTTTTGCTTTAGAATATATTGTATTTCAAGGATACAAATGGCTCTCCATAATGTTTAAGTCCAACTAAGAGTTAAGTTTGACTTCAGATCTTTGTGAAACACCCCCAGAAATTTGTGGATATGTAAATGACTGATTTTCTCGGCTAGAAACCTTCACTAATTGCAAAAATCCTGTGTCCACCACCATTCCATCCCCCCCCCCCCCCGAGAAAGACAAAACAAAACAAAACAAGGGCTCGTACAAGAAAGACCAAAAAAAAAAAAAAAATGTTAACATGTCCATGAAGTCTCAGATATCTGTGTTATGTTCATACTTTTTATTCATTCCTCTGGAAATATCTTATTCTTCATGCAGTTCATCAGTTGTGGAGGATTGAAGCACCTGTTTGGAATCTTCATGTCGGCTTGTCTCGAGACGCGGGAGGACAAACAATGGAATTTTGTAAGTTTGACAATTCGAGGATGGGGAGAAATATGTGCATTTTAGCAATAAAGGCTCATTCAGATATGGTGCGGCGAGCCGTCGAAAAAAGCGGCCACATTTGTTGTTGTTGGTGTAAATGAATGGCAACTGCTTGCTACAAAAGACTTGAGTGTATTAACTGAGCTCTGTGTAAGATACACAAATGTGAAGCATATTACACTTTAGGTCATGATGATTTAAACAAAAGACGCCTTGGTTTTGCCTTGTCATGCCTGAACGAGCCTTTATATGTTTGTGATTGAAATATTTAGTTTACACCATAGTTACAGTGATATTATTGATTTTTAGAAATTCTATTTTACTAATGATGTTACTTTATTTTATTTTGTTGTCTTTGATGTACAGGGATGCATATTAGTAATACTATACAAGAAAAGAAGTCACATTTTGGAGGCTTTTTTTTCCTCTCTCTTTCTCTTTCTCTCTTCCTCATTGTCTCTCTTCCCTCTCCCTCCCACTCTCTCTCCCCTCCCTCTCTCTCCCCTCCCTCTCTCTCTCTCTCTCCCCTCTCTCTCTCTCTCTCTCTTCTGTCTCTTTCTCTCTCTGTCTCTCTCTTTATCTCTATCTCTAATTATCTACCAGAATGTAATATGCAACTTCAGTACAAAGCTTATATCTGTTGAGTGATGATGAATCAAACAATTCTGGTTGTATTAAATGGTTTGGACTTTAACAAAACATAAAATATAGAATTTTATGTTGGCATTTTTCATCATATGTGATACTACATTGCTTGTTTAAAATTGAAGTTTTTGATCACTAAATTATACTGAAGCATGCCTGTAGACCTTGCTTGGTCATATCAGTGGCCAAGGGAGGGGGATTTCAATGCAAGATTAAAAGTACATTGGATGTCTATCTTGGGATTAAGATAATCTAATCTCTGATCTCAGCATCCCATGTAACATAAATAAAATAGAAATGGTTGCCTCATGACTTTGATTCTTGTACACCAACAAAGGAACATAATATAAGTCACTTTATGACAAAGACAA
The DNA here is from genome assembly GCA_035222895.1 of Strongylocentrotus droebachiensis. Lineage (NCBI taxonomy): Eukaryota > Metazoa > Echinodermata > Echinoidea > Camarodonta > Strongylocentrotidae > Strongylocentrotus > Strongylocentrotus droebachiensis. The sequence goes on along the minus strand of JAVYIG010000470.1, from coordinate 151,917 downwards.
CAGACAAAAAAATAAAAACGGAAGGACTTGACAATGGTCCATGCTGGGCATGTAATATTAAAAGATGCAAATTTCAATTTATGAAATGTTTATTTTTTTAAGTGTGTAAAAGTGATTTAATAGCTGTTTCATTTATTTATCTGATATAGTTGTAGATCAGCATGTATAATTGACAATCTCTGTTCTGTCTCACTCTCTCTCTCTCCCCCTCCCACTCTCTCTCTCCCCTCCCTCCCTCCCTCTCTCCCCCTCTCTCTTTCCCCGCTCCCTCCCTCTCTCTCTTTCTCTCTCTTTCTCTCTCTCTCTCTCTCTCTCTCTTTCTTCCTCATTCTCATTGTCATTTTTTAACAATTCATTCACACCACTGGTACTCAACTTTATCTTTAATCTTAACTATCTTTAATCATGATAGTGGCAGCAAGAATGTCTGGCATCGGTCCTGAAGCTCATCAATGAGTTTGCAGCGGAGGAGGCCTTGAATGAACCAAGCGGAGACCTGGATGAAGTCTTTGATGAGCCACCGTCGTCATCGTCATCGTCCAGTGAGGAGGTACCCAGGAAGAGAGCCAGGACGGCAGCCAGGGCCAGGAAGGACAGCACAGACTCGGGAAGACTCGCCGTCAGGTTCTCTGCGGTAAATCCACTGCTATTTTAAATAGACCAGTTCATGGTTAGCACTTGTCCCAAAAGACCCCGAATATCCACAGATCTTCAAAACATGAAGAGGTCCTACTTTGTACATTTTGAAATAATCTCTCATACAGCGATGGAGGTGCTACATATATTTATGTAGCACCTCCATCGCCTTTGTTTCCCCTTTTCAAAGAATACTTCCACCTGTGTATCATGGAGTGCACTGCTTGTGCATGAATGAATAATGATTACATAACTTGCATGAGCACGAATCAAGTATTTTGTCTCCGTGTATTTCACAATTTGGTCTGAAATGATCTTTGTCTGCTCTTATTGCTGAGGGCATATCTAGTAGCATATGTTAATAGTTTGGTAGATGTATATGCACATCTAGTGATTCTGCCTGATGCTCTCTCTCTCTCTCTTTCTCTCTCTCCGTCTCTCTCTTTCTATTTATCTCTGTCTTTCTCTTTCTCTCTCTGTCTCTCTCAGTTTCTCTCTCTGTCTCTCTCAGTTTCTCTCTCTGTCTCTCTCTGTCTCTCTCTTTCTCTCACCTTTCTATTTAAGACTCACTCCCCATCTCCTTCCCTTCGTAATTACACTGCATTATGATTTATGTTAATGTCATACGTTACATGTACAATAAAGCTTTTGAAAGTGTATTCTAAAAAGGTGTATTATGTGCAAAGAAAAATGAAGATCGAATTTGCATTTGAAAGTAACGGTCAACATTTACAATGGTGTTATTCAGTATTTTACATGCATGGCGATGTTGATGTTTGTTCTTGTAGATAATGCAGGAGCTTCTCTCACAATCCGGAGTGCTAGAAAGACTGATGGGTGTGTTGTATTTGGCTGCTTCTCCAGGGGACTCGACCCTTATGCAGGCAGGCTATTGGGGTGAGTACAAGATATAAGTCTCTTACCCCCTTTATCTGTTCCTTCCCCCCCCCCCCCTTTCATCTCTCTCTCTCTCTGTGTCTCTCTCTCTTTCGTCCCCCTTCTCTCTCTATCTCTCTTTCTCTTTCTTTCTCCCTCTCTCTTTGTTTCTCTTTCTCTCTCTTTCTCATCACTCTAACTCTCTCCTACACCTCTCCCTTTCTGTTAATTTTTTTTTTTAAGTAGTCACCAGAAGAAAATTCACGATAACTGTTAATTATGGACAAATTATATAGGGATGGAAGAGGGAAGTTGTTATATTTGATCAGTAAGGCTTCCCATTCGCAATGATATGAATTTTGCATCAATTCAAATCACTTTTGATTCTTCGGTTGACTACTTTAAGGTTTGCTTCCTAATGTGAAATAGTAGATGTGATATGAATAAGAATTGAGTTGTCTAAGCTGAATGCTACGTAATACATTGACTCAATCCAAGTCTTGAACTGAATACCAGCCCTAGGCTATAAAGTAACATATGGGCCAGTTTCATAAACTTGTTATCAATAAAGAATGCTTAATTTCTATGACAAAAAGACTTTCAGCCAATCAAATGCCTTCATTTCAGTAGCTTATAACAGTTTTCGTAAGGCCAGATAACAAAAATAACATGTTTCTCGTCCGGACTTAAAAAAAAAAAGATTGTTATTATATTTATTCACAGATATTGTGTTATGTGAATATACTGATGCAATGTATGACAAAACAAATGATTTGTATCACTTTAGAAGCTATTTAAACAAAATGTTTATCACAGGCTGATTGTTGGTGTGTGTGGCTTTTGGGGCTTTGTTCTTCTGAATATTTAAAAAAAGGGGGCGGAGGCCTTAAAGGAGGCAGGCAAGGACGAGAAACACTTCATTTGTGTTATTTGTAACAAGTTTTAATAAAACAAGGCCATGAAGTGGATTTGGGAACATGGTATTCAGCTAAAATTAAAAACAGATAATAACATTATGGTTGTCACATGCATTTTTCTTATTTATAGTTGTCCATTATGCAATGAAGCTGTTGGTGTTGTGGGCGTCGACAGACTCTGAAGTCAAGATGGCTATCGGTCAGTATGACAAGCTTGACCAGTGGCTACGAAGGCTTATACTTCAGACCAATGAGGTGGGTGGTCTTTTGATTTGATTTGATTTGATTCAATTTATTTCTGTTTGATTTTCTTTTTCTTTTGGAGTTTTACAAATATGTAACAAACAAAACATTGCAAATTTTACACATGACAAAAGAATATATGTAGAATAAAGTAAGGCTGGCTGTAACTAATCGAAAAAACATCAAACAGGAGGGTTAACAAAGTAAGCAAAGCTTGATAGCATGACTACCCTCAATGGATACATAATAATACAAATATGGATGAACAAAATATTGATCTTTATATCATGGAATATTCATGTTATGTATTATATAAGGAAAATTGTGTATTCTAATGTGATGTAATCATCAAGAGGAAAGCAAGTTCACCCAATCTCGCTGGAGAATTCAAACAATGTTCAGCACCGCACAGGGAAATGGGTGTATGGGGCTACACACATCAGGCATGGAGATGTGATTCAAAAGCTTCAAACGTTATTGCTCACATGCAGAATATGAGGGCATTACATAATCCTTTTCATGGGGGTTTTTCTACTGTAATACATGTATGTAAAGAGTGAGAAAGCTTGGAAATTATTGATGACCTTTACCAGGGACCCATTTCACAAAGCCTTTTTTCAATGACAAATGACTAAAATCTGTGACAAATCTGCTGATAACCAATCAGAAGCAAGGATTTCACTAGCTTATAACAAAGACTGTCATTTGTCACTGATGACAACTTTTGTGAAACGCCCCCCAGAACTCACCCTTCTTTTTACATTGACTTTTCCCAATCAGACACTGTCAAGTATCTGTTCTATTCACGAACCCTTGTCTTGTTTGTAACCCATCTTGTAGATCTACATCAGACGAGAGGTATGTGATGGTCTGTTCAGGCTGTGTGAAGGTCTGGATCCATCCAGTCAACATTTCCTTTGGTCTCTTCTTAGAAGTCTCTTCACCTCTCTTGATACAGCTCTCAACATTCAACCCAAGAAGGTAAAGATCTCATTGTAATTGTAGAGGTGTCGTGGTCTAGAGGGTACGTCGCCAGATTGTGGATCACACGGTTTGCGATTCGAGTCCCGCCACAGGGCTAATGTCCTTTGGCGAGGCAGTAATCTACATTCGCCACCCTCCATCCAGGTGTACGCTCTTAAATTGGCGACTGATCGGAATACTCCCCAGGGAGCAGAGCATGTGCACTATCATGTGTGAATGAGCAATTGAATCCAATGACCGGGGTAATAATAATTACATTGTAAAGCACCTAGAAACATAGTATTAAGTGCTGTACAAATGTAAGTATTATGATTATAATTATATGTATAACAATAATAATAATAACCTTTTTTTGTGTAGCACCTTTGCAATTAAGTAAGTGATCAAAGTGCTTCAATTATTGAGCTTTGCAAATCAAAAATTAATTGATTTTCAAGAATCATCAAGAAATTCTAGATTACCTTCTTATATTTCAACTCCACCAGTACTGTATACGCCATTATTCCATTATTTCACAAGGGTTTAATTTTCATGAATTTTGTGAATTTAACAACGAGCAAAATGAGTTGGCAAGGCATGTGCAAACATGTACTGTAAAATGTCTGTGTCAATATATGTGCCATCAACAACTTACCAAGATATTGGCTTATAGGGAGTATTCTGAATTTGTTGCAATTCTCTTGATTGGTTTCCAGGGCAGCGACAAAAGCTGCGATGACAGCATCCCCAGTTGCCGTGACTACTTCTGGCTCTTGTGTTTGTTGATGGACAACCTCCACTGGCAGGGAGACAGCCCCCATGCTAGCGGGGTAGGGGTAGGAGCAGGCAGGATTGACCCTGAAAAGGTCAATGCTGAGCTAGACTCCTTCACCAGGCTCCTCTCCCAGAAGATTGAAAGGTAAGATTGAGATTTGAAGATAAAAAGGCTCAGCTTGGTTAGCCTTGAACACTGGTTCTAGGTGTACATAATTTTCTTTTATGCCTCTATTCTGTTATTCTCTCATCATATCTCAATATGTGGGACATTTGTCCCTTTTTATGCCTCCGTTACGAAGTAGCCGGAGGCATTATGTTTTCGGGTTGTCCGTCCGTCCGTACGTACGTACGTACGTCCGTACGTACGTACGTACGTCCGTACGTCCCGTTCTCGTGATCGCGTTATCTGAAGAACCGATTGATGGATTCCTGCCAAACTTTGGTCATGTATGTATCTTACAGAGCCGGTGAACTGATTAGATTTTGGGGTCACGAGGTCAAAGGTCAAACGTCCCAGGGCTCATTATGTATGCAAAAACAGCTCGTGATCGCGTTATCTGAAGAACCGATTGATGGATTCCTGCCAAACTTTGGTCATGTATGTATCTTACAGAGCCGATGAACTGATTAGATTTTGGGGTCACGAGGTCAAAGGTCAAAGGTCACAGGGCTCATTATGTATGCAAAAATAGCTTGTGATCGCGTTATCTAAAGAACCGATTGATGGATTCCTGCCAAACTTAGGTCATGTATGTTACTTGCAGAGCCGATGAACTGATTAGATTTTGGGGTCATGAGGTCAAGGTCAAAGTTCATGCGGCTCATTATGTATGCAAAAACAGCTTGTGATCGCATTATCATTAGAACAGATTGATGGATTCCTGCCAAACTTAGATCATGTATGTATCTTGCAGAGCCAATGAACTGAGTCGATTCTTGGGTCATGAGGTCATAGGTCAAAGGTCATGGGCTCATTATGTATGCAAAAATAGCTTGTGAACGCATTCTCATTAGAACTGACAGATTGATTACTATTTAACTCTGGACATCTTGCAGAGCCAATGAACTGAGTAGATTTTAGGGTCATGAGGTCAAAGATCAAAGGGTCATATATGTACATGAGAAATTGCTTGTAATCACGATATTCTGAGAACCCATTAATGGATTACAATTGAACTTGAATTTGAAAAATTTCTTCTGTTTTGGTTTGTAAAATTGCTCTATGACGGAGGCATCATTTCGACTGCGCGCAGTTGAAGTTCCATCTAGTTTTCTTCATATGTCTGTCTGTTTCTTACCCCCCCCCCTTTTTTTATATTTGTTATTATACATCATAACTGCTATAACTTTACAATAGAGTAAGCTGTTACTAAGCCGTTGGGAACTCAACGGTCCATGTAATAAGCCTATAGTAATGAGAACATTTCAGTAGTTCATGGGTTAAATTTTATGAAATTTTCAACAAAGCTATTGTCTATCTGTATTACATTCAGGTACAAGACTTTTTTGCGAGAACAATTTGGCAATAATGAAAAATAGATATATATCACATTCAGATACATGTACATGATTTGTGAATGAGAACAATTTAACAATAATGACAAATAAATATATCACATTGAGGTACAAGAATTTTTTTACGAGAACAATTTAGCTATAATGAAAAATAAATGTATCACATTCAGATACTGTATACAAGACTTTTTTATGACAACAATTTAGCAATAATGAAAAATATTGTTGCTACCAATTTGAAGAAGGTGTTGTGATCAATCAAGCTCTTAAAATAATTCCCATCCTAGAAGGATTGATTTTAATTTTCTGTATCTCTTCTTTTCAGCCGTCCCATCCTTGAAGGCCGTCACAGCACAGTAGAGGACTTAGCTCTGGCTGGTCTCATTAAGCTGTGTACAGCAGCAGTCAAACACAATCCACCGTTCAAGTTCAGTGAGGGTGGGCAGGTAAGAATGGTGTCTTTTTGGATGATTTTATAGAACTTTTATATCTTATGCGAGTCACTGCACAAGTCCTGTCCAGTGCTCCACACAGGCTCTGTCACGGCAGTTCACGGCTTGGGTCATCTTGGGTGCATGGCTCTGGCAGGAGTGGGCAGACTAGCAGATGTTCCATTGTCTGTTCCTGGCCGCATTCACATGCTGGTAGTTCGTCTCCTGAACCCCTCCTCTGCATTATAGCATTATAGCACTGATGATGGAGTAAGATAGAGGTGTATAGCCCCCACCCCCACTCCGGGACGGCACCTTTTGGATGATTGATATTTTGATTAAGAGGATTTCATGTTGTGTTTTTCTCCTTGAGCTTATCCTCTTCTTCAATTAAATTTATTAATTTATTATTTATTCAGCACTTTCAAGAAATATAACAATAAAGCAATATAATCATGGTGATTACAAAATTAGAATGACAAAAGTTATACAAATACAAATTTTTGTAGCAATATACGGAGTGCAAAAGATGGTGGCCAGGGAAGAAGAGAGCAAACTTAATCACTGTAACCACAATGGTCCCTCCTCTCAACCAACTGATGCACTTCGAAGACTGGTAAAATATAGCATAAGGACAAATAAAGAGAGTAGCAAATCAAGGATAAGCAATAAGAAAATAAAGAAAGGGGAGGCACAAGCAAATTAATGCCAAAATAGAAATTAAGTACTCATTATATATAACATAATACAAAATTCACAAATTCAATAACATAATAGCATTGTCTCTCCATAAAATAACATTTTGAATCACCCTTTACCCATTCTTCATCCACTTCCTTGTGCAGAAGTTTGTGAAGACTGTCTTTGACTGCCTCTTCTCGCTGCCAACCCCAGGACACCAGAACCTACCCAAGTGCAAGTCAAGAACCAGTCGTCTAGCAGGCTTTGATCTCCTTCTAGAGCTTGCTAGAGAATGCCAGGCCAATTACACATTGCTACACAAGGTCATGTTTCAGCAACATGCACCAAGTAAGTCTGGAATATTTTGCTATTAATTGTGGAGGTACCATCATTCAGTAGATAAATATATGTCACTACTAATATTACAGCTCATTAAAAGGAGTTTCTTCTTCTTTTTCTTCTTCCTGAAAAGTGCAGGATTCATGAAATAAAATAACTACTGTGGGTTTAACTTGGATAACAATTAACCATCCTGTTGGTTGAGGGGCATATCTATCTTTTTTAGAATGGCATTGAAAGGCAGATTTAAAGGTTTCAAAGAATAATATGAATATTTAGTGTGTTCAAAAGACTAAGAGTTAAAAGAGACTATACTTTAAGTTTAGGATATTGTATTTGCAGGCGTTAAGGCCGCAGAGCTGGATAGGCAGCACCCCCGATTTTGACATTTCGTAGACAAAAACAAACAAAAATGTTAGGAAAAATATGGGGAAAAGGTACAACACTACAAGACCAAACAAAATCATTGTTATTTTCTTGTAGAAAACTATTTGTTCTACAAACTGATACCAAATTCATCAATATTTTGTTCGTGTAGGATATTGGCCGTAAAGCAATTGCCAGATCATTTGCTTCACAACCATATTCTTTTCTGTTCCTTTTCATTTTATTCTCCTTCTTTTCATGCTTCGTTATTCTTTTTCCTTCTTATTTCTTCTTTTCTTCTTCTACATCTTCTATTTCTTCTGTTCTTCTCCTCCTTCTTCTTCTTTATCTGTTTCTCTTGTACCTCTCCTTTTTGTTCTTCTAATTCTTCTATTTCTTTGTCTTCTCCTTCTTCTTCTTCTTCTTCTTTTCCTCTTCTACATCTTATATTTCTTCTGTTCTTCTTCTTCTCCTCCTTCTGTTTCTCCTTCTCTTTTTTCTTGTTCTTCTAATTCTTCTATTTCTTTGTCTTCTCCTTCTTCTTCTTCTTCTTGTTCTTCTTCTTCTTCTTCTTTTTTAATCTCCGTCTTCTTCTTCTTCTTTTTTTAAAATCTCTGTCATCTCTAATGTCTTTCTTTCTCCAGACACCCATCCCCCTTACCCGTGGGAGTACTGGCCCCAGGATGATAGCCGGTCATCGTGTGGTTACGTGGGGCTGACTAACCTAGGTGCGACCTGCTACATGGCTTCGTGTATGCAGCAGCTCTTCATGATGCCTGAAGCAAGAGCTCCCATCCTCCAAGCAAAGGTATGTATGCTTGTATTTTGTATTTTTTAAATTTTATTTATTTAATCACGATTTTAAAAGCCTGCTATCAGCTAGAAGCTGCTTTTCAGCAAGGCCGTGAACAACAATTGAACTCAACAAGTAAACGAATACAACAATTATATACAAAAGAAATCACAAAAATTATCATAACAACATAAGATAAAAACAAACAAGATGAATTAAAAATTAAAAATTACTTGGGTAACAGAAACAATGGAGGGAGTGTATTATTTAAGAGAGGGATATAAAACGTGCGAATGCTGCCAGGCTATTTCCTAATGTTTGCCGGTAGGTTATTGAAAAGTTTTGAGGCTGAATAAAGAGGGCTCTTACTGAGGTAATTTGTATGGATCCGTGAGCATAGTGAGGGTGGGGCTATGTTATTAATTAATTTGACTGTCAGTTGGGTGCAAGAAGGGCTTCAACTCTGTATAAAAATGATAGGAGTTATTGCTTTTCTGATGCCAACCTATCAATGTCATTTGATATCTCACTAGGCCTGTCCTCATCAGCTAGAGATTGCCAAATAACCCGCTATATCTGATCCTGGATATTAGCCCGATCATGAAACAGCGGGCTATTTGGCAGGTGAAAGCGCAAATAGCAGGCTATTTGCTCGGGAAATCAATCCAACATATCTTGGGCTAGTTTGCAAAATATCCCGCTATTTGTCCTGTGCGTCTTCACCAGCCCGAAGGCTTGCACTATGCGCAAACGCTGAGCAAAATATCTCGAGCTGATGAATACATACCTAGTGAGTACCTAGTGGGTACCTAGTTAAGCCTATCCACCGGGTTCTTGCCGGTGCATAACACTGATAACCTGCTAGTACCACACGTGGGGAACTTCAGAAAAATAAATACCAAGGGAAAATTCTCCCTGGACAAGGGTGCTGACAAGGCACCTCTTATATTTCTGAAAATGTCACATCATGAGAATCAGATCATCCTCATATGGTTTGATTTCATAGCCTTGGTCCCTTTACCATGTAACTCCACTGGATGGACAAGTAGACGTGAATGTCATGGTCTGGTGGATAAGCGTATGAAGCATGTGCTATAGGGTTTGAATCCATGCCACAGCACTGATATATCTTGGCAAGACATTTTCTCCATTTGCCACTCTTTATCCAGGCTCATTAAATGACTCTTCTTTACGTGCCATGTCCTGAGACGTTAGCGACCATGGAATGCCACAACTCTCTGTGCCATATTCTATGAAGTAATGCATTCTCCTCAAGATCAATTCCACTCCTTAAGCTACTCATCCACAGAATCCTCCTTCTACCCCTACTCCTCCTCCCCTCGCTCTTCCAGTCACTGCCAGATTTAAATGAGTACCGGTACCAGGTCAAAAGAAATTCCTTAAATGCTTGCTTATGATAACTGGCCTAAAGTCAGGGTAATATGATGAAAGGACCCTCAGAATGAACAATATTTTGTGTTGATGAGACATAAAACCATATCAATACTTTTATTATCACAAATGTATATTGGTATTATTTGTTTGTTTAGGTGAGTGAGGCGAGTAAGCATGCCAGCATCTTGAGCGAGACGCAGCGGATGTTTGCCTACCTGCAGGAGAGCGAGAGAAAGGCATACAACCCCCGTAGCTTCTGCAGAGTGTACACCATGGACAAGCAGCCCCTCAACACGGCAGAGCAGAAAGACATGACTGAATTCTTCACCGATCTCATCAGCAAGATGGAAGAGATCACCCCGAGACTGGTAATTTCATTTATTTGTAACTGAGGGTGAGCTAGTTTTGTCACTTAAAGGCATCGTTTAACAATGTTGAATCAAAGATGCTTGGCCCGACGTGTTATCAGTGTCTGTGATATGGTCTAATATTGAAGCCCTAAAAAAATTGCACTTCAAAATGATCATGAAGTGCCTCAAAAGTGAATGACCGGTTTTACCAAACACATTTTCCCCAATAGACTGTAGTGTTATAAAAACGGTTAGGAAAACGAATTTCTAGATTTCGATTTCCAATCATAAATATCTTGATAATCAGACATGTGTTTGGCTTGTAAAAGTCATGGGGTTCCTGACTGACCTAAAGGCTTATAATTATGATTGTAGCATGAGCTAAATCCAGGATTTGTTTCAGAATACGTGCAGTTGTCCAAAAGAAGTCGTAGCTGGCGTTAACCAGTATTTGCCATGCTACACCCCTTTAAATCTTTTAATTTCCACTTAATAATGTCTTTCATTTCCACAGAATCCAGTCTTCTACATGTAACATTGACAATCCATACATGATCTTCTTAAATTTAAGAACCGTTTCTTTGATATTTTTTTTGTGTGCTTGATTCTCAACAGAAAAACACTGTGAGTAGCTTGTTCAAAGGGGAATTGACGAACAACGTTGTGTCACTGGTGAGTACTGAAAATTTGTTTCAGCATTTTACGTTTTTAAATTTGGATAAGTAGGATATCATTTTCAATCTGTGCAACTTCAATGGCTTGGTACTATTTAGTGTTTTCTGAAAAAGTTTACATTCTTACTACGTAAATTCAAATTTTGGAAGCACCAGATCATGTAAAGATGATATTTCGGGCAGTTATTATAGACCTTGTTTGTCTTGTTTTAGTCATTTCAATTTGTTATGATCCCGGCTACTGGTCTTGTTTAGATTGACTATAACTTTACAATAGAGTAAGCTGTTACTAAGCCGTTGGGACTGAATGGTCCATGTAATAAGCCTATAGGAATGAGAACATTTCAGAAGTTCATGGGTTATGAAGTTGATTCTTGAAGTATGATGAAGCATGCCTGTAGACCTTGCTTGGTCATATCAGTGGCCAAGGGAGGGGGATTTCCATGCAAGATTAAAAGCACATTGGATGTCTATCTTGGGATTAAGATAATCTAATCTCTAATATCAGCATCCTATGTTACAGTTTTATGTTTGGAAGGTGCTGCACAACAAATTCCCTTGATTATTGATATCGTGTACAGGTATACATGTATCACATATACAGATATTACTCAATATATAATTAATCCAGAACTCATGCTGTACATGAATTGGGATGGAAAGCAAGGAGGACGTTCTTGTTTAGTATAATGTTTTTATGCATGATGCCAAGAATATTTGTTTTTTCTCCTTCTCAGTTTTTCAGATTTGCACATTTAAGTTACCATAGATAATTGATAGTGATTTAATAATGCTTGTGCTTCTAAAAGGGGCCAGTGGTAGTTTCAACTTTTTTGGTAAATCTGATTTTCTCTCCAAAAATCTGATTGTCTGTTTTTTTTGTGTGTCAAGAGGTTGGCATCTCTGCATATGACAGTCGTACGTTATATATAACATTGGCTCTTGCCTTGTTATCTCTTCCTTATTCCAAGAATCCTATATCACTTCATATTTCTTCTCCATGTGCAGGACTGCCCTCACGTGAGCCAGACGACAGAGGAATTCTTCACTGTCAGATGTCAAGTGGCTGATATGAAGAATCTATATGTAAGTTTAGAACACTCCTGGGGGTGTTTCACAAAGATTCTAAGTCAAACTTAACTCTAAGTTGGACTTAAAAATAATGGAGAGCCATGTGTAGCCTTATAATAAAATATATTCAAAAGCCAAAATTGAAGTATTTTAAACTTTTTATAAATTCCGCATCAAGAACATGATATCTCCTTGATAATAGAAACTATGAATGATTTGAATCAATCTATTTACTCCTGAATGGAGAGTGGCAAATTAATGCCTTGCCAAAGGACATTAGTGCCGGGCTGGGATGCAAACCCTCCCCCCGTGGATTGAGAGTCGTGTTAATGAACCACTATACCATAACACCTTTATATCAGGGGAGTGTTTCACAAAGACTTGGATCAACTAAAAGTTGGATTTAACTATGGCAGGCCATTAATGCCACAATTTTCTCTCACCATTTACTGGCATTGGTCTCTCAAGGGAGGTACAAATCATGGTCACATATCTACAGAATTTATATTTTTGTATAATTCATTATTGAAGGAAAAAATACTATCTAAAGATCATAATTGAGAGACCAATCGTGAGAGAAACCAGTGGCATGAATGGCCTGCCATTGTTAAGTCCTTCAATAATGAACTATCAAAATATATAAACTCTGTAGATTTGTGACCATGATTTGTACGTCCTTTGAGAGACCAATGCGGGTAAATGGTGAGAGCAAACAATGGCATGAACGGCCTGCCATACTTAAAGTCGATCTTAGTTTTTGAGAAACACTCTCCAGGTCTTTGAATTTAAACAAAAAGTTGTTTGGGGTGATTGCTTTCCAGCATTGCTGTGAACAGAGGTAAAGAACAAATATAGCGCTTAGAGACTTCAATGGTATGCGCTTTATAAGCCCCGTTTTTATTATGCCTCCATTACGAAGTAGCCGGAGGCATTATGTTTTCGGGTTGTCCGTCCGTCCGTACGTCCCGTTCTTGTGATCGCGTTATCTGAAGAACCGATTGATGGATTCCTGCCAAACTTTGGTCATGTATGTATCTTGCAGAGCCAATGAACTGATTAGATTTTGGGGTCACGAGGTCAAAGGTCAAAGGTCACAGGGCTCATAATGTATGCAAAAACAGCTCGTGATCGCGTTATCTGAAGAACCGTTTGATGGATTCCTGCCAAACTTTGGTCATGTATGTATCTTGCAGAGCCAATGAACTGATTAGATTTTGGGGTCATGAGGTCAAAGGGCAAAGGTCACAGGGCTCATTATGTATGCAAAAACAGCTCGTGATCGCGATATCTCAAGAACCGATTGATGGATTCCTGCCAAACTTTGGTCATGTATGTATCTTGCAGAGCCGATGAACTGATTAGATTTTGGGGTCATGAGGTCAAAGGTCAAAGGTCACAGGGCTCATTATGTATGCAAAAATAGCTTGTGAACGCATTCTCATTAGAACTGCCAGAAGAATTACTATTTAACTCTGGACATCTTGCAGAGCCAATAAACTGAGTAGATTTTAGGGTCATGAGGTCAAAGATCAAAGGGTCATATATGTATATGAGAAATTGCTTGTAATCACGATATTCTGAGAACCTGTTAAAGGCACACTGTCCTACTTATAGCTACTTGCTCCCTCTATATAGAAAACTTCCCAAATCGGTGCCTGTTGGTCCCCCATGATCCTCTTTTTCTTATGTTAAATGAGAGCTGAGTTAATGAGATAGCCACCTGTCACAGTGACCTGGATGGCTTACTGGGTGGTCTAATCCCTTCTAGCTGAATTAGTTAAGCATCCCTTTAATGGATTACAATTGAACTTGAATTTGAAAATTTTCTTTTGTTTTGGTTTGTAAAATTGCTCTATGACGGAGGCATCATTTTCGACTGCGTGCAGTCGAAGTTCCATCTAGTTTATTTATATATTTATATGAATCTCAAATTAAATCCTCTTTTGCCCTCTGCACAGGAATCTCTGGATGAAGTAACAGTGAAGGACACGCTAGAAGGAGATAACATGTATACATGCTCACAATGTGGCAAGAAAGTGAGAGCTGAGAAGAGGTAATTAGGCTCTTGATTAGGACCGTGTATGTGTCATGTAGACTGTGTATGTGTCTGTATGACGATTAGTACACATTTTCAGAATAGATCAGCGAAAGAAGTACAATTGTGGGTACATACATTTATGTACATTGTATCCATACAGATCTTACTGACTACCTAGAGTGGAGTTCAGTTTGCGATCAACTGGTCTCCCATTTTGTGCACTTCGTGCATAGTATTGTTGATGATATATGTTAAGTTACTTCTTATACGAACTAGTGATAAGAGAGAGGTCAGATATTGTGTTGTGAAATTTTGTCCAAGACTCTCCAAGAACTCCAGGCTTAAAGGTGTAGACCAGTTTTGGAAACGCCCCCCTCTCAAAAAATGAAATGGAACCTATTATTATTAATCATGTGAAAGAATATGTTTTGACTAATACGTGATAATACAAATTTTGCCAGGAAACCGCCTACTAATTGATATATTTGGTAAATTATTATATCTATTCGGACCGGATAGATATAGGATAGTCCCATATACATTTTTCTGTGTACAGTGCTTGGAACTTTACCAAGACTGGTCCAAATATCTTATCATTTTGATGATTCCAGAACCTTGCAGTACACACTAATACTTATATGCTAGATGATCAACCTTTTTTGATTGATTCCACAACATTTCTTTCAAAATGCAATCACATGACAAGAACTCAACTTGAACACTTATCTTCAAGAAGTTAATTCTTGAAGTATAATGAAGCATGCCTGTAGACCTTGCTTGGTCATATCAGTGGCCAAGGGAGGGGGATTTCCATGCGAGATTAAAAAATACATTGGATGTCTATCTTGGGATTAAGATAATCTAATCTCAGCATCCTATGTTACAGTATTACATTGGAAGGTGCTGTACTACAAATTCTCTTGATTATTGATATCGCACACAGGTATATCACATATACATTGTACACACCAATACTGATATGCTAGATGATTAACCTTTTCTGATCAAATCCACAATTCATAATGCAATCGCATGACCAGAACTCAACTTTATCTTTGGCTGCATAGTACCCCCACTAGACATCAGTAAACTGTATTAGGGTTAGGGTCATTGTTACGATTAAGGATAGTGTTCAGATTGGGGTTAAGGGTTAGGATCAAGGATAGAGATAGTGTCTAGTTTAGGGTCTAGGACAAAGTTTGAGTTATGGTTAGAGATAGGGTCAGGGTTAAAGGTAATATGGGGCATTTTTTTGTGTTGGGGTATTCTGCAGTTGTGAAATCTTACCATTTGACACACTCTCTCTCTCTCTCTCTCCCTACCCCATCCCTCCTCTCTCTCTCCCATCCCTCCTCTCTCTCTGTCTCTCCCTTTCTCTGTCTTTCTCCCTTGCTCCCTCCCTCCCTCCCTCCCTCTCTCTCTCCCTCTCTCCCTCTCTCCCTCTCTCCCTCTCTCTCATAGGGCCTGCTTCAAGACACTACCCAAGATCCTATCTTTCAACACCATGAGGTATACATTCAACATGGTCACCATGATGAAGGAGAAAGTCAACACGCACTTCTCCTTTCCAAGGCAACTTGACATGTCGGGCTACACGGAGGAGGCACTCATTAGTAAAGGCAGAGGATCTGGTAAGTTTCGTTCCGTTTATTTTATTTTATTTTAGCACAGTGGCATACTTCAGCCATATGGCTGTTCTTCAGTATGGCCGTGCATATATAAAAGCAAGTATATAAGTAACCATAGGCATTTGATTTCTCTATGAAGATCTGCGAAATGCCTATGGAAATGCTTTTCATAGAGTGTTGCGTGAGGATAAGATAAATTAGATGTTCATGACTACCTCATCAATATCATCATTACATCATTAAGAAGTATGACTTGTACAACTTCCAAGTAAAAGTTATGTTGCACTGGTCATTATTAGTTACACTATTACTGACAAGCATTAATAGTACACCAATGTATACTTTCAAATTACTACCGGTAATTGGCTCTGATTCTTTAAAATAAATTATAGTGGTGGTCATTTTCCCTGACAGCTAAGAAAGCAATAAATGCTTGTTAGTAGGCAACCAGAAGACCGACGGCTTACGGTCCTCTCCGAGGGACCTGGTAATGAGGATTAACGCCTTACCAAAGGGCACTAGTGCATCGCCTTGGTTTCGAACCAGGGTCGCCGGATTACGAGACCACTGCTCTACCAACTGAGCTATCGCATCTCCTCCGAAAAAATATATTCAACTTTAAAGTTAGAATCATGTTTGAATCCAAGCTCTTGACTTGTGTGTTTCTTTTCTTTACCAGACGTAGCATCGACGAGCAGTAGTCAACCACCTCAGAGCTATCTCTATGAGCTGATCGGTGTGACCGTCCACACCGGGACGGCTGACGGCGGCCATTACTATAGCTTCATCCAGGATCGTGTTCACAGGGATCAGGAAGAAGATCGCTGGTTCATGTTTAATGATGCAGAGGTCAAGCCCTTTGACCCCAAGCAGCTGCCGGCCGAGTGCTACGGAGGCGAGATGACGGTGAGTGATTTCGGAAGAGGTACAGGGCAAACAAAAAGAGTTCCAATTTCAAATTTTCAATCTTTGTATGTGGTTTTGTCATTATTATCATTACTATTATTTTTATTTATTGACCATAAAAACTTCCATTCAAACAAGTTTTACAGTACCCATTCCTCTTGAGGAGTAAAAAATTGTTTTCTTTGTAAAAATGTTGGATTTGTGGCCAAGAAATGGAGGCTAATCCATGGTAGAGTCATATCTGATATACGTTTGTGGTTTTATTAAAATGTGTACAACCATTACCATGTTAGGATCCATAATTATTTCTGGTGTTATTTTTCAAAAGTGACGCTAGTTTATTTACTTTGTTGAACTTTGCTTGTGATCATAGATTGAAATAATTTGTAGCCCTTTATGATTTATGGTAGATTGGTAACATTTTTTTTCCCTCTCACAACAGACCAAGACCTATGATTCTGTAACTGACAAATACATGGATTTCTCCTTTGAGAAGGTAAGTTTGATTACGCAGATCTACCAGCTTACAAATATCAAAAACTTTCTTATGTCTGCTTATGTTTATTCTTCTGAAATAGTAAATCCAACAGCCATTAGTTAAAAAATACCCACATATAGATATATCTGCGTCTGTCTGAGCAGTCTATCAGGAAGGTTATGATTTAATTTTCCTTGTCCGAATAACAATAGCACATGTATGTGAGAATACATTTTTACTCGCTAGATATCCACTGAAAGATGTTACTGGACAGCCCTCTCGGAATGTAATTTCACAGCAATTACTGAGCATTATTTTAAGTTAAGAGATTTGTAGAGGTGTTAAGGTAAAGTCGTTCATCCACTCAACTTTAAATCATAAGATTGTGGGTTCAAATCCCATCTCAGCACTAATGTCCTTTGGCAAGACATCAATCTACATTTGCCACTCCCCACACGGGTGTACATGTTAATGGGTACCGGCTATGCTCGAGCACTAGTTGTTCTGGTGGTTCGACTATAATGGTGTAATAATGCGGGGGGGGGGGGGGTGGTGGGCTTGTGCATAACTAACATCGTGATGGATATGGATGTCATACATGTATATAAGAAGCCATTATTAATATTTTTGTTTTCTCTGTGACCCTTGATTGCAGACACACAGTGCATATATGTTGTTCTACAAGCAGTGTGACCCAGAGGAAGGGGATACCAAAGAGAAGGTCAAACCACTTGAGACCACCGTAGATCTCTCCAAGGAGATAGCAGAGGTAGGTTGGAAGCATGGTGATGGAATGATGATGATGGTGGTGGTGGTGGTGGTGGTGGTGGTGATGATGGTGATGTCTGTACTTTACATCCTGTACTTTACATCTGTACTTTACATCAGCACTTTACATCCTGACTTATGGATCCTGCTGAGTATCGTCGTAGAAGTAGAAGTAGAAGGTGGTGGTGGTGGTGGTGGTGCTGCTGGTGATGGTGATGGTGGTGGTGGTGGTGGTGGGGGTGGTGATGGTGGTGGTGGTGATGATGATGAGATTGATGATGATGATGATGATGATGATATTGATGATGGTGATGATGATGATGATGATAATGATATTGATGATATTGATGATGGTGATGATGATGGTGATGATATTGATGATGATGATGACAATGATGATGATGATGAAGAAGATGATGACAATGGTTGTGATGGTGGTGATTATAATCATGAAGATGATGATGAGGATGATGAGGATGATGGATGATGATGGGGATGATGATGATGATGGTGATGATGGTGGTGATGATGATGATGGTGATGATGATGGTGATGAAGATGATGATGATGATGATGATGATGATGATAAAGATGAAGCTGATGATGATGATGAGGATAAAAATGATGATGATGATGACGATGGATGATGATGGAGAGTTGCGGTACCATTAATCTCACACTAAGCTGTGATCATTTAGAATCTTTTGAGTTCAAATACTTCAACCTTTCAATTGCCACAAGTACTAATTAGCATAATGACAGGCTTGCTACAAGTGACGATCGACACAAACATTGAGCGCTAGTAAACAGAAGGATTGCGCTGTGCTTTACATTTTCCCTTTTTGGCTCCATGACAACCCTTTTATCATCTGCATGTACAGCGTGTGTAAGAGTCAACTGTCAATTAAGAAATAAACTGTAATCCATTATTGGAAATAGCTGTTGAGATGTGCAATGGCACAGGGATATTTTTGAGTTGCTCATGGAAGAGTAAAGAGATAGATGACGGGTAAACTATGATTTGTTAAAGGTATTGACCAGTTCTGGTCATGCGATTGCATTGTGAAAGAAACGTTGTGGAATCGAAAAGTTTGATCATCTAGCATATAGTATTGGTGATAATGATAAGAAATTTGTCCCAGTCTTAGTAAAGTTACAAGCACTGTACACAGAAAGATGAATATGGGACTACCCTACATGTATATCTATCCAGTCCGGATAGATATACTTACACTGTACTTACCAAATATATCATTTAGTAGGCGGTTTCCCGGCAAAATTTATATCATCACATATTAGTCAAAACATATTCTTTCACATGATTGGTAATAAGAGCTTCCATTTCATATTTTGAGAGGAGGGCGTTCCCAAAACTGATCTTTACCTTTACCTTTATCTCGTGATCATTTTTGTTTTATTTTTCTCAGTGGATTTGGGAGGATAACACGAGATACCTGCAGGATAGCTACATCTTTGATCTCAACTACATGAACTTCATGTGGCAGGTGTGTAACTTCCTACCAGCGACCCTTCCAGACCCACAAGAAGTACAGCTCATAGCTTCCAAGGTGAGTTGTTACATGTCTTCTCGTGTAGAGGTGTCGTGGACGAGTGGATATGTCACCAGACTGTGGATCACAAGGTCTGCGGTTCAAGTCCCACTTATGTCCTTTGGCAAGACACTGTTCTACATTTGCCACTCTCCACCCAGGTGTTAAATGGGTACCCAGTAGGATGCGAGAGCTAATGTGCTTAAATTAGCAAGTGTGCGCTTGTAAAAATGACACCTGGCTGGAATGCTCCCCAGGGAGTGCCAGGTAAGCCTGAATCCGATGACCAGGGTAATATATATATTTATCTATATAAGAACTATCTATTATTATTATTGTCTTGTCTACTGTCTTGCCAACCACTGCTTTCCGGGCTATAAACATACATTCCCCCATGCATGCAGTTGCAATAGGAATTTGGCTTTTGACAAGAGTGATTTGAAGGGTTTGCCATCGGGGGCAGATTTGAAATCTGATGAGAGGGAGATCTAAATCGGGATGGTTCTGATATACCCTCCCGTGCCAAAAGTATTGCAACATAGACACACACATTACACAGGAGACAAATAATTACATGAAAATGAGTGCTGTTTTAATGAATATGTAGTGCATCATTTTTTATCATACTATCAGGCACATTTTATTGATATATCAATAGTCATTTTTCATGTAAGATTCACGAGTCTCTAGTATTTTGTTGGATATCCTCGCCTTCTAATGATGGCGCGCATCCTTCTTGGCATCGTCGCGTAGAGTCCTTGCAATCTTTCTTGGGTGATGCTGCCCCAGGCCCTGAAGATAGAGCGGACCAAACCTTCCCTCGTGGTTGGTCGGTCTTTGGTGTTGGCTCTCTTGATGTCATCCCACAGATTCTCTATCGGGTTAGCATCTGGTGATTGCGCCGGCCACTGCACCCTGTTGACGCCAGTTTTGTCATACCATTGGTCCATCCTGGCTGCCCTGTGTGCCGGTGCGTTGTCATCCTGGAAGACGAACGGGTGTTGCGCGTTGCCAAAGATGTTAGCAATGGATGGAAACAAGTGGGCGTCCAGAATATCTCGATATTTGGCGTTATCAATGTTCCCATCTACACAAATTTAACCACAAATTTAACGAATTTCATCATGTTGCAATACTTATGGCATGGGAGGGTATATATATATATATATATATATAAATTTCTGCTTTCCGTTCATTCTTGCGATTAACTCCGATAAGGGCTAGATGAAAAGCTTTAATATATCTGTGTTGTTGTTTTTTATTTCAATATATACATAATATGAAGAGTTTAATTCCAAAAGGAGCTAAATCCATTTTTGTAACTTCATAGAAAAAGAAAAATTATTTACCAGATTGTGTACAGGCGTCAATGGAAAAGTGACATTAGAAGGTGCATTTTTTCATAATTGCTCCCAAAATTTAGGTAAATAATTTTGTGGAAAGACGGGTACTTAAGCGAACAATGTTTTGATATCAATAACTCAATATTCATCAAAAGTGGATTTAGCTCCTTTTGGAAATAAACTCTTCATATATTCAATGCATTACCATGGACTTACATGTAGAGTGGTTCTTGTTCCTTTCTTTCTTTAGCTGACTACATCCTTCATGTTGGAGACACTGATTCATTCCAAGGAGAAACCTAACACCAAGCAATGGATGGAGCTCATGACCAATCAGTTCCATACATGTCCTCTAGCATGCGAGGTAAGCAAGGAATCTAGAGAGAGAATATAAACAAACTTATTGTTCATCTCAAGTCTGAAGCTAATGGGATGTGTAAAAAGATATCGAAAGGGATTGGGTATCTTTGTCTCAGATTCTGAAACAAAATCCTTGATTTAGCTCATGCTGCAATCATAGTTATAAACCTTTAGGTCAGTCAGAAACCCCATGACTTTTACAAGCCAATCGCCTGTCTGATTATCAAGATATTAAAGACCGTCAATACTCCTGGGCCAGAAGGGATTAGACCACACAGCGAGGTCACTGACAGGTGGCTATCTCATTAACTCAGCTCTCAATTAACATCAGAAAAAGAGGATCATGGGGGACCAACAGGCACCGATTGGGGAAGTTTTCTATATACATGTAGAGGGTCAGGAGCAAGTAGCTACAAGTAGGACAGTGGGGCTTTAATGAAAGAAAATCAAAATGTAAAAAAAATAAAAAAATTAATGGTTTTTATAACATTACAGTCTATTGGAGAAATTGAGTATGGTAAAACCAGTCACTCAAAGATTTTTATATTTTTGAGGCACTTCATGATCATTTTGAAGCGCAATTTTTTGTAGGGCTTCAATATTTCACCATATCACAGACACTGATAACATGTAGGGCCATGCATCTCAGATTTAAGATTGTTAAACGATGCCTTTAACCCTTTCTGTGCAAGTGACTTTCCCAAAATTCTTCGCAAATTATCAATCAAATGGGCGGCAGAAGGAAAGGAAGATTGAATATAGAGGATATGGGGAAATTTAATACCCGGTAGTAAGCAAATAATTACATAGACAAACTCATCATAGGTGATGATAGCCGTAATACAGCAGGTGATTATTTGCTTTATATCTCACATCAACAATACTTCTGGTAGATCTAGACCTAGAATTAGTTACAACTAGACCTAACTTTAACTCTGCCTCTGTGTACTATAAGTATCTTCAGCTTGCATTTTGTTGCAGTAACCTAGATGCATGTCACAATAGCTATCATATATTTTGCAAAGCAATTATCCATTATTTCTAAGTGCGCATGTATATGCAGTATCGCATATGCAATAGTTTTTATTATATTCCACATACTAAGAATCGTGCTCTATGATTGGTCCAAAGTAAATCACGTGATGAAAGATAGTTCGCCCATTATTGATGGGAGAAGCAAAAAGTTTGTTACACTGTGTAGATAGTACTACTATCTACACAGGGCAGCGCAATTTCACTGAAGATAGAAGTCCTATCTACACAGGGCAATGCACTTTAATTGTATAGGCTGCGTATTGCTCTCCTCTATAAGCGCTTTTAGTGTTAGTACGCGAACTTTGGTCACGCGCGAACTATTTGGTCACCACCAGATACTGCATGCACTGTACATATCGTAAACCGTTTGCTAGCTGTTAATTGATGAATTGTTACCGGTAGTTACTCTAAAATGACGGAAGAACTGAAATGTTTCCAATGTGGAATATAAAGCAAATAATCACCTTTTGGTACAGGCGATGGCAAACTATCACTTCCTCGGCGATCTGAATGTATATGCTATCTTTACTCAGCTTCGCTTCGGAAAGATAGCTACATCCCGATTGCCTCGGAAGTGATAGTTTATCCCATCACCTTTACCAACGGTAGTTATTTGCTTACTATCACTACAACCGCCAAGATATGCAATCTATCACTTGTCAAGTGACCTCCTCTAGACCAATGGTATTGCAAGATTCTGGGTATGTGGGATTGCAGTAATTACATATATAAGACAAAGCAGAAGGAGATTTTGATACGATTTTAGAAACTTAGATATTATTTTTTTGCACCTTTATTGTTATGGAAGAAAATCTTAATTTGTTTGATGTTTTCCATTTGTCAGTGGTTCCTGGACTACATGGCAACAGATGATTGGTGGCCCCAGCAAATCCTCATCAAATGTCCCATACAGACATGTAGACAGGTATGTATTACAATAGAAGGAGAGAAGTTGAGTTCTGGCTCAGGTGAAAAATGTATTATTTAAAGCCGGTCTGCACTAGTTTGGCCAGGGGGATTAGACCTCCCTGCAAGGTCATTGACATGTGGTTATCTCATCAAATCAGCTCTCAATTAACATAAGAAAAAGGGGATCATGGGGACCAACAGGCACCGATGAGGCATTGTTTGCTATTTAGAGGGCGCAAGTAGCTATAAGTAGTGCAGTGGGGCTTTAAGTATTTCTTAATCCATATATGGAAGAATGCCATTGCAGTATTCCCATCAAAGGTATTGCTCTCAAAATGGTCTTATTGTCATTGAAAGCTAAAGAATGTTTCGGGGAAATTTCAGTTTAAATAAAAGACACATGTCAAATCTTTCTCAGATAGTCTCATGACTACTGCACAATTTTATCTATAAAGAGCTGGGTCACCTTGACCATCTCTTAGTGCAATCATCCTGTCAAAATGGTTTATTTTTAGATGTGAGTAGTTTCCTTTGAGTATTAAAGGGCAAGTCCACTCCAAAAATAACTTACTTTCAATAGAAGCAGAAAAATCAGACAATCCAATCCAAAAACTTTGAGTAAAATCAGATAACTAATAAAAAAAGTTATGAACTTTTAATGACATGAAAAACTCTGAAAATCACAAGACAAATTGGCAACTCACTCGTGAGTCTGTGACGTCATTGCCTCACTATCCATTAATTGTTTCCTTTATAATGATAATATACTTTTCCTATTTCCCCCCCTAAGAATCTTATTTCCTCACACCAGTATCCAAGTTATATCGATAGTAATATGTTTTGTGTGGATGCACTAATATAGAGTAATTTTCCTTAGTAGTAATTCGATTTTACTCAATTTTGTTCGCTCTGTTTCTCTAGTTTTTCCGCATCTATTAAAAGCAAATTATTTTTGGAGTGGACTTGGCCTTTAAGAGAATCACATTCACTCACTGTACCTTTCACTCTCGTTCCTCAATGATCTAACAATAGGAACAACCATTTGACATAAAGATGTATTGTTATCACTTCTCAGTTGTTTCAGAGGCTATGTATCCATGTGATCAGACAGCTGAGAGAGAAACATGCACCACTCTACCTGCATGCCGTCATAGAAGGGTAAGTGCCATGATACAAGATAGAAAACAAATAGATGATCTAATGGGGCGTTGCATACAAGAAAGTTGCAATCGATTGCTAATCCCCAAAATTAAGCATAAGTCTTGCGATTTATTGCAAATTTGCAATTGATCACAACTCAACTTTCTTGCAACGCTCCATTAGTAAGATAGAGAGAGAGAGAGGGGAGGGGGGGGGGGAGAATAAAAGTTAGATCTAGTTAACTTAACTTAATTGGTAAAACTTTAATCCTAACAAAGTCCCAGGAAATTTAGGAGACTATTGGGGCGTTGCAACAAAGTTGAGTTGCAATCGATTGCAAATATCAGTTGCAAATTTTGCAACTTGCAATCAATCGCAACTTTCTTGCAACGCCCCATTAGAGTTTTAGGCTTTATTTCATCAAATATATAGGGTTAGGGTAGTTTTGCATTAAGGTTTTGAGTCAAGTGTAGGGTTAGGATTACGATTTGTATTTGGGCTAGTTTTAGATATTGACTACATAGCAAATGTCAATGTAGTATGTGCTGATCAACCAAGTGATAATGTTAATAGACAAAGCAGGAGATGAAGATGCAGAATGGTGAAACTACAAATGAAAATGCATCACAGAAATCATTTGAATCTGTACAAATAATAATAAGTTATAAGTTAAATAATAATGGTAGAGGTGTTGTGGTCTAGTGGATAAGTCTACGGTTCGAGTCCCGCCACGGCACTAATGTCCTTTGACAAGATATTTATGTACATTTGCCACTCTCCACCCAAGTGTTTAAAGGTACCGGTTAGGAAGGGATTCCTTGATTGCTGTGAGCGTCAAAATCTGCTGCCTAGCAGAGCCAGGGTAATAGTTGGAGCCCCTTGAGCACCATGCATGGTGGATATGTGCGCTAAATAAATATCCAATATTAGAGTTCACAGAGAGTCTTGCGTGTACATTACATGCAAAGTATATGTCGCTTGCAATTTCATGACAACTTGTCAGTAGTCATTCAAGTCTTCACACAATTGTACGTTTTTTCCCCGCTATTAGCAATCATGATGAACGTGATATTCAACCGGATGAGATTGGCAATGTATCCTGTGTGACAAGATTTATCAAGAAACTCCTCCTTGTGGTGAGTCAGTCATAGAATGTGTTTTGCATTTAATATGAATCGTTAAAATGAGTTCAACAATCAAAATATGACAGTCGACCGCAGTTTCATTCCAAAAGAGGCTTAATCCACAAACATTGAAATTGTCAAAATTTATGAAAAAAATAGCATTCATTGCTAGATTTATATTCCTACCATACATACAAAAAGAAGTGATTACTTACAAGAAAAAGTGGTAAATCGATATAAGTGGATGTAGCCCCTTTTGGAATAAAACTCTTCATATGTTTAAGGCAACGTATCCTAATTGTTTTTTGGAATGAAAATGAGATGTTTCTAAAAGAAATGAAGAAAATGAATAAAATAGCTCACTATGTAAATATTGTACAGAGAGTGCATTTTAAAAAAGTAAAGAGGAAAATTGCATATTTTTCAAACTGTTTATTCATTACTAGTATATCATTACTTCCCATAAAAATATGCCTTCTCCTCAAACATAGAAAAAGCTAAACCTATCATCTCATTTTAATGTCCTAGAATGGTACATATGGTGCATAGATTAACATGGTATCAATAATAAATGTAGCATTGTTTCCAGTAAACTTATCAATAGTTCAAATTCTTAAAGACATTATTAAAGTGAGTTATTGAGATTTAGTTGTACTATGATTGTTTGAATGTATCAAGATTGATTACTACCGTTTGTACCGTTTATCTTTTCCTCAAGATCTCGGTTGGAGTACGTCCACAATGCAAACACCTGACAGAGTACTTCTCGGTTCTCTATGATTTCGCAAAGATTGGTGAAGATGAGGTAAGATCATGTGACAACTTTGATAGCCCTTGGTTTTTTGTTTTGTCTCGTTTTGTTTTTCAAATTAATTCATTTTTTATGGTGAAACTTTACGAAGGTCATGCTCTTTTTGTAGTCAATTAAATTTGTTGCCAGTTGGGAGTATCAATATCCCCCATGTTATATTTGCCTTTTTGTCCTAGATTTAATTGAAGAATTTGAAAACTATCATCCGTTTAAATTCTTCTTCATCATCTCCTCCTTCCTCTCTTCCTTTTCTTCACTTTCTTGTTCTTGTCCTTTTCATCCTCCTATATCTTCTCTTCCCTGTCCCCCTTCTTTTCCCCCTTCTTTTCCATCTTCTTTTCCATCTTTTTTTCCATCTTTTTTTCCTTCTTCTTCTTCATCCCTTCATGCTCCTATTTCATTTTCTCCTCCTTTTTCATCTCCTCCTTCCTCTCTTCCTTCTCTTTTTCTTCCCTTTCTCGTTCTTGTCCTTTTCATCCTCCTATATCTCCCTTTCCCCCTTCTTTTTCCATCTTCTTTTTCATTCCTTCATTCTTCAATTTCAGGCTCAGTTCCTGACGTCGGTAGAGGCCATATCCATCATGGCAAACTTCTACCTGGGCACCAAAGCAGCTGATTATGTGAGTAACCTTATCGTAGAAAGCAGACCTGATAAAAACCCGATTTAAATCGGTTTCCCGATTTTTATGCCTCCGTTACGAAGTAGCCGGAGGCATTATGTTTTCGGGTTGTCCGTCCGTCCGTCTGTCCGTCCGAGTTTGCGATGGTATGCTTGTGTGTTTAGTTTTACGTATGAGATATCCTTGTGTGTCACTTTAGATTTGTGTGTCTAGCCACACAAGAAAACTATCATATTCAGTGTCTAAGATGTCTGACATGTCATTTCTAATCATTTAAGATTTAGTCACACAAGAAAATTTTCTCCCAAAAAAAGGCCAAAAATAAATGTCCAAATTTTAGAGAGGGGTTGTGTCCAAGTAGCCAAACGGAATAGTGCCATCTACAGTTGACATCCAGGTAGCTAGGTACTATGCGCATCTGCAGTACTTGTGTGTGTGTGTGTGTGTGACTTGTTAGTGTGTAGTATTTGTAAGCAAAGTAGTAGGCAGTGTATGGCTCTGTGTGTGTGTGTGTCATGGGTGGATGGTTTTGTGTGTGCAGTGTATATAATACATGTAATGTTTTTTTATGCCACACAAGCCTTAATTTTCGTGAATTGGACAGGGGTAGACAATAATGTCGTTCTGCCACACTAGCCTTAATTTTCATGACTTGGACAGAGGTATATAATACATGTAATGTCTTTCTGCCACACAAGCCCTAATTTTCTTGACTTGGACAGGGGAAGATAATAATGTCTTTCTGCCACACAAGCCTCTATTTTCTTGACTTGGACAGGGGTAGACAATAATGTCTTTCTGCCACACAAGCCTTAATTTTCATGACTTGGACTGGGGTAGATAATAATGTGTTTCAGCCACACAAGCCCTAATTTTCTTGACTTGGACAGGGGTAGACAATGTGTTTCTGCCACAAAAGCCTTAATTTTCTTGACTTGGACAGGGGTAGACAATAATGACGTTCTGCCACACAAGCCTTAATTTTCATGACTTGGACAGAGGTATATAATACATGTAATGTCTTTCTGCCACACATGCCCTAATTTTCTTGACTTGGACAGGGAAAGGTAATAATGTCTTTCTGACACACAAGCCTTAATTTTCTTGACTTGGACTGGAGTAGATAATAATGTCTTTCTGCCACACAAGCCTTAATTTTCATGACTTGGACAGAGGTATATAATACATGTAATGTCTTTCTGCCACACAAGCCCATTATTTTCTTGACTTGGACTGGGGTAGATAATAATGCCTTTCTGCCACACAAGCCCTAATTTTCTTGACTTGGACAGTGGTACAGGTATATAATACATGTAATGTTTTTATGCCACACAAGCCTTCATTTTCTTGACTTGGACTAGGGAAGACTATAATGTTTTTCTGCCACACAAGCCTTAATTTTCTTGACTTGGACTGGGGTAGATGACAATATCTTTCTGACACACAAGCCTTAATTTTCATGACTTGGACAGAGGTATATAATACATGTAATGTTTTTTTTTATGCCACACAAGCCCTAATTTTCTTGACTTGGACTGGGGTAGACAATAATGTCTTTCTGCCACACAAGCCCTAATTTTCTTGACTTGGACAGTGGTACAGGTATATAATATATGTAATGTTTTTTATGCCACACAAGCCTTAATTTTCTTGACTTGGACAGGGTAGATAATGTCTTTCTGCCACACAAGCCTTAATTTTCATGACTTGGACAGGGGTAGATAATAATGTCTTTCTGCCACACAAGCCTTAATTTTCATGACTTGGACAGGGGTAGACAATAATGTCTTTCTGCCACACAAGCCCTAATTTTGTTGACTTGGACAGGGGAAGATAATAATGTCTTTCTGCCACACAAGCCCTAATTTTGTTGACTTGGACTGGGGTAGACAATATCTTTCTGCCACACAAGCCCTAATTTTCTTGACTTGGACAGAGGTATAAAATACATGTAATGTTTTTTTATGCCACACAAGCCTTAATTTTCTTGACTTGGACAGGGGAAGATAATAATGTCTTTCTGACACACAAGCCTTAATTTTCTTGACTTGGACTGGAGTAGATAATAATGTCTTTCTGCCACACAAGCCTTAATTTTCATGACTTGGACAGAGGTATATAATACATGTAATGTCTTTCTGCCACACAAGCCCATTATTTTCTTGACTTGGACTGGGGTAGATAATAATGCCTTTCTGCCACACAAGCCCTAATTTTCTTGACTTGGACAGTGGTACAATGTACAGGTATATAATACATGTAATGTTTTTATGCCACACAAGCCTTCATTTTCTTGACTTGGACTGGGGTAGACAATAATGTTTTTCTGCCACACAAGCCTTAATTTTCTTGACTTGGACTGGGGTAGATGACAACATCTTTTTGACACACAAGCCTTAATTTTCATGACTTGGACAGAGGTATATAATACATGTAATGTTTTTTTATGCCACACAAGCCCTAATTTTCTTGACTTGGACAGGGGTAGATAATAATGTCTTTCTGCCACACAAGCCTTAATTTTCTTGACTTGGACAGGGGTAGATGACAATATCTTTCTAGCAACACAAGCCTTAATTTTCTTGACTTGGACTGGGGTAGATGACAATATCTTTCTGACACACAAGCCTTAATTTTCATGACTTGGACAGAGGTATATAATACATGTAATGTTTTTTTTTATGCCACACAAGCCCTAATTTTCTTGACTTGGACTGGGGTAGACAATAATGTCTTTCTGCCACACAAGCCCTAATTTTCTTGACTTGGACAGTGGTACAGGTATATAATATATGTAATGTTTTTTATGCCACACAAGCCTTAATTTTCTTGACTTGGACAGGGTAGATAATGTCTTTCTGCCACACAAGCCTTAATTTTCATGACTTGGACAGGGGTAGATAATAATGTCTTTCTGCCACACAAGCCTTAATTTTCATGACTTGGACAGGGGTAGACAATAATGTCTTTCTGCCACACAAGCCCTAATTTTGTTGACTTGGACAGGGGAAGATAATAATGTCTTTCTGCCACACAAGCCCTAATTTTGTTGACTTGGACTGGGGTAGACAATATCTTTCTGCCACACAAGCCCTAATTTTCTTGACTTGGACAGAGGTATAAAATACATGTAATGTTTTTTTATGCCACACAAGCCTTAATTTTCTTGACTTGGACAGGGGAAGATAATAATGTCTTTCTGACACACAAGCCTTAATTTTCTTGACTTGGACTGGAGTAGATAATAATGTCTTTCTGCCACACAAGCCTTAATTTTCATGACTTGGACAGAGGTATATAATACATGTAATGTCTTTCTGCCACACAAGCCCATTATTTTCTTGACTTGGACTGGGGTAGATAATAATGCCTTTCTGCCACACAAGCCCTAATTTTCTTGACTTGGACAGTGGTACAATGTACAGGTATATAATACATGTAATGTTTTTATGCCACACAAGCCTTCATTTTCTTGACTTGGACTGGGGTAGACAATAATGTTTTTCTGCCACACAAGCCTTAATTTTCTTGACTTGGACTGGGGTAGATGACAACATCTTTTTGACACACAAGCCTTAATTTTCATGACTTGGACAGAGGTATATAATACATGTAATGTTTTTTTATGCCACACAAGCCCTAATTTTCTTGACTTGGACAGGGGTAGATAATAATGTCTTTCTGCCACACAAGCCTTAATTTTCTTGACTTGGACAGGGGTAGATGACAATATCTTTCTAGCAACACAAGCCTTAATTTTCTTGACTTGGACTGGGGTAGACAATAATGTCTTTCTGCCACACAAGCCCTAATTTTCTTGACTTGGACATAGGTATATAATACATGTAATGTTTTTTATGCCACATAAGCCTTAATTTTCTTGACTTGGACAGGGGAAGACTATAATGTTTTTCTGCCACACAAGCCTTAATTTTCTTGACTTGGAATGGGGTAGATGACAATATCTTTCTGACACACAAGCCTTAATTTTCATGACTTGGACAGAGGTATATAATACATGTAATGTTTTTTTTTATGCCACACAAGCCCTAATTTTCTTGACTTGGACTGGGGTAGACAATAATGTCTTTCTGCCACACAAGCCCTAATTTTCTTGACTTGGACAGTGGTACAGGTATATAATATATGTAATGTTTTTTATGCCACACAAGCCTTAATTTTCTTGACTTGGACAGGGTAGATAATGTCTTTCTGCCACACAAGCCTTAATTTTCATGACTTGGACAGGGGTAGATAATAATGTCTTTCTGCCACACAAGCCTTAATTTTCATGACTTGGACAGGGGTAGACAATAATGTCTTTCTGCCACACAAGCCCTAATTTTGTTGACTTGGACAGGGGAAGATAATAATGTCTTTCTGCCACACAAGCCCTAATTTTGTTGACTTGGACTGGGGTAGATGACAATATCTTTCTGCCACACAAGCCCTAATTTTCTTGACTTGGACAGAGGTATAAAATACATGTAATGTTTTTTTATGCCACACAAGCCTTAATTTTCTTGACTTGGACAGGGGAAGATAATAATGTCTTTCTGACACACAAGCCTTAATTTTCTTGACTTGGACTGGAGTAGATAATAATGTCTTTCTGCCACACAAGCCTTAATTTTCATGACTTGGACAGAGGTATATAATACATGTAATGTCTTTCTGCCACACAAGCCCATTATTTTCTTGACTTGGACTGGGGTAGATAATAATGCCTTTCTGCCACACAAGCCCTAATTTTCTTGACTTGGACAGTGGTACAATGTACAGGTATATAATACATGTAATGTTTTTATGCCACACAAGCCTTCATTTTCTTGACTTGGACTGGGATAGACAATAATGTTTTTCTGCCACACAAGCCTTAATTTTCTTGACTTGGACTGGGGTAGACAATAATGTTTTTCTGCCACACAAGCCTTAATTTTCTTGACTTGGACTGGGGTAGACAATAATGTCTTTCTGCCACACAAGCCTTAATTTTCTTGACTTGGACATAGGTATATAATACATGTAATGTTTTTTTATGCCACACAAGCCCTAATTTTCTTGACTTGGACAGGGGTAGATAATAATGTCTTTCTGCCACACAAGCCTTAATTTTCTTGACTTGGACAGGGGTAGATGACAATATCTTTCTAGCAACACAAGCCTTAATTTTCTTGACTTGGACTGGGGTAGACAATAATGTCTTTCTGCCACACAAGCCCTAATTTTCTTGACTTGGACATAGGTATATAATACATGTAATGTTTTTTTATGCCACATAAGCCTTAATTTTCTTGACTTGGACAGGGGTAGACAATAATGTCTTTCTGCCACACAAGCCTTAATTTTCTTAACTTGGACTGGGGTAGATGACAATATCTTTCTGACACACAAGCCTTAATTTTCATGACTTGGACAGAGGTATATAATACATGTAATGTTTTTTTTATGCCACACAAGCCCTAATTTTCTGGACTTGGACAGGGGTAGACAATAATGTCTTTCTGCCACACAAGCCTTAATTTTCTTGACTTGGACAGGGGTAGACAATAATGTCTTTCTGCCACACAAGCCCTAATTTTGTTGACTTGGACAGGGGAAGATAATAATGTCTTTCTGCCACACAAGCCCTAATTTTGTTGACTTGGACTGGGGTAGATGACAATATCTTTCTGCCACACAAGCCCTAATTTTCTTGACTTGGACAGAGGTATATAATTCATGCAATGTTTTTTATGCCACACAAGCCTTAATTTTCTTGACTTGGACAGGGGAAGATAATAATGTCTTTCTGCCACACAAGCCCTAATTTTGTTGACTTGGACTGGGGTAGATGACAATATCTTTCTGCCACACAAGCCCTAATTTTCTTGACTTGGACAGAGGTATATAATTCATGCAATGTTTTTTATGCCACACAAGCCTTAATTTTCTTGACTTGGACTGGAGTAGATAATAATGTCTTTCTTCCACACAAGCCTTAATTTTCATGACTTGGACAGAGGTATATAATACATGTAATGTCTTTCTGCCACACAAGCCCATTATTTTCTTGACTTGGACTGGGGTAGATAATAATGCCTTTCTGCCACACAAGCCCTAATTTTCTTGACTTGGACAGTGGTACAGGTATATAATACATGTAATGTTTTTATGCCACACAAGCCTTCATTTTCTTGACTTGGACTAGGGTAGACTATAATGTTTTTCTGCCACACAAGCCTTAATTTTCTTGACTTGGACTGGGGTAGATGACAATATCTTTCTGACACACAAGCCTTAATTTTCATGACTTGGACAGAGGTATATAATACATGTAATGTTTTTTTTTATGCCACACAAGCCCTAATTTTCTTGACTTGGACTGGGGTAGACAATAATGTCTTTCTGCCACACAAGCCCTAATTTTCTTGACTTGGACAGTGGTACAGGTATATAATATATGTAATGTTTTTTATGCCACACAAGCCTTAATTTTCTTGACTTGGACAGGGTAGATAATGTCTTTCTGCCACACAAGCCTTAATTTTCATGACTTGGACAGGGGTAGATAATAATGTCTTTCTGCCACACAAGCCTTAATTTTCATGACTTGGACAGGGGTAGACAATAATGTCTTTCTGCCACACAAGCCCTAATTTTGTTGACTTGGACAGGGGAAGATAATAATGTCTTTCTGCCACACAAGCCCTAATTTTGTTGACTTGGACTGGGGTAGATGACAATATCTTTCTGCCACACAAGCCCTAATTTTCTTGACTTGGACAGAGGTATAAAATACATGTAATGTTTTTTTATGCCACACAAGCCTTAATTTTCTTGACTTGGACAGGGGAAGATAATAATGTCTTTCTGACACACAAGCCTTAATTTTCTTGACTTGGACTGGAGTAGATAATAATGTCTTTCTGCCACACAAGCCTTAATTTTCATGACTTGGACAGAGGTATATAATACATGTAATGTCTTTCTGCCACACAAGCCCATTATTTTCTTGACTTGGACTGGGGTAGATAATAATGCCTTTCTGCCACACAAGCCCTAATTTTCTTGACTTGGACAGTGGTACAATGTACAGGTATATAATACATGTAATGTTTTTATGCCACACAAGCCTTCATTTTCTTGACTTGGACTGGGGTAGACAATAATGTTTTTCTGCCACACAAGCCTTAATTTTCTTGACTTGGACTGGGGTAGATGACAACATCTTTTTGACACACAAGCCTTAATTTTCATGACTTGGACAGAGGTATATAATACATGTAATGTTTTTTTATGCCACACAAGCCCTAATTTTCTTGACTTGGACAGGGGTAGATAATAATGTCTTTCTGCCACACAAGCCTTAATTTTCTTGACTTGGACAGGGGTAGATGACAATATCTTTCTAGCAACACAAGCCTTAATTTTCTTGACTTGGACTGGGGTAGACAATAATGTCTTTCTGCCACACAAGCCCTAATTTTCTTGACTTGGACATAGGTATATAATACATGTAATGTTTTTTTATGCCACATAAGCCTTTATTTTCTTGACTTGGACAGGGGAAGACTATAATGTTTTTCTGCCACACAAGCCTTAATTTTCTTGACTTGGACTGGGGTAGATGACAATATCTTTCTGACACACAAGCCTTAATTTTCATGACTTGGACAGAGGTATATAATACATGTAATGTTTTTTTTTATGCCACACAAGCCCTAATTTTCTTGACTTGGACTGGGGTAGACAATAATGTCTTTCTGCCACACAAGCCCTAATTTTCTTGACTTGGACAGTGGTACAGGTATATAATATATGTAATGTTTTTTATGCCACACAAGCCTTAATTTTCTTGACTTGGACAGGGTAGATAATGTCTTTCTGCCACACAAGCCTTAATTTTCATGACTTGGACAGGGGTAGATAATAATGTCTTTCTGCCACACAAGCCTTAATTTTCATGACTTGGACAGGGGTAGACAATAATGTCTTTCTGCCACACAAGCCCTAATTTTGTTGACTTGGACAGGGGAAGATAATAATGTCTTTCTGCCACACAAGCCCTAATTTTGTTGACTTGGACTGGGGTAGATGACAATATCTTTCTGCCACACAAGCCCTAATTTTCTTGACTTGGACAGAGGTATAAAATACATGTAATGTTTTTTTATGCCACACAAGCCTTAATTTTCTTGACTTGGACAGGGGAAGATAATAATGTCTTTCTGACACACAAGCCTTAATTTTCTTGACTTGGACTGGAGTAGATAATAATGTCTTTCTGCCACACAAGCCTTAATTTTCATGACTTGGACAGAGGTATATAATACATGTAATGTCTTTCTGCCACACAAGCCCATTATTTTCTTGACTTGGACTGGGGTAGATAATAATGCCTTTCTGCCACACAAGCCCTAATTTTCTTGACTTGGACAGTGGTACAATGTACAGGTATATAATACATGTAATGTTTTTATGCCACACAAGCCTTCATTTTCTTGACTTGGACTGGGGTAGACAATAATGTTTTTCTGCCACACAAGCCTTAATTTTCTTGACTTGGACTGGGGTAGATGACAACATCTTTTTGACACACAAGCCTTAATTTTCATGACTTGGACAGAGGTATATAATACATGTAATGTTTTTTTATGCCACACAAGCCCTAATTTTCTTGACTTGGACAGGGGTAGATAATAATGTCTTTCTGCCACACAAGCCTTAATTTTCTTGACTTGGACAGGGGTAGATGACAATATCTTTCTAGCAACACAAGCCTTAATTTTCTTGACTTGGACTGGGGTAGACAATAATGTCTTTCTGCCACACAAGCCCTAATTTTCTTGACTTGGACATAGGTATATAATACATGTAATGTTTTTTTATGCCACATAAGCCTTAATTTTCTTGACTTGGACAGGGGTAGACAATAATGTCTTTCTGCCACACAAGCCTTAATTTTCTTAACTTGGACTGGGGTAGATGACAATATCTTTCTGACACACAAGCCTTAATTTTCATGACTTGGACAGAGGTATATAATACATGTAATGTTTTTTTTATGCCACACAAGCCCTAATTTTCTGGACTTGGACAGGGGTAGACAATAATGTTTTTCTGCCACACAAGCCTTAATTTTCTTGACTTGGACAGGGGTAGACAATAATGTCTTTCTGCCACACAAGCCCTAATTTTGTTGACTTGGACAGGGGAAGATAATGTGTTTCTTCCACACAAGCCCTAATTTTGTTGACTTGGACTGGGGTAGATGACAATATCTTTCTGCCACACAAGCCCTAATTTTCTTGACTTGGACAGAGGTATATAATACATGCAATGTTTTTTATGCCACACAAGCCTTAATTTTCTTGACTTGGACTGGAGTAGATAATAATGTCTTTTTTCCACACAAGCCTTAATTTTCATGACTTGGACAGAGGTATATAATACATGTAATGTCTTTCTGCCACACAAGCCCATTATTTTCTTGACTTGGACTGGGGTAGATAATAATGCCTTTCTGCTACACAAGCCCTAATTTTCTTGACTTGGACAGTGGTACAGGTATATAATACATGTAATGTTTTTATGCCACACAAGCCTTCATTTTCTTGACTTGGACTAGGGTAGACTATAATGTTTTTCTGCCACACAAGCCTTAATTTTCTTGACTTGGACTGGGGTAGATGACAATATCTTTCTGACACACAAGCCTTAATTTTCATGACTTAGACAGAGGTATATAATACATGTAATGTTTTTTTTATGCCACACAAGCCCTAATTTTCTGGACTTGGACAGGGGTAGACAATAATGTTTTTCTGCCACACAAGCCTTAATTTTCTTGACTTGGACAGGGGTAGACAATAATGTCTTTCTGCCACACAAGCCCTAATTTTGTTGACTTGGACAGGGGAAGATAATGTCTTTCTGCCACACAAGCCCTAATTTTGTTGACTTGGACTGGGGTAGATGACAATATCTTTCTGCCACACAAGCCCTAATTTTCTTGACTTGGACAGAGGTATATAATACATGCAATGTTTTTTATGCCACACAAGCCTTAATTTTCTTGACTTGGACTGGAGTAGATAATAATGTCTTTTTTCCACACAAGCCTTAATTTTCATGACTTGGACAGAGGTATATAATACATGTAATGTCTTTCTGCCACACAAGCCCATTATTTTCTTGACTTGGACTGGGGTAGATAATAATGCCTTTCTGCCACACAAGCCCTAATTTTCTTGACTTGGACAGTGGTACAGGTATATAATACATGTAATGTTTTTATGCCACACAAGCCTTCATTTTCTTGACTTGGACTAGGGTAGACTATAATGTTTTTCTGCCACACAAGCCTTAATTTTCTTGACTTGGACTGGGGTAGATGACAATATCTTTCTGACACACAAGCCTTAATTTTCATGACTTGGACAGAGGTATATAATACATGTAATGTTTTTTTTATGCCACACAAGCCCTAATTTTCTGGACTTGGACAGGGGTAGACAATAATGTCTTTCTGTCACACAAGCCTTAATTTTCATGACTTGGACAGGGGTAGATAATAATGTCTTTCTGCCACACAAGCCTTAATTTTCATGACTTGGACAGGGGTAGACAATAATGTCTTTCTGCCACACAAGCCCTAATTTTGTTGACTTGGACAGGGGAAGATAATAATGTCTTTCTGCCACACAAGCCCTAATTTTGTTGACTTGGACTGGGGTAGATGACAATATCTTTCTGCCACACAAGCCCTAATTTTCTTGACTTGGACAGAGATATAAAATACATGTAATGTTTTTTTATGCCACACAAGCCTTAATTTTCTTGACTTGGACAGGGGAAGATAATAATGTCTTTCTGACACACAAGCCTTAATTTTCTTGACTTGGACTGGAGTAGATAATAATGTCTTTCTGCCACACAAGCCTTAATTTTCATGACTTGGACAGAGGTATATAATACATGTAATGTCTTTCTGCCACACAAGCCCATTATTTTCTTGACTTGGACTGGGGTAGATAATAATGCCTTTCTGCCACACAAGCCCTAATTTTCTTGACTTGGACAGTGGTACAATGTACAGGTATATAATACATGTAATGTTTTTATGCCACACAAGCCTTCATTTTCTTGACTTGGACTGGGGTAGACAATAATGTTTTTCTGCCACACAAGCCTTAATTTTCTTGACTTGGAATGGGGTAGATGACAACATCTTTTTGACACACAAGCCTTAATTTTCATGACTTGGACAGAGGTATATAATACATGTAAAGTTTTTTTATGCCACACAAGCCCTAATTTTCTGGACTTGGACAGGGGTAGACAATAATGTCTTTCTGCCACACAAGCCTTAATTTTGTTGACTTGGACTGGGGTAGATGACAATATCCTTCTGCCACACAAGCCCTAATTTTCTTGACTTGGACAGAGGTATATAATACATGCAATGTTTTTTTATGCCACACAAGCCTTAAATTTCTTGACTTGGACAGGGGTAGATAATACATGCAATGTTTTTTTATGCCACACAAGCCTTAATTTTCTTGACTTGGACAGGGGTAGATAATAATGTCTTTCTGCCACACAAGCCTTAATTTTCTTGACTTGGACAGGGGTAGATAATAATGTCTTTCTGCCACACAAGCCTTAATTTTCTTGACTTAGACAGGGGTAGATAATAATGTCTTTCTGCCACACAATCCTTAATTTTCATGACTTGGACAGAGGTATATAATACATGTAATGTTTTTTTATGCCACATAAGCCTTAATTTTCTTGACTTGGACAGGGGTAAATAATAATGTCTTTTTGGCACACAAGCCTTAATTGTCTTGACTGGGACAATTAGGGTAGATGATGATTATGATGTATTTTTTTTGCACATAAACTTTACTTTTTGTGACTTTGACAGGTATAGATGATTTTGTATCATCCTGCTACACAAGCCTTAAAGGTAATACAAAGTTTTGGTATGGGGTCGTGAATTTGGTTCAAATGAACATATTGGAAGCATATGCGATCCTACAATATTCACTGATCGTTGTCGCGGTCGAAATCGACTCTAAAGTTCTGAAATTGTAAATAATAAACACTTAATGTTGTATAGCTCCCTCTCAAGGTCAAGATATTAATTAAGCTATAAAACAATGTTTCTAGACTAAAATCTTAATATTCAATTTTTCTTGAAAGCAGAAGTGTTTTAAGGGTTAAAATTACTAGTGCTTTTAATACATCCACATCCACAGGGGCATCCAAATATATCAAAATTGTAAAGATTCACTATCCACCCATTTTTCAAAATTTCCCAAAACTTTGTAATACCTTTAATTAATTTCATGACTTTGACAGGCATGGATTATTATACAAATAATGAATGGTTATGAGTTCATGAGTTATTTATTTATTTTCATGAGTTGAATAGAATTAATGTTAATCTTTCAACGAATGAAAATATTCGCACTATTAAACGAATGAAAAACATTCATTATTTGTTTTATACAACATCGAAGAAGATCTAATAGAACGTTAATCAACAAATTATGCTTTACTCCTTATATTAGGTAGAGCACTCAAAAAAATAATACACATAAGACATTCTTTATTTTGGTGTCATATTAAAGATATCAATGATATATTTATTTTGCTGCAAAAATTTTCAAATTCTGTCAAGGCATTCCTGAGATATGGTCTTTTGAAGATATCGTAAAATCATTCAAAAACCTGCCGCAAATAGCAAATTATGGCAAAAATGGATTTTTTACATGTTTAAGGGTGTTTTTTTGACATAATAGAGTATTACATGGTCTTAAAAATGATATGTATTGTGAAACCAAAGTGAAATAAGCATGAAAAATAAAATTCAAGAACCAGACTTGTTGCATTTTGGTGCACCGGATTGACAAAAACCACATTTTGTTCAATTTCACCAATCCGCAGGTTTGGAAATGTTCAAAAAACGACTAAGTCCAGCTAATTAATATGCGTAAATGCAATATCTCAAGTTTTAAATGAGTCTGTTTGATACAACTTTGTGGCAAGCTTCAACTAATGAATCCCTATCCATTTATATAATAAGATTTATGAAAACTAATTAATTATGCAAATGAGCTGATAATTAGCTAATTACATATTTATATATATAATTACTTTCGCAGCAATTTCCAGTAATGTTTCACTCGATGGATTAAAAATCGGAGCATGTGGCAAGAAACTATGGATGTTAAACTACTGAAAACCAGTTTAGGATTTGAAAATCGGGCAATATTTACGGATTTATGAGCATTTTCTGAAAATTCATTCAACTCAATGTAACTTCGTGTAGAAACAAAATTCCGATGTACCTGTTGCTGGGGTAGCCAGGGAAAGGTCACAGGTACCATATATGGTAAGGTCATTGAAATCCAGTGAATGAAACATTGGTGGCAAGTCCATTTTTTACAGGGGAGTTTTTTCCAATCTGCCGGGATATTTAGTGCAGTATTGTCCGTGGTGATTGCACACACCCACTGGCCCAATTTGCGCGGTGTCAAAAACATCCCTTTTTCAAAAAATAAAATAAATACTTTCCCTAATACCCACACCCACAGGATTTTAAGTATAGTGGGTTAAAAGAATGACTGAAATATCTGTGAAAAAATTATGTTGTTACATGTTTTTGAATTTTTTAAATCATAAGTTGAAAAATGGCTTCTCAGCATAGATTTGCTATTGCTGTGCACTGACGTGCACGGCAGAATGTATATGCATGCACTGTGATCAGCCTACTTATATTAAAGATAAATTAAAGTTGGAGTCAAGTGAGCCTTCTCGATTACATTCAGATTGCCTTCGCGTCAGATACACGCAGGGATACGCGCAGGGCAGAGAGGTACGCAGTCTGCATATAACCAAAAATGCACGGCGCATATAACCAAAAATGCACGCCAACAAGGTTTGGATTGAAAGGCCCTTGCCTCCCCCCTCCCCTCAGCAAAAAAGAGGAAGAAGAAAAAACAAGGGAAAAAGATACGTTTTTGCGCCCCTCTCACCCCCACCCCCCTCCAAAACGAGAACAAGCGCCAGATACGCCACTGGACACCTCAGGCATACTCAGTGGCGGATCCAGGGGGCCGAAACGGCCGCGGCCCCCCCCCCCCCCTATTGGCGGCGCAAAAAAAAGGGAAAAAAGAGGAAAAAAAGAAGAAAAAAAAAAGGAGAAGCATAAGAAAGGAGAAGAAAAAGAAAATAGAAGAAAAGAGACAAGAAAGAAGAGAAAAGAAACACAGAGAGAGGGGAAAAGGAAAGCGATCCTGGGCCCGATAGGAGGACACGTCCGCCAGGAAATTTAGAAATATAGCTAGAAAGATATATAGCGGAAAGAACGTACAAATTGGGCTTAGGGATTTCCTAGAGTGCATAAAATCACAATCTCACTTGGTCGCTACGCCCCCTCGCCCAATAACACAAAACTATGATATGACACTCAGCCCATGCTCCCGGCCGTGATTTATCCATGGTTGTTGCAATAATTTTTGTTCTTTACTATTTCTACTAACATTATTGTGTGCTATCACAATCATGATTGTTTCATTTTCCCTTTAAAGCAGGCGCGTAGCCAGAGTCGAGAATGGAACAACGAATCGTCTTCTTTCTCTAATAATTTCATTAAACTATGAAAGGTCAAAGCTTACGCGCTTTGCGCAAGAGGGGGGGGGGGGGGGGAGTGGGAACTGAATTCAGACAAGGATTAATAATCGAGAATGGTACAACAAATCCTCTTCTTTCTCTAATAATTTAATGAAACATCAAAGCTTCCACGTTTCGCGCGGGAGGGGGGAAACTGAATTCAGACAAGGATTAAGAGTCGAGAATGGAACAACGAATCATATTCTTTCTCTAATAATTGCATTAAACAATGAAAGGTCAAAGCTTCCGTGCTTCGCGCCGTAGGGGGAGGGGGAACCAAATTCAGACAAGGAAAAAGGGTCGAGAATGGTACAATGAATCGTCTTCTTTCTCTAATAATTTAATGAAATTATGAAAGGTCAGAGCTTACGCGCTTTGCGCAGGAGGGGGGGGGGGAACTCAATTCAAACAAGAAATATGAGTCGAGAATGATACAACAAATCGTCACTTTCACAAAATACATATTATGCTCATATTTTTGTTCGCTCATTTCGCTCACTAGCCGTATTGTGAACTAGAAAATTACCTTTTCGGGCAAGAGGCTTCAGCCCCCCCCCCACCCCCCCGATAAAAATGTATAACTTAAAAACGGGGAATGTTGATATCGGACAAGAGACATGAAGTGAGCTTGCCCCCCTTTCCAAAATTGTGCATGCTTGTAGGTACCGGCATCGTGCTTCTAATATGACCTTGTCAGTATTGGTATGTTGAGTTGAAAAAACGGTCTGCGCATTTTTCAAATTTCGGCCCCCCTCCCCCTATTGGAAAATTCTGGATCCGCGCCAGGGCGTACTGATGGGGGGGGGGGGGGGGGGGGGCTCAGTAGATACTAGGCGTATGGTCAGGTCCAATCCCGCTCAATAATTT
Organism: Strongylocentrotus droebachiensis; assembly: GCA_035222895.1. Classification (NCBI taxonomy): domain Eukaryota; kingdom Metazoa; phylum Echinodermata; class Echinoidea; order Camarodonta; family Strongylocentrotidae; genus Strongylocentrotus; species Strongylocentrotus droebachiensis. The sequence goes on along the minus strand of JAVYIG010000470.1, from coordinate 109,649 downwards.
GTAGGTCGATGAGTCCTAATAAAAATTACTTTCTACAAAAACATTATTGTCGTATAAACAATTACTAATCACGGAAGAGGTTTACGGTACACCATGTGTAAAGTCCTCGAGGGACTGAGGAAAGTAGATAGAGAATGGAGGTGAGATGAAAGGCGAGAAAGTGGAGGTTAGAAGGAAGAGTATCTTTCGGAAGTGAGTTTAGTCCTGAAAAGGACTGTAACCCAGAAGGTTTGGGCAGGATGAGAGGTTTGAGTAGAAGACTGGATTGAGTTGGAGAGTTGAGTAGGCGAGTAGAATTGCAGAGCAGGAGCAGGAGAGTAGACTCGACGTTTCGGACAGGTTGACTGTCCGTCTTCAGGAGTGAAACGTCGAGTCTACTCTCCTGCTCCTGCTCTGCAATTCTACTCGCCTACTCAACTCTCCAACTCAATCCAGTCTTCTACTCAAACCTCTCATCCTGCCCAAACCTTCTGGGTTACAGTCCTTTTCAGGACTAAACTCACTTCCGAAAGATACTCTTCCTTCTAACCTCCACTTTCTCGCCTTTCATCTCACCTCCATTCTCTATCTACTTTCCTCAGTCCCTCGAGGACTTTACACATGGTGTACCGTAAACCTCTTCCGTGATTATTCATACCACCATGCAAACCTTCAAACATCATCCAAACAATTACTAGTTTCTTAAATAGCAAACTAAAATGGATAATGGGTCTGCTTGGCTTACTTAATGTCTCAGTGGCGTAGCCTGGATAAGATCAGTCGGGGGCAGGGTGGTGGGGCAAGATTTTCAACAAGGAGGACAATTTACGATAGTATTACATGTGTGTTATGTTTTACTCTTTTTTTTTTCCTGTCACCACATGAGCGGGGGTTGGCTCTATATAATTCTCAAAGATACCAGATAAAATATAACTACTTTAAAAAGAGACAACTATTCAGGGCTATATGTCGCCCCCAACAGGACGAGGACGGGGGGGGGGGGGGGCACGTGCCCCCCCCCCCAAATTTCCAAGATCGGTTGAACTTTTTTAGACCCCCCTTTTTGTTTACCTCGATCGATTACATGTATGTGCCCTCCCAAACATCAAACTCTGGCTACGTGCCTGTACAGGACGCCATAGCTGTGGGGATGGCCTCCATCCAATATTTCCCTTTGTTATTATTATGTATAGCGACCCTCTTCTCGTTTTATGAACGGCGACCCTCATTTTGTTTTATGAATAGCGACCCTCTCCTCGTTTTATGAATAGCGACCCTCATTTCGTATTATGAATAGCGACCGACCCTCTACTTCTATTATGAATAGCAACCCTCTTCTTCTATTATGAATAGCGACCCTCATTTCGTATTTCGACCCTCATTTCTTATTATGAATAGCAACCCTCTACTCCTATTATGAATAACGACCCTCATTTCTTTTTATGAATAGCGACCCTCATTTCGTATTATGATCAGCGACCCTTGTTTCGTATTATGAATAGCGACCCTCTACTTCTATTATGAATAGCGACCCTCATTTCGTATTATGAATATCAACCTTTATTTCGTATTACGAATAGCAACCCTCTACTCCTATTATGAATAGCGACACTCATTTTGTATTATGAATAGCAACCCTCTACTCCTATTATGAATAGCGACCCTCATTTCGTATTATGAATAGTGACCCTCATTTCTTATTATGAATAGCGACCCTCATTTCGTATTATGAATAGCAACCCTCTACTCCTATTATGAATAGCGACCCTCATTTCTTTTTATGAATAGCGACCCTCATTTCGTATTATGAATAGCGACCCTCATTTTGTATTATGAATAGCGACCCTCTACTCCTATTATGAATAGCGATCCTCTACTCCTATTATGAATAGCGACCCTCTTTCTGTGTTATGAATACCGACCCTTTTGTAATATTATGAATAGGGACCCTCATGAATAACGACCCCGATTTCGTATTATGAATAGCGACCCTCTTCTAATATTAAGAATACCGACCCTCTTCTTTCATTATGAATAGCGGTCCTTATGAATAATGACCCTTACTGACCCTTTTCTCCAATTATGAAAAGCGGACCTTATGAATAGCGGTCCTTATGAATAGCGGACCTTATGAATAGCGGTCCTTATGAATAGCGACATTGACCCTGCAGTACAGTGGTCTGAAATCAGATTATTACTTACTGGCTCTATAGCTCTTAAAGAGAAGGTTGAGTTCTGGGAAGAGGTGAAAAATAATTTGTGAGCGTTATCATTCCTATTATGCAAGTGTGGAAGAACATCAGATAAGACATGTTCCCTTAAAAAGCATGGCTCTTCAAATGCCTTCATATTCTAAATATGTCATGTAACATCGTAAAACTCGGGAGAATAGCCTTTTTACGCCACGTGGTTGTGTAGTCCCATATACATCTTTCTGTGTACATTGTTTGTAACTTTACCAAGACTTGGCCAAATTTCTTATCATTTTGATGATTCCAGAACCTTGCAATACACACAAATTCTTATATGCTAGATGATCAACCTTTTCTGGTCGATTCCACACCGTTTCTTTCACAATGCAATCGCAAAACCAGAACTCAACTTCATCTTTTAGTCGATTCAACAACTAATAGTCGTTATTTTCCCACTTAAAGACATTTTCAAGCCCCCTTTTTTTCGGAAAGTTCTAAATTAATATTGTCTTTCAAATGCTGTTGGAATTTAACCTTTTCATTTTTGGGGCCTGCAAATGGGACATAGTACCTTTAAAGTTCCAGATATGTGTAAAACGTATTCCATTAGCAAATAATGAAATACTCAACTTTGCCTCTGAAGAAATAAAAATTCCTCATAGTTACGTGATATATTCTTTTTGTCAATACTCCTCTTTGAAAATCCATCGGCAAAGTGATTTTGAGAATTTTAATGGATATCTGCATTTAAAGTGAATTTTGATGTGGAATTGGGAAATCTTAATGAATTTTGATATTTGGAATCTCAAAGTTTGTGAATTTCAAAGTTTAAATTCATCCAATGTACAGAAAGCCAGTGCTTATTGTCTATGAATATACTCGCAACTTTGCCAGCCAATAGATATTAGCAGTTGTCAAGTTTAGGTGATATAATTTTGTTTTGTCAAGACTCCTCTTTGAAAATCCATTGGCAAAGTGATTTTGAGAATTTTAATGGATATCTGCATTTAAAGTGAATTTTGATGTGGAATTGGGAAATCTTAATGAATTTTGATATTTGGAATCTCCTCAAAGTTTGTGAATTTCAAAGTTTAAATTCATCCAATGTACAGAAAGCCAGTGCTTATTGCCGATGAATATACTCGCAACTTTGCCAGCCTATAGATATTAGCAGACTGTATCTTTCAACCGAATATAAACAGTGACTTGTTTATGTGTATATACTTATAGTGTTTAAGTGACATCCAGTTATTTATAGGCATCTGGAGCAGTATTCTGAAAATTGTTATACCGTAATAGTTTTTTGTAAAATTTTGTTGCATCTTTCCTCTCATCTCTTTAGCCCATGCTCACTTCAGCTGCTCATGTTATCCATATTTTGTAATGTTTGAATTAGACAAGGAAAATGTTAATAAAAGTGTTACTTGTAATTGTAACTTCAAGTGTTATTAAATTGCATTTCTGTTGTTGTGTGCGGTTTATAGTGATATGGTGTTTTTTTTATACATTTAATACTTGGTGACATGTAGTGAATTCTAAAGACACATGGAACAAGTCTTTTAAGGATTAAATTATCACAAGCAGTTCGTAGTGAGATCAATGGTCGCATAAATAGTTTTAATTCTTTTTAGATGGAAGTAATTTTATCTTGACTTTTAAAAAAATGATATATAGCATTGTATGCAATACATTATGACAAGCTCCTTGGCTTCTTATTGGTTCCTCCACAGCATTGGAATATTATTGCATTACCTGTATTATAAGTGTGTGATGTTTCTATTCAATGAGGAAAAAAGATAAATCAATTTTTTGGTCATTCAGAAATCACACTGTTCAGTTGTGAGGTCCAAAGACACAGAAATAAATAGTTGTATACTTTTTGGACATCAATTTTTTTAGGCACACAAGCCTTAATTTTCTTGACTTGGACAGGGTAGCTGATCGTCTTTTCTGCCACACAAGCCTCAATTTTCACGACTTAGGCGGATAAATGATGTGTTTTTGCGGGACACAAGCCTTAATTTTCCTGACAAAGTGGATAGAGGTAGACAATAATGTCTTTTGGGCATGCAAGCCTTAATTTTAATTTTAGAAACCAATCTCAACACATATTGTATTAAAAAACACACAAGATGCATTTTCATTTAGTTTTAGACAAACACACAAGAAGTTGGGAATTAAGACACACAAGTAGTCTTTAGAAGGAAAAAATGAAAAGACACACAAGATACCCCTTTTTCCAGACACACAAGACAAAAATCTCACAAGCATACTGTCGTGAGTAGTTCCGTCCGTCCGTCCGTCCGTACGTACGTCCGTCCGTACGTCCCGTTCTCGTGATCGCGTTATCTGAAGAACCAATTGATGGATTCCTGCCAAACTTTGGTCATGTATGTATCTTGCAGAGCCAATGAACTGATTAGATTTTGGGGTCATGAGGTCAAAGGTCAAAGGTCACAGGGCTCATTATGTATGCAAAAACTGCTTGTGATCGCGTTATCTGAAGAACCGATTGATGGATTCCTGCCAAACTTTGGTCATGTATGTATCTTGCAGAGCCGATGAACTGATTAGATTTTGGGGTCACGAGGTCAAAGGTCAAAGGTCACGGCTCATTATGTATGCAAAAACAGCTTGTGATCGCGTTATCTCAAGAACCGATTGATGGATTCCTGCCAAACTTAGGTCATGTATGTTACTTGCAGAGCTGATGAACTGATTAGATTTTGGGGTCATGAGGTCAAGGTCAAAGGTCATGCGGCTCATTATATATGCAAAAATAGCTTGTGATCGCATTATCATTAGAACAGATTGATGGATTCCTGCCAAACTTAGATCATGTATGTATCTTGCAGAGCCAATGAACTGAGTAGATTCTTGGGTCATGAGGTCAAAGGTCAAAGGTCATGGGCTCATTATGTATGCAAAAATAGCTTGTGAACGCATTCTCATTAGAACTGACAGATGGATTACTATTTAACTCGGGACATCTTGCAGAGCCAATGAACTGAGTAGATGTTAGGGTCATGAGGTCAAAGATCAAAGGGTCATATATGTATATGAGAAATTGCTTGTAATCACGATCTTCTGAGAACCTGTTAATGGATTACAATTGAACTTGAATTTGAAAAATTTCTTCTGTTTTGGTTTGTAAAACTGCTCTATGACGGAGGCATCATTTCGACTGCGCGCAGTTGAAGTTCCATCTAGTTTTTTATTTTTCTCGATTTTTTCCAGATTTTTTTTTCTTCCCGATTTAAAAAAAAAAAAAAAAAAATCCAGATTTTTTTTTTTTTTTTTTTTTTTTTTTTTTTTTTTATCCAATTTTTTTGTCATCCCTATTTTATCCGGATTTTCCAGATTTCCCTCTTATTTTCTCTATTCTTCCCTATCTTGCCCTATTTTTCCCCCAAGTTTGTCCCAATTTTCTTACTCGAAAGGGGGGAATGTTGTTAGATGCCATTTTTTCCCAGCCAATCCTCTTTTTTTTTTTACTCAAGGTGGGCGTGGTTGAGGGGAAAACAAAAAACCTTTTTTTTTTAGTGCTCACTATCACCCCTGTAGAAAGCTACTTTAAAGATTGAGATTGAGTCTGCAACGAACATTAACAAAGTAAAATATTTGAATATGAATTTGTTGTTAATTATTATGCACTTCTCTTAGCAGTTTTACTAATTTTTAATAGAATGACGTCATAGCAGGCAGATCATGTTATGATGTCGAGAGACTGGTAAAGTAAAGAGTACAGAAGCTCATCACATGACTTATCCTAATAGTTCAACATCTAGATAAATGCGCAATGAGGAGGAACATATTTTCTGCATCATTATAATAGCTGTGATCTAAAACGTAGAGCTCAAGAGATAAAGGGCTTACTAAATGTAGAACTGTTTCAAATATATTTAGCAAATATCAGAATGATGTGTTTCAGAATAATCCCTTTATGACACAAAAAATTGCTCCTTATACCATTATTAGGGATTGTTATTGTTTGTAAGTCAAATAATTATAATAATAATAGGCATTTATATAGCGCCATCTATTTAGACATTTCTATTCCTAGGCGCACAAGAAAAATTGAAAGAATGAGAGAGTTTGGATGAGTTTCATAGTGCCAAGTACAGGTGTTGTTACAAAAGATAAGATTTCAGCTTGGATATAAAGGTCTCTAAGGAAGTTATGATTCTCATGGGCTTTGTTACTATGTAGTTAAAATTTGTGTGGCTAAGTAGTAAACAATGTTATTTAGTAACTAATGGTTTTGTTTGGTTGTTTGTATTTGAAGGTGGAGGTGATATCCGATGACGAGAACGACGATGAAGACGATGACGATGATGTCATATCACTGACAGAAGACAAGTACAAGCCGACATCGTTGGAGAAGATGATCTCTCTGATAGCGTATCTTGTAGAGTCTTCCAGGACGGACCGAAGGCTGCTTCTCTCTCACAATGACTATGCTGTACTAGTCGGGGGAAAGGTATTAAAGAGAGAAATCTTCTCTGACAATACATTAAGATAGCCAAATTTATTTCATTCATCATAAAAGATATTTAGATAAAATTGTTTAAAGTAAAAGCAGAAAAATGAGGGAAATGATATGTAGAAGTTAGAGAATAATCCATAAGGAATATTTAAAATGTAGTCATTTTTAAAGTTATAATTGATCAAATGCAAATTAGCAACTGACGACATATCTTTTGAGGTCCTTCCCCACTGCCTTGTAATGGCATTCCATGAATTTCCATTTTCATGGTTATCAATGAAAAATAGATATTATTCTTAGTGTGTCTAATGATATATGTAGTGCACAGTTAAAGATAAACTTTAGTACCGGTAATGCGATTGCATTGTGAAAGAAAAGGTGTGAAAGGATCTGAAACAGTTGATCATGTAGCATGTAAGTATTGGTGTGCACTGCAAGGTTCTGGAGTCATCAAAATCATAATAAATTTGACCGAGTCTTGGTAAAGTAACAAACACTCACATAGAAAGCTATATATGGGACAACACACATGGTGTCGGGGATGGTACTACCTTGGTTTCCTTGTCTTTCTATGCTCATTACTCAGCCAGTATACATTTTCTTTTAAAATTGTTTGGCACATGTCATTTATTTGTAATCTTGAACATTCAGTGTAAGTTTCGTTTGATTCTGTGAGAATTAATTTTTTTTTTTTACCAGTACTGGAGTTTATCTTTAAATTGAAACATTTACTTCAGAAAAAATTATATGTCACAGAGTTGGCAATGTCTGCAAAAAAAAATATTTAGGGTTATGTCCATTAAACAATAAAGATATGCAATTGTTTTAGAGAAGGTGGTTATGTTTTGATTAGATGTCCACCATGTTGCAGATGTTGATAGAGTGTTGTGTTTCTTGTCTGTAGGGCTTTCCATTCCTGTTTCAACAAATCCGAGACAACATCAACCTACAGCAGACAAGGAATCTCATCTTCAGGCTCACTCGCTTTCAGCCTAAACTGGCTGAGCAGGTATGTATATGCATGCACCATTAAACCGATGCATTTAATGCACTTGTTAACATTGTTCAGATGAGAGTAAATGTTGCTAAGGTAGTGACTTTATGCTAGATGTACAATTAAAGATAATCTAAAAGTTTTAGTGAAAATGGACCATTATTAATGATACAACTTGGGAAAAACTGATTTGATCGATTCCTTAATTCTCCCAACTATATTATTACAATTTATTTACAGTTTATGTTAATGTTAATCGTCACAAAGCAATGAACTGGCTCTATATACCATTCTAGACAATTAAGTGTTGAAATATTTTTTTAAAAGCCTGTCTTATGTCTTATTTTCATGGAAAAACGGTTGGGAGAATCTACTGTTAGAGCGTGTCGCACAGTGACGCCTTCAAAGAAAACCATAAATATCTTTGTGGTTTGAGAATTTTTTCAAAATTGTTTGCATGTTAGAGGGTTAGTACAGTAGAAGGAATATAATAAGTAACATTTCAAACACGAATTACACAGTTTTGTCATCAGCCTTCAACAATGTTACCAAGTCATTTTAAATAGCTGTGGCAAATTTTATTTGTAAATGAATTGTAAGAAGCAGTTCTGTGGGGGGGGGGGGTGAAAATAATCAAACTTAGTGCAGCAGTGGACCCCTTTGCGAATTCCCTGATGTTTTGTATTAACAAAAGATAGAAAACAGTAGAGCTTAAACGCGTTTCCCATTTATTCTTATTTGCTTATTTTCAAAAGCTTTTTGCCTCGTAATATTCGAACAAGGCTTTAAGACTACTGTTACATAGGCATTGGGCAGCTCACTCATATTTTCCTGAAAATTTACATGTACTTATGTAGTTATTTATAAGATAATAATGATAATAGTTTATTTATTTGATTTGGAAGGAAAAAGCCTTCAGAAAATGCTCATATTTAGAATGTAGTATGACTTTTGAAAATGATTAAGTACAACCATTTTGATTATATGTACTTAAAAATGTATATCTGGCATTTTCATTATGTTTAAATTTTTGATGGCAATATGATTATTTTGTTTCAATCTTCTTATACAGATCATCTCCATGATATTCAATGCAATCAGCAAGCTTAGTCCTGAGGTAAATATAACCATTTTCTATTTCTCTTTCTGTATCCCTTCTTTACACTTCTCTTATACACTGATTGCTTAATGAACCATCTATTTTGTTCCCTTTGCTTTTGTCTATTTTATTCACAAATAATATCTAACGATATCAAATTATGAGACATTAATTTGATTAGAACGATTTAGTTGTGGAATATATCCAAGGTAACAGATATAAGAGTACTGAATTGTTCCATCTACCCAGTGCTTATGTACATGTATGGTAGTAAAACGTGGACTTTAGCCTCTGATACTGAAAAGCATTTGGAAAGTTGCAAAATATGGTTTTTAAGAAGATTTATGAAAATCCCTTGGACTGACAAAGTTAGTAATGAGGAAGTTCTTACACGAGCTGGAGTGCAAAGGAAAATGATACGTGAGATGTTGATTAGGCAGTTGAAGTTCATGGGTCACATTACACGTAAAGAAGGCATAGAGAATCTTGCGTTGACAGGGAAAATAGTGGGAAGGAGGAGTAGGGGAAGAAGGGGGAAACTTTAGATGGACAGTCTGCAGAAATTGTTAGAAGAGAGAGGAGTGAAAGAACTGGGAGTGGTGCTAATAGAGAAGGCTAGGAGCAGAGGGTTGTGGAACAGCATGATCGCCAAAGTCAATCGATATGGCACATAGAGAGAGAGAGAATAGATATTACAACCTGAACAATAATTACTGGGCTTATTTCAATCAATTGCACACATTTAGAACAAATATGATGCAAGATCACTTTTTTCATTTAAGGAGAAGAAACTAGAAAAGGAGAAAAATATATAAATACATTTAACTGCTTACAGGCAATTTCTTAAAATCATACCTGGGTGTTTCATACAGCTGTGCCTAAAGTGCTTTTCAAATGATTTAAACATGAAGAGCCAAATGGGGTGTCTAATCTAAATTAAATTGTAGCCAAAAATACACTTTGCATTAAAATGTTCTGTTAATAATGATAAGGTTAATCTACATCTGCATATTTCAACTTTAGCTTATACAATTAAAAGGATTTTAGAATCCCATTTAGCTCTTCATATTCAAGTCATTCGTAAAGTTATGCATGACTTTACGCACAGCTTTATGAAACACCCCGTGATATATTTTCTAGCGTCCTAATACCCACAGAGAGGAACAAGAGATTCCCAATAAAGGTAAGGTCTATTGTACACAGTAGATTGCAAATGAGGAGGTCATTATTTTGTTTGTTTGTTTGGTTTTACAGGCTGGAATCCCTTTCTTCAAGATGTTGTCCCTGCTGGTTGAACCGGTCCCACCGGGATGTACCTCCTTCACACCCATCATCCTTCAAAGAATATGGGATGTAAGTAATACAGTCAAACCTGTCTATAAAGACCACCCAAGAGAGACAAGAAAAGTGGTCTTTATAGGCAGGTAGTCTTTGTAGACAGGTGCCTACAGTACATGTTTCAACGAGAAACCATTTTTAAAGGGAAACACAAAATGTGGTCTTTGTAGACAGGTGGTCACTAAAGCAGGTTTGACTGTACTAGCAATATCTCTAGGGAAGTACCTCTTCAATTCTTAGAATGGATTGGGTTTCAAAGTTGAACACTACTTTGTATATCGGGCAAACCTGCTTGAATGACCACCTGTGTAGAGATAAAAAAGACAACCTGTCTAGAAAGAACGCAGTTTTTGTTCCCCTTGAACTGTATTTGTTGTTGAAACATATATTAAAGGAGCCTGCTCATAAAGACTGCTTGTTGTCTCCCTTGAGTGGTCCTTATACACAGGTTTCACTGGAGTATCTTTTTGATCCATTTGAATCCAACTTTAGATAAATGTTTCAATAAGACACATGTAAATTGTCCTACTGACAGGTGGTTTTAAAGTTCATGTTTGTTCAACATTATGTGCTTGTTATTGTTGTTGCTATTTTCTTCTCATATTTTTTTGTAATTTTATTAAGTAATAATCAATATTGCTTTATGCTATGAGATGCTCATGCCCTGCAAAACAGATTATTTCCCTAAAATGTCTTCTTTGTTTTATAATTGATTGGATCTGTGTCCATCGTTCAGATACCAGTAGATGTTACAGTGAAGCCAGCCAGCCAGCAGGTACTAAAATGATTTGTGGTCCCAGAATAAGCTAGCATATCCAGTCTGAATTCAACTCATTGTCCATCTGTTTCTGTATAGATTTCAGAGTACAACCCCCAGCAGGTCCTGGACTGGTTAGCAGCCCAGGTCCCTCGGAACAAGCTAGCCCATCACTGGGTCCTACATCACATAGACAGATGGGTGGAGATGTTTCTCATCCATCAAAACAACAGGGTTCGTAATGGTAAGCTTTGATCTAAATTGTTTCTCAAAGTAAAGGAAAGAGCTTAGTCCAAGTCCTAGTTCAAATTCTGGCTGCAAAAACGATTTATTTGGTACTTCTAGCTTTCATTTCAATTGTAAATGGGTAATTCCATAAATTAGGGACCCACTTTGTGACATTTTTGGTGTCCCACTGAGTAAAGACTTACATGGTAGATTGAGATTGTAAAGTGACTTTCGAGCATAATATTGCATCCTCTTACCTAGAATCACTTAACAATCTCACTCCACTATTTAAGTCTTTCCTCAGAGCCACAAATACGTGTGGGTTCCTTATGTAAGTGGGACACCAAAAATGTCACAAAGTGGGTCCCTAATTTATGGAATTACCCAAATACAAATAGTAAAATAATCAATGATATGCATTATTATAAACATTTTGCCTATTCTCCATATAAGAAGAACAATGTTTCAAATAGAAGGGAAGTTTGATTGAAATAATGTTCACATTTTTATTGATTTAAAACAAAATGTTGTTTGTATTTGTTCTCTACTTTGTAGCTGCTGCCTTCCTCCTCATCTCCCTAGTACCTGATCCTCACTTCAGACAATCATTCAGGTCAGCGAGGTCACTCCATAGTCCACAGAGAGAGATCAGAGTAAGTACATCATTTGGCCTGTCCTCATCAGCTTGAGATTGCCAGATAGCCCGCTATTTCTGATCTGGGAAATAAGCCCGAAGTTATAAATTGCATCTTCATCAGCTGGAAACTCGACCTCGAAACTCAAGAAATTAACTTGAGATATTTTGCTCAGCGTTCGCGCATAGTGCGAGTCTTCTGGCTGGTGAAGATGCACCAGGCAAATAGCGGGATATTTTGCAAACTAAAATAGCCCAAGATATCTTGGGATGATTATCTCGACCGAATATCCTGCTAATTGCAACTGCGGGCTGATGAAGACGCAAATTAACTGGATAATTTGCGATCAGGATAGTTAAAATAGCGAGTTATTTGGCAATCTCGAGCTGATGAAAACAGGCCTATTGTGCACCTCAGCCCTGTCTTATCGGCTGAGCCATCGATGGCATTCAGATCAGTCAAAAGTCCTCTTATCAGTCACAGAGTTACAATCTTCTATCTGTTTTAATAGTATAGAGAACATAATAACAGATTTAAAGGTACAGTTCAATTGAATCAATCGTAACTCTGTATAAGACGAGCCCCATTTTATCAGATTTAGGTCACTCGTCAAAGGTCACTCGTCTACTGTCTTGAAATCAGTGCATTCTGGGTACTTTGAGCTCATGTGAGCAAGAGCTGTGCTTCACCCGGATTTCTCCTTTGAATGTCTTTGTCTTCATAATGTTTTTTTTTTTGGGGGGGGGGGGGGGGTTCATAAAGACGAGGGGGAAAAGGAAGATACAAGATTCTTTGTGAAAAGGCATAAATTTTAGTCTCCTCTGCTAGTTATCGTCACTAAATAGATTATGAAAGTCAATTTGAAAAAGATTTATATGCAGAGCAAATTAGAAAGATTGCTAGTGTACTTTCAACTAAATATCTTGAATATTCTTTTTTGATTTCAGCTGGCCCCAGAGTCCCTGATTGTGTTGCATCAGATCTACTCACTGCTTCTATCACTTCTCCCCAGAGCTAAACACTATGTTGGTAAGTTGATTCAGATCATGAGAGACCATTCTTACAGGCTCAAAAGACTGTAGCTCCTGCTTCCTGATCAAAGCAGCAACTTAGAATTGTTATGCCTCAGCAACGAAGTAGCCAGAGGCATTATGTTTTTGGGTTGTCCGTCCATCCGTCCGTCTGACTGTATGTCCCGTCCTCGTGATTACGTTATCTCAAGAACCGATTGATGGATTCCCGCCAAACTTAGATTTTAGGGTCATGATGTCAAAGATCAAAGGGTCATACATGTAAATGAAAAATGGCTTGTAATCATGATATTCTGAGAACCTGTTAATGGATTACAATCAAACTTGAATTTTTAAAATTGCTTCTGTTCTGGTTTGTAAAATCGCTCTCTGGCAGAGGCATCATTTTTTATTCTGCGCAGTCGCAGATCCAGCTAGTTAGTATATAATTGCATTTTAAGAACTCAGGTCAAAGGACCAGAGTAAATGTTCTGGAGTCTTATCAAAGTTTACATGTGCCTTAAAATGGATTGTGTCCTCTCTTTTAGCATATGTACATGCTTTTGCAATAAATGAGAATGATAAAGATTTATTTTTAAAAATTCAGTGTAACAAATTACTATTTTTATCTTTGAGAGCTAGATCATTATCAGCCTCTTTTTCTTTAAAACTCATTTCATTTGCATTTAATCTATCTATCTATCTCTCTTTCTACCTATTTAGTTATTCAATTATTTACTTATTTATTTTATTTATTTTGTATCTTTATGTATTTATTGTTGGTTATCATTCATATTTGGGTGTATTTTCCTGTATTTTCCAGATGTAACAGCACACGGTACCTCCAAGCTTGTAGCGTACTTTGCTGTCCTCAATCACTGCCTTATATCACGAGCTGAGAAGAGAATGGTAAGATTGCTGCCTTCACAAGCAACAAGTCATATTGAGAACTATGTGAATCAATTTAGTAGTGAAATTATTATGTTTCTTAAAGTTAGATAAACTAAACAGGAAAAGAAATATGGTGTCCATAAAATACAGTGTAAAAAATTAAGATATGAAGAACTTGGGGTAGACTTACATTGTGCTGAATTTTGCCCTTTTTATTTTTTTATATTTTTTTTATTTACAGATTACTGTTTTGAGACTTTCAATTGTTTTGCATTGTTAATGCATTTAACTTCCCTTGGAAAACAATTCTTTTTGGTAGGCAAAAGTAAAAGGCAGGTACGTTTTCCTGTTTGAATCGTAAATACTAGTCTGAAGATTTGAAATGATACCTTGATAATAAACCAAAGATTGTATTTTTGTTTTCTCCATTTCAGTTCTCAGCCCATTTCATGGATCTCTGGAATCTGTACCAACCCAAGTTATCTGAGCCACCCATCTCATGCAATCACAACAAACAGGTACGTAAGCCAACCATATTGACCATTCTCATGTCAAATTAAAGATTAGGGAAACCAGCAATGAACATAGTTTGATGTGGTATACACTGATGAGTGTACCCATAATCGCATAGTATAGCTTTGTAATTTATTGCCAATACATTGATCGTATGTGATGTGAAGCGAACCTAGCATGATCATAGAGAGTTATGTATGACGACCCTGCGACTATGATTGATGTGTGGAGTATATGTCATCACTTGCTGCGCAATCGACCCATCGATGGATCCAGTGCACAGATTTTTTTTTTAATGACAGATATTCAACCCTAACTGTACTGGGGGGGGGGGGAGACTGCATAAATTATCATTATTAATTACATCTAAATAACTATTTTGTGTTAGAAAAGAAGTTACATATGATTAATGAGTTTCAACATTCAAAAAGTGAAGTCTGACAATTTTTGCAATGATTCTAGTTATATTTGCAAATTTGACATTCATGAATGCGTAATTTGCGTATTAATAATTTATGCAAATTAACCTATCATTTTCAAGTATAAAAATAATGAAAATTCATGAATTTGAAATGAAGAAACATTTATTCAATACATTTTCAAGATTCTTCACAAGTCTAGAGACAAATATGTGGAATTTTCTGTAAAATGCATAAAATTGGCATTTTGCATAATTAATTAGCTATAATGACAACAATTTGCATATTAGGGGGGGGGGGGGTCCTCTCTGCCCCCCCCCCCCCCCCCCCCAGTCAGGGAGGTGCTCAAAATAGCGCAGTAAAATAAGTGTTTAACTACACTATTATTGTTTCATCCTCAGGCTCTGTTACAGTTTTGGTACAATACCTGTGTAGACTATCCAGACAACGTAGAACTCATCATCACAAACCCAGTTGTAATGAAGCACATCCCATACAACTACATTCTGTAAGTAAAAAATATATATGTTAGATTAGATTTGCAGGAAGAGAAACTGAGTGTAAATGAACAAATTAAAGCTGTGACAAGGTTTCTGTGCATCCGCAAGCCTTCTGTAAAAAGTTTCTGTAGTTTTGAATTATAGGGGGAAAAGGCTTTCTACTCATCAAAAAAGTATTGATGTAACATTGATGTAACACAAGACAAACTGTTGATGCCACAGGTGTGTGTAGTCCCTATATACCTATATGTATGCAGTGTATTTCTTTGTATGTGATTTACAACAAAATTTGGTGACTTTGTAGCATTTCTATGATTAAAAATCTCACAATAAAAAATTGTTACATTCTCAATAATCAACTGTTCTTCTGAAATTGTAGACAGTTTATTTCCGAAAGCAACTCTATGACTAGAAATCAATTTTTTCGTGAATTCTGTAAAGCCTAATGATGAATTGGAAATCTCACTTTGTAAAGACAATGTAAAGTGTGATTGCACGTATACCTTGTCTCTTTTCTAGTGCCGATCATGATGATCAAGAGGTGGTAGTATTCAACCGCATCATGCTACCAGCGTACTACGGTCTGCTCAGGTTATGCTGCCATCAGAGTCCACAGTTTGCCAGGATGCTTTCAACGCATCAGAACATGCAATGGGCTTTCAAGTATCTCACTCCACATGCTAACCAGTACCCCATGGTGCGTACAAGACAAGCAGTCTCAAATCGACTCATTTGATGATAGATGGATAAATGGTTTATTGATTTTTTAAACATTTTTAATGTCATTTAGGCAAATCTGAGTTTCAATGATTTTACAAAGACAGAGTTCAAAACATTTAATCAGCATTGACAAATTGGCAAAAACATATAATAATTTACAATGATAGACTTTTGCAACTATGATGCAAGTAGCAAGGCTTCCTGACTGAATATTGTGTACCCGAGGTCAAAATTGAAAAAGTAGCTTTGCAGCATTCCAGGGAGGTAATTTGGGAGAACTAGAACAGTTTTGTAGGATGAAAGTATGCTTTGATACAACACTAACGTCCTTTGACAAGACATTTATCTACATTTCATGATTTGCCACACTCCACCCAGGTGAGGTAAATGGGTACCTGGTAGAATTATTCCTTGAAATGCACTGGGCTGATAACGGCTGCTGAAGGTAAAGCTGGGGTGATGATTTCCAAAATTCTTTGCAGGAAATGATATGCCAGTGATCTGCAACAATTTCACCATTCTTTATTGCCTCAAGGAAATAGGGTTGGGGTTGCAATAAGTTTCAAGCTTTAGGGTTAGGGTTACGATTAGGGATAGTTTTTGGTTCAGGGGTGTATTTAGAATTCAATTAGTGTAGGACATTGACCACAGAGCAATGGTTGCTGTGTAGAATGTGTCTTGCAGTCCTCGGGAAATGATCATCCATCTATCAACATTGTTTCTTGATCAGGTTGTAGAAGAGCTGTTCAGGATGATGAAGCTCTTTGTGACGAGACGAAGTGACATCGATGAAGAAGAGGAACACATCACTGAGTTCAAGAAGATGACTCTCCTCTGCTACCTGGAATGTCTAGAGAGGAGCTCATGCTGGACTACACTCATTAGGTATGTCTTTATCAGCTTGAGATTGCCAAATAGCCCGCTATTTTTGATATGGGAAATTAGCCCAAAGTTGCAAATCGCGTCTTCATCATCTCGAGACTTGACCTCGAAACTCGAGCTCGAGAAATTAGCTCAAGATATTTTGCTCAGCCTTTTGCGCATAGTGCGAGTCTTCGGGCTGGTGAGGACGCACCGGACAAATAGCGGGATATTTTGCAAACTAGCCCAAGATAACTTGGGATGATTATCTTGACCAAATATCCCGCTAATTACAACTGCAGGCTGATGAAGATGTGAATCAGCTGGATAATTTGCGATCGGGATAGTTAAAATAGCGGGTTATTGGGCAATCTCGAGCTGATAAAGACAGGCCTATTAGGTATGATCAAATCAGTTGAAGATTTGTAGCCCATTCCCCATCTTTATATCCACACCTGTTTTATGAAACCCCAAATTCATATTTTGTAGCTCATGAATTAATGATATGCTCTGCACTTACGATAGTTAAATCAAATTTTATTTCCCACTTGTATTTGTTGTATCACTTTTCTAATATATTCACCTAAACATGGCCAATTAAAACATATATTCATATATTTGTTGTAACATATATTCATATATTCATTGTAACATATATTCATTGTAACATTTATTATTTATACATCTGTTTTTCTTGTGTTTCTATACAGTGCCTTCAGGTTATTAATAGAGAATGATGAAGACAGATCTGTGGTGCTAAGTAAGCAAGGTCTTAGCAGACTAGCTGATGTAAGTACTTCTAATTCATTTTAGAATACAATTTTATTTACCCCTCATTAATTACTTTACCAATGTTTCTACGTATTACTGTATTGTTATATGCAAGTTGTTACTTTCTATACCACCAGATTTATAAATATATATTATTTATATTACATGTCTTTTAATCATGATTTGTGAATTAATTAAACCCCTGGACATGATCATTTTGCTTTTTACAGTGCATACCAGAAAAAACGGAACCGAGAAATATTGATGTTTTATTATAACTTAATCACAATTATAATTAATAATTGACACATATTTGTAAAGCTTAGATCCTCCTCTTTCATTTGATGCAACTCATATGATGTATATTTCATGCATGGGTGATTAAAAGCAATTTAAAGAGACGAAACCAAAAAGTCATTTGCCGGACGGTATCTGAATTTCAAAGAGAAAATCACATTTCTAGAAAGTTCATTTTCTGCCCTTTAATATGACACCTCAATCAGCGGTTGTATATAACATTCAATCTTATCTTAATATTGGCTTTGCTTTGCCCATCATCATCATCAGGCTTTCTTCACCCTTCACATGATGTACCATGAGGCTACAGCCTGCCATGTAGCGTGTGAGCTAGTAGAACTTCTCTCAACCACTACTGCAGTCTTACGAGTGGCCATTCAGCAACAAGACTTGAAAGGTAACAATCGTCTCCCATGATGGGTTCATGACATATCGTGCATACAAGCTCATACGATTATACATAGAAAGAGGCATTAAATGTGTACTTGATATACCTAAACAGAGCTGCCAACCAGTACGAAATAATCATATTCCGTTTAAAAAAATTAAGAAGTTGACAGTACGATTTTCCTCAATAAAATTGTTAGTATTTGTGTGTGTGTGCCTTTTTCAAAGACAAATGCCCATTCTGTCCTGTAAAGTATCCTATAAGCATCTTACATTGGCAATTTGGGGATGTTCATTGGTTCCTCGAAACACATCAGTCATGACGAAACCATACATATTCAACCAATGATCCATACAAAAAAAATTCTGTATGTAGAAGCTGTAAGAGGCATTGATCCATGTTTTTTTTTAATTTAAATACAATTTTTGTCAGTAAAATACAACTTTTTTGATTAAAGAATACAGTTTTTGAACTCCAGAGGTTGGCAGGTCTGCCTAAAATGCTGTGAGCATCAAATGTGGTAGTCTATGTAGTAGTTATTAGTGTTATACAATTACAAGTACATGTATTCATCATCATATTATTGTTGTTTTTAATAAGTTAATCTTCTTTTTCTTGTTGTGTTGTTGTTATTATCAAGATGATGATGATTAGATCATTTGTCAGCAGTTTAGTTTGCAAACAGTTCAAGGCCCCGTCTTACAAAGAGTTGATATCAATCGCAACTTATTTGAGATTGATATCAATCGCAACTATGTACATAAGAGATAGGACACTGTAAACTTGCGATTGATTTGGAGCAATCGTAACTCTTTGTAAGACTGGGCCCAAGTCTCATATGTGCCCCAAGTACTGTACCAATGCAAAGTGCATCCAGATGATTAATACCAATCTTCATTATGTTGGCCTTGTAGAAGTGAAGCAATCACTACTTCAGTTTCCTGAGAGGATGGACTTTGCCCACAAGCTACTTACATTACTCAACTCATATACCCCAGATAATGTCAGGACAGAGTGTGTCGGTAAGTACTCATTCCCTCTCTTATCTTTATCAGGGTGCTTTCAATAACACCGTTTGAGTTTTACTACGAGTTACAGCACTTCAGATTACAAGCAAAAGCATTGAGTCTGGAAATTTTTTATCTAAAATTGCTTTGAAATTCTGTTTTTATCTTGATTTTGGGTTTATGTATAAAACAAATATTTTGTTTATTTTTTGGCCCTCAACAACTAGATTTATTGGTAAAAAAATTTGTAGATGTGTGACATCGTTCAGAGTGAAGTACTGTATGGTTACAGGAACAGTAATCTAAAAAATCTGAGGTATTCAAAGCCTTTCTGTGAAAGACAAAGCCCATTCAGATACAAGTTTAATAGTGTGACATCGGTACAAAGGTGAATTGCCATTTGGTCTATAACCAGTTCGTCTACTATCTACGTGGTCTTATAATTATTTTGTTTACTTATCATTTGGTCTAATAAGCATTTAGGCTGATAGTCATTTGGTCTTATTTCCATATGGTATAATCTCGTAATAGTCTACTACCAATTTGGTCTATTGTTCATTTAGTCTAGTAACCAGTTTGTCTAATTCCAAGTTTGTCTAATGCTCATTTCGTGTACCATCCATAAGGTCTAATAGTCATACAATGATTATTATTATATATGATTGAATTATTATTAGACCAGATGGATTGTAGCCAAATGGGCATTAGACAAACTGGGAATTAGACCAACAGAAAATTAGACAAACTGCTATAAACCTATTACGCTACGATATGCAGCCAATAGGGCCCTTTATCCTAATTTGGTTCCTCAATCAGGAAAATGTACCATTATTGAAGTTTAATATCTAATCCTAGTTCAGGGTCTTTTAAAATCCAGCGGTAGCCTATTCATAAAGAGTGCAATGTAATAGTAAATCTTTCAGTTCTCATCAATTCTAAACTTACAAACTCCAAACTGTTTTGTGCAGAGTTGATATTGATATCAAGTTGCCTTAGATTTGAATCAAGTGCAACTGTTCATTAGGTGGGTCCAGTCTAACCAACAGTTTCTGTAGCACCATTCTCTGATGTGTTCACAACCGTTGTGGTATATTCGTGAAGCAAGTTTCTCTCATGATTGAACATTTTTATTTTCAGGTGTTCTTCACAGCATGGTGACGCTCTACCCACATGACTTTGTACAGAGGGTTGTACCCCTGATGCATCATGCTCATCGACAGTTCCAACAGCAGTCAAACATTTCAGGTGAGTTGATGCTTTTAAAAATCCGCTAGGGAGGGAAAAAAATGGCGTAAGTAGTCACCGAAGAAAATTCATGACAACTGATAATTATGGACAAATTATATATGGATGGACAGATTTCTCTTGAAAAACACAAATAATTTGCTGAAAAATCATATAGATATCATGGAAATTTTGTGGCTAGCTGTGTCTTGCATCTGTCGTCACGAATCATCTCTACGGAGGACCGCTGAAGGCAGACAATCTGGATCTCAAAATCAACAATTTTGAGAGATGATTACTGCGGGCCCCAAACATATTTTGAAGAGGGAAGTTGTTATATTTGATCAGTAAGGCTTCCCCTTTGCAATGATATGAATTTTGGTTCAATTAAAAACACTTTTGATTCTTCGGGTGACTACTTTAAAATGTATTCATAATTTATTTTAGGATATGTATACTTCCATGAAATGCTATGTTGGTCAATCTAGCATTGCCTTCAAATTTTGGGGATGTATATCTCAGTTGGAGGAGTCATTAATTTGAATTACGATGCTCTATGTTTAAGTTGTATCGTCTGGACCCTACTTCCCAAGAAGAATGCCTAAACCACTGCTGAACAAGACCACGTTGAGGGCGCCCCGACCAGAGCTACAGATGTTCTTGCATCCAAGTCAGCTGGAAACCTCACATGTAAGATATGAACCTATGATTCCCAAAATAAAGTAATTGTCAATTTGCACACAAAAACAGTGAATATAAATTTCAATTTTCATCATGAACAGACATTTTTGGTAGTTTTTCGGTCTCATCAGCGCCTTTGATTAGGCAACTAGATATTGGCGCTTTATAAATACCTGGATTGGATTGGATTCTGCATTGCCAATTTAGAGATTTTAATGATTTGTTTTGTTTTCAATTACGTCACTCTTATTTATGAATGCCACAATGTATTGCAACAGAAACAGACTCACATTTTCAGCTTTATTTGCACTTTGTGCTCATGTAGAATTTGTAATTGAGAGCATTCTGAATGAAAAGGTGACACTAAGAGATTCAAATGATTTCATTTCCTCATGCAAAACATAATACAATGAATAAGTATAATACAACAAAAATATACAATGAAACGACAAATATAATAAAAATAGCACGAGAAAGGAGGAACTAACTAGAGGCAGAGCTTGTTGAAGTGTTAGTTCTTCAGATGCTGTTTTACAATATATCCTGAAGAATGTATACTTAAAAAAGCTGTTATGTACTTGATTTTTTCCTCCTTCCTTCTTTGACAGGGAGCTGATCCAGAGTATGATAAGACTCTGCTTGACTTCTTTGGTCCTTATCACAACCTTGTGGAGACGCTGTGCTATGCAGCCATGCATAACAAGATGCTCACAGAAGAGATCATAGGACTGAGTAAGTAGCATTTCACACATCTGCAAAATGTCCTTTTTTCCCAGAAACTAAACCGCTTCCTTGGTTTCCAAAACCAGGGCCCTTCCTTTTAGAGTTGTTATTAATCTTTAACAATTCTAAATTTTCCAATCAATCACAAATCTGCTAACTCCTATCTATTTAGTACAGAATTGTGATTTGATATCAGATTATGATTGATTTGAACTGTATATAAATATTTTGGCCCAGTAATGAATAGAACATTCTGATTTTTTTAAATAATAATGTTATAAGAATGCATTTAAAGATTTGGATGTGTAGTGTTGCAAATAGAAATTGTGATTTTAAGGATAGAGAACAACCGACAAGTAATGAAAACTGTTGCCTAACATCAAGTATGGAATAGCTAGAATGATTGAAAGAGGGGCATGTGATATGAATAACATATCGAGCCCTTGTTACCTTAAGCTCATTTATCATCAACAAGATGTCACTATGTGCTGCTTTCCAAAATGTTGGTTGTTAATAATAATAGTCTTATATTGCGCTCATGTCAGGCTGATTGACACTCCTGGCACTCCATTATCATAACCCTGGCTTTAGCACGGCTGCCGTTACGGCGCTCAAGCATTTCAAGGAACTAATTCCTGCCAGGTACCCATTTACCTCACCTGGGTGGAGTGTGGCGATTGTAGATTAATGTCTTGCCAAAGGACATTGGTGCTGCGACAGGGATTCGAACCCAGTACCTTGTTGTTCACAGTCCGGAGACTAATCCACTAGACCACAACGCCTCTAATGTTGTGGGATAGTTATTATTTCTTCATTCACCAATTGTTTTCTCCACATTGACATGCAAGTGGTAATAATTTGCACTGATATTCCTTGTTCTGTTACAGGTGTACTGGTAGCATATGAAGGAATTCCATTGCAGCTGGACTGGTTTGCCAAATTCTGGAAGACCATCTATCACACACAGGTAGAAATCCTTGGTCTGATATTTCCCCTTCCATGCATAGGGCTGTTAATCCTGGTTATGGATATCGACTAAGTATTGATATATAGACTAAGAATGGCTAGATTTTGACTAAATACAGCATTATATTAAAATGTAGAACACCCTTTTAACCAGTTTCATGGTACCCGTTCTTATCTATTGCTATACTGCTATCGGTAGCACATCCCTTAAAAGAGACGCAATTTTACAAACAGGTGGCAGTTATTAACTAGACTAATATGAATGCCAAAGAAGTATGTGGCAAATCCAAGTACAACTAGAAAAACTTTAAACCTTATGAAGTATGAAGAAAGTAGAAAATAACATAAATCTGTGCACATGAAACCGAGATGGACTTTGGTTCCACGCAGACTCTATTTCATTCAAGCGCTTACCAGTGCGTGGAGTAATCTACTCATAAGCCACCTTTACATGTATGTTCATTAACAGTGTATTTAAACTTCCAAAATCTCTTTAAAGAAGAAATGTTTGAAGCTCATTATGTTGAATATAATATTACAACATGGAACTACTAACGTAGAAAAATATAAATGTTTCTTAGTGATTGGTAGACTTTAATGATATATCACTGACCGTTGTTGATCTCACTGACCATTGTTGATATGACTGACCGTTGTTGATCTTGTTATACCTTTGTATACAGGGTACAAGAAGAAATATTTGAAGCTCATTATTTTTAATATAATATTACAACATGGAACTACAAACATAAAAAAATATCAATGTTTTTGAGTGATTGGTAGACTTTAATGATATATCACTAACCGTTGTTGATCTCACTGACCATTGTTGATATGACTGACCCTTCGTTGTTGATCATGTTATACCTTTGTATACAGGGTAGTGAGAGGGACGCTATTGAGCTGCTATGTAGTCTACAGTCCTTCCATGACTACGTAGAGAGTGTCCTCCTAGATGAACGAACATTCCTCAACAATGTACATGTCACATCCTTTTTCTGTATATTCTTTCCCAGGGTGAGTATAGTGTGTTTGTTTATTTATTTTTTTATTTTTTATTATTCCCACTTTATCAAAGATAACATAATTTAACATAATGTACATGGTAATAATTATGACAAAAGATAACAATCATGAGTATGATAAATACATTGAAGTTAAACAAAGTGTGGGATCTACTAAAAAGCAAAGCTTGTATTATGTAGGTCCCAGTTAATAGGTTTGTATATAAATAGGTTTGTTTATAGGATAGCAAACTCCAATTTTCCCCAGATAATGCTAGAAAAATTATTATGTGATGACAAATTTTTAGTGTTCATTTTGAAGATGAATTCATTCTCGTTAAAATGCTACCAAATACATGTATGTTATGATCTGTCATGCATGAATGAATAGGAATGGTAAAAGTACTTTGTTCTCGGATGTAATGAATGATTGATATCATTAGGTTAAGATAATAAAGTACAATGCAAAAAGAAGAAGATAAAGACATGAAATGAGGATGTAATCTGTTACGATGTTTCTTTTTTCATCATGAAACATGTTTGTATTAATGAAATGAGTGTAGAGTGCAGAATTAGCCCTAAATAATAGCATGAAAGCACAGAGGGTTTCAATAGATGGCCATTCATAGTGTTTATCACCATATCCCACTATCATAACATATCAAATTTGACATTGCTAGTATCCAAATCTAGATATAGATATGGTCTAGTGGATATGTCATCAGAATATGGATCAATGCTTCAGAGTAGTTTTATACTGGAAATACTTTTAAAATCCAAAGCCATCGGTAAAACTATCCCACATGGAATACACTGTGGCTCAGGGAGAGACTTTGATTGGCGTATAACAAGATGAATTGTGAATTTTCTTCTTTGTCAGGTGTATCAACATATTCTGTGCAATAACTGGGATACAGTTGTCAAGACGATATGCAACAATGTGTTATCAGAGCGAGAGGATATCGCTGAGTATGACAGACATCAGCTAGCCATCGCAGCTTATAAGCTAAACGGGGTAAGAATTTCTGTGTTGTTTAATTGGTGTATATGAAAGACTGTCCTCCAGTGCTGGCCTAAAGGGTCAGTTGACAAAGAAGTAATATACAAAGAAATTTACAAAGAAATATACATGGAAATATACAAAGAAATATACATGGAAATATACAAAGAAATATACAAAGTAAAATATACATAGAAATATACAAAGTTATATACAAAGAAATATACAAAGTAATATACAAAGAAATATACAAAAGTAATATACAAAGAAGAAATATACAAAGGCATTTTACATTAACATTACAAACTCTATCATCACTTTAGCCTCATTATCACAATACCTCAAGAAGAATTAGAGGTATGAATTTCACACACGGTTATAGTGTGTATCACCAGAGGTAGAAGATCTGAGTAGATTTCAGATAACTAACCCAAAGGCCAAAGGTCATAGTGGTCAATATCTGAAAATTTAGGGTTCAGCCTCAGTATAGCAAAGTCTCAAGTACGGTTTGAGCCATGAACTTCAAACTTGTTATTGATGCGCAGCATCATAGTGAGATATATTGATTAGATTTTGGGTAAAAGAAAGTAAAGGTAAGCAAGTCATTGACATGAAAATAAAGGTTTTTAAAACTTTTTATGACCAGGTCAATGACTATTCAATGACTATTTTAGCTGTGAACTTTAAAACTGTAACTAGTATGAATCATTATATACCTCACTTAAGAAATCCAGCCATCTGATTGGTCGAATTGCATTCATAAACTTCAACTATTTCTGTAAAATTCCCAATAACCATGGTTATTGGGAAAATAGTTCAGTCTCCATGGTTACCCCATAGGTTTACATGTTAAAAAATGGTCTGAGCGATCGAGGATACCGCGTACGTGTGCGAAAAATTGGTCGGCAATTTCAATACAATTGAATCTCGATCGATCTTACCGACAATTTTATCTTGCATTGTTGACATGAAGACGAAAATAAACTTCCAAAAACAAAAAAACAACATCTGCCGATAGATCTTGATCTAAATTCGTGCCAATATGCATTGCAAAAGTAAAAGAAGGGCCTGTTTATATGGAGCAGCCGCGAAGCATCCTCCACTCGAAACCGTTTTCAATCCATTTTAATGTATATATATAAGAAAAAACTACTGTGTATTTAACAGAGCGCGATAGCCGAGCGGGTTAAGGCGCTGACTATAGTTACATCACCTTTTGTACGCAAGAGTTCGAATCTCATCTTCGACAAAAGTTTTTTTATTTTTTATTTTTTATTTTTAAGTCTATTTTTTTTCGGCATATAAAAGTATTAATGACTGCTTTAATATTCGAGAAATAGTTGTTTTATTACGCTCTCGGGAAGGTTACAATTGGGCTATTGCCCTCGGCACGCCTCGGGTAATAGCACAATTCTAACCTTCCCTTGAGCGTAATAAAACAACTATTTCTCTCAAAGCAGTCATTAATACTATACTGTAGGGGGGGGGGGGGAGAGCAAGTGATCAGATTTTGATTTTATCAAGTCAGAGGTCATAAAGATTATAAGCTTTTTGCTCTCATTGAGATATTCCGAGAATAATTAAAGCCTGGATCTTAACTGAATTTAGGCGGAGGGAGGCATATTGGAGACGCATTCACATTTGTCTTGTTTCATATTTACTATGTGTGTTTGGGGGTATGATGAACACCGATTCAATTGATGCTGTTCTTCCTACAGGATGCGAAAGCTAATGTGCTTAGATTAGCAAGTGTGCGCTTGTAAAAAATGATGCCTGGCTGGAATGCTCCCCAGGGAGTGGAGAATGTGCATACATTGTGTGCGGGTAAGCCTGAATCAGATGACCGGGGTAATGAAATGATTGCAGGGCCCTCAGGGAAAACAGTATGAATACTGATGAGGCTACCCTGATATATTATTATTATTATTATTATTATTATTACAGGACTTGAGAGCTCTCCTTCAGATGTTCTCAGTGGTCTTAACCCAGCAGCTCAACCCCGCCCTTGTACCCGCCCTCAAACACATCCTGGAGGTGTGTAAGAAACATCAACCAGGCCCCGCCCCTAGGCAACCCAGGCCTCCCGTCAAGAAACACAGGACATCATCTTCCACGTCGTCATCCTCATCATCGTCCAATTCATCATCGGACGAGTTTGAGGTGGAGGAGCCGTCCAAGGGGGAGAGCACGGAGGCGGGGATGGCCAAGGAGACGTCTTGCGGAG
The DNA here is from genome assembly GCA_035222895.1 of Strongylocentrotus droebachiensis. Lineage (NCBI taxonomy): Eukaryota > Metazoa > Echinodermata > Echinoidea > Camarodonta > Strongylocentrotidae > Strongylocentrotus > Strongylocentrotus droebachiensis. Next base: position 82,742 of record JAVYIG010000470.1, on the reverse strand, counting down.
AGGACGAGAAGTCGTCCAAGAGGAAGGGCAATAAGGATGGGAAGAAGAAGGAAATCCAAATGGAAGAAGAAGAAAAGGAGAAGAAAGGTGCCAAACCAACACAGAGTACTTCATCAGGTATGTCATCAATCTCAATTTATCACTCTCCAACCAAATGAAGAATCTGTTGATAATAAAGTGCCTATAAATATACGTAAAACACAATAAGCCAAATGTGTATACATTACTTCATTTGCTTTTGGAAAAAAAAAATTATTGGCGAGCCTTTCAAAATTGTGTCTTTTAAAAATTGGGAACCAATATGTAATTAAATCCAAGTGTCTCACAAATTGTAAAGTTCTCCATATCTTGTGGTTTGGGATGCACAAACGTGTAAAACAGTGGATAAATATTTAACCTTAATTCACATATTTCTTACATGTTATGATCTTGAGGGCAGAAATTGACATGTGTTCAAGGAATCCTTCAAATGATTCCGTTTTCTTGTTTTAGTTTTGTTCTTCTGAAATGTTAACTAATCTTCTCTTTTCTGTTTCCCAGACGACAGTATACCAAGCAAGAGGCGGCGTCTCAGCCAGGACATGAAGCATCCACAAAAGGACCAAAAAGGAGACTCACAAACCTTGAAACCGGAAGCTGTGAAAGTTCCAAAGAAAGAAAGCGACATCCAAGACTCTGACAATACCGAGAGTAGAAAAGCACCAATGGTCAAGGAAATTAAAAGCAGCAAAAAGAGAACTGCGAGTGAATCGCTTGACAGGAAAGTGGAAGATGGAGAGGATGATGCTAAAGTGCCGCAATCACCTGATATGCCGTCGGGAAGCCCACAACCTCCATTGCTGTCACCTCGATCACCCACGGAGGCTCCAGGACCTTCGGCTGCCTCGCCCATGGACCAGAGTGCTGCTGGCCCGTCAACGCCTGCAGGGGGGCAGGAATCAAGATTAGTAGGACCCAAGCCACGCAAACAAGATCCGATTGGTGCTTTCATCAAGAGTTTGGAACTCCTCATTAGCTTTCTCAAAGACCGTAGTGACAGTTCACCGACTTGAGATTTGTTAGAGATGCATTTGTTGGAGACGTTTGAGGATCATTTTGGACAATCCTGCCTTGGTCTGTTCGGACGGTCATGCGACGTGATGGGTGTATGCCACCCCAAATGGCATACTTATAATGGATTTGTCCTCTTTCTGTTGACAGATCAATAGCTTTGTCAATGTTAGGACTCCATGTGTTATGGTCATCCTGGAGACTGGTGACCCCTCACTCACTGCCCCCAAGATGTGAAGACACTCATTATGATAGGTGAGTGGGTGAGAGAGAAGGAAAGACTGGTTGCTTTTTAATCAGTAATAATGAAGAGGTGCACACAGATTATTGAAGCGTCCTAAGGGTCGTTTATTTTTCACTTACATTTTGTTTTGTGAGAATTTTTATTTTCTTGAGAGATCGGTATCGGAGAGCCCCCACGCAGAGCTTGCCAAATGGGCAACAAGTATCAAAACGAAGAGTGACAGACTTTAAAGATCCTGTTTCAAGATTGCACACGAGTCAAAACATGTACCAATGGCTGTTAATGTTGAGAAGATTGGAAAAGAAGTTTCACAGATATTCATCACAAATTGTGGAGGTCTTCATGATTTATGGATTATTTTTTTTTATATCACATAGTTTTTCTCTTTTTTTCAGAGAAAAAAATTGGCAAATGAAGAAAGCACAATTTTGCTGCATTGTAATAAGTTTTTACTTCATCTGCCCGGGAGATGATTAAGAAATAGAGTCTAAAATGTGCTTGGCTCAGATGCAAAAGATCCTGAATATGTCCACGTATGAAATAGATCATTTATTTATTGATTGATGAAATATTTGTTTCAAAATAATTTGAAAAATAATGCATACAGCATCCACATAGTTCTGTTATTATCAAATTTCATCAGAAAAAACTAAGTAAAAACAGCATTTGGCAGGATATTGATTGATTGAGTCCCAACAACTAATACCTGTACATGATGTGGCAGCTATATCTTTAAATGCATGTATGATATGTCAGGTAGACCTGCAGTGTTTGGTTGGGGTTTGCACTTTGTCTAAGCAAAAGTTGTATGTTGCAATATCTTTATGCTTCTTCTACCGCTTTCACTCCATCCAGTATTCAGATGTAGATAGATTTCTCTGCCCTGTCTGAAAATATAAATTTGGAAAAGGAAAAAGCTTGTGTCAAACCATATCTTTTTGGAACATGACATGAATTTGTATGTGCTTTCTAAATATAACATGTAAAGAGATGCTGGTAATAATTGCAACTTTTGATATATTATTTAGACTATGATTTGGTAACACTTGCATTTTGCTTATTTATAGGGCATTGATTTCCTAAACTTCTGTCCCCTACTGTGCTTTTTTTTAAACCTAAATAAATATGATCATTATTGATGTTATCACATATATTTTCTCAGCTGAATATAACAAATATTTGGGTGTTATTAGTAAAATAGTAGTATTAAGATGTAGTATTATAAGAACCAGAACTGTACTAATAATATGTTGATTTAACACCCCTGAAGTTCTTAATAGAATGCAGGAAAATATCTTTGTTGATGTTATAATATACCTTGAATTTGCCACGTCTTTATAAGAACATGTTTAAACTGCTTAGTTTGTGCCGTGTGCCAAGAAATGCTGGTGATGTGAGCATGTAATGCATATCTAGATGTTACAATATCTTTGAACGCCATGGTGCTACTTTCTTCTTTTCCCCATACTTTTCAATGGTTCGTTTGAATTTCTTTAATGTTTTGCAAAATGTAACCACTGTTTCTGCACATGTAATGTAGTAAAGGTTTCATTTTGATTAGAAGAACTGTCTCGAGGTTCCCAAAAGTACATTTTTTTTCTTTCCGTCCGTCCAGCTCGTAATGAAAAGGCCACAAACAAATTGCAGAGGAGAAATCTGTTTGCTTGTTCAAATGAACAAATTAAATCTGTCTAAAGAAAATTCTCCACTTAGTAAAATTTGATGAGGGTTTTATTACGTACCATATCATCAATTAACAAAAACTTGTTGTAGCACTGGGTCTAAAGATATGAAGTATTTACTGCAAAGACTAAGGTTATTTGATTTTTGTTATTATTATGTGGATGTAGTTATTGGTAAGTTGGCATCTGTAAGTTTATGTGCCTTAAAATGGTTTGAAAGAAAATAATGAAGTCAATGTAAAGTATGATGTTATTATGTCTATATGGGATATAAGTGATGTGCACTCTGTTTGCATCCAGTCTAAATGTCTATGCATTGTTTTAACCATTCATATCGATTATATCAATGATTAAGTTTTCTGAGTTTTTATGAGAGGTTTTAAAGAGAGAACGTCAAGTGGATGGAAAGTGACTACAACGTAATTAAATCCTTGCGACTGACTAATAGATTCTTTAGCTTATAGTGCTTCCAGTGGTGTTGCCTATCGCATGGGTTGATTAAAAATCACATTTTTAAAGTTAATGGCCTGTATTTTACTCAAATCTCAACTCGCTGCTGGGTTTAAGTTCATTCTAAAGTCAAATTTAACAAAAAGTAGTTAGATCAAGATTTTACTTTTCTTTTTGGTCACATGACTTAGTCTCGGACCTCAAGTGTTTTGATTGAATAAGTATAATGCAGGCCTTTGGCTTTTGATTTTATATAGGTCTGATATTGATATTGTTTTGCAACTGGTTTGGGGTGTTCTAAAGTGAATTTTCCAATTTAACAATATTAGAGATAGGTTTTTTTTTAAAGTACAGCTAGTTCTCAATTTTGTGATAGGGCTTTAAGCAGTGTATAGCAGTCATAGCACCAAGATGAATATGGAGATAATCTGTCATAAAAGTGAGATTAAGTTTCCCCCGATACTTTCTTACAGAAAACCTTTATCCTATAAAAACAACATGGAAGTGTTTGTTGCACAATATTTCTTTTTTCTAGAACATTCCAACTATGTAATCACTCGAATCCTGTTATCTTGATGTTTTTACTCATGCTCTATCTCTCTCTACAACAATAGTATATAATTGCAAAATTAACTTAATTTATTTATCAAGAGATTAAAGATGTAATGGTAAGCTCAAGGTTCTTTAGAACATGTCTCATCCTCCACAAAATGTCATACCATCTACGCTAATGGACTAGTAGTTGAAAGCAAAAACCTAGTTATAGAAATTAGTTACATGCAATAACTTTTTGGCTGAACAGTTTTCATAAACATTTCTTATTCATAGCCATCCCATAATGTCTATTAAAGCATCTGTATGGCTGATATTGTACGATTTAAAAACAGCCAAGATAGAACATGGAGATAGATATTTGTTATACCCCTCTGCCAACTCAAGTGATATAATTTTGTATACCACCTGTATGAACAGCACATAACTTTGGCTGCCTGAAAAATGTCCTTATTATATATACATGTTTGACAGCAGTGACCATTTTGAGGATAAATGCAAATGAAACAAATTATATTGCTGATTATGAAACTGATCAGATTAATATGGTATTGTGAGCATCAAGTAACGCCCGGCTGGAATGCTCCCTAGGGAATGGAGATTGTTCGGGCAAGCACTGAATCCAATGACCGGGGTAATAGTATATTTGTAAAGCGCTTGGAGTTTTTTGTATTAAGCGCTATATAAAAATTAAATATTATTATTATTATTGTCCATATAAACTGAAAAAGTTTAAGCAAGTAAAACTTAAAACTTTCATTTACTGGCATCAAAGGGGATCAATGATTAAAAATATTTGCTCTGAATGTTTTGGGTTCGATACCAGCGACTGTATTTGAGATGTCAGCTTCAAGTATTACTTCAGTAAAGAGAAATTTCAAGATTAGATACTACGGTATGTAGACGAAAGGAAAAGCAATTTTGTGAATGTATTACATGTGTAAGTTGATGCTCCCACGGTGCACTTGCACAGAAGTTGACTTTTGTGCAGGCATGGAAATGAATATCCTTCCCCTTTTGCTCTGTAATCCTTTAATGATTTGAATGTGTGTGTCTTTTTATTAGGGATGGGGGTGGTGTTGATTTTATGTTTTTTAACAATATACAAATGAGTTTTTCAAGTGATTAGTTCTCTATAAGCCAGCTATTCCTTTTAAACAAAAACAAAATCTATTTTCACAGAACAAAGGACCAGTAAGTACTTTTAATATTGCACAAAAGGAAATAGAGTTATGAAGTGAAGGATAGATTAAAACTAGCAACATTTTCTTACAAGTATCAAAGAAATGCATGGGGCTAGACCAAAACGTCTTGCAGGGTTTACATCATGAGTTTTTGTGAATCTGGATTATGTTTGAGATTCACAAAAGTTTTTTGCAAACGAAAAGTTAGTACCGGTAGTACTGTACAATACATTTATTTTAATGAACATGGATCAAAATTTGATACCATGCTTTTAAGTGTTCTTTCATTTGGATTGTTTTGACGAAAGAGAAGAGTTATTAAGAAAGAAAATGGAAAGGTTTTGTTCACCATGGTGAAGTTTGTATTTTTTTTCCTCCATACATTGCAAAATATACAACACTGCGATTTTGCGAATTCTTGTACAGTTATTGCCTGCGTATTTAAGTGATATGAATATAGATGGTGAAAGATGTGAGAGTTATGATTCGTATGCACTGCACTTAAAACTTGTGGCTCTCTCGAAAATGTTTTAAAATGAAATGTGTCTATTGAATAAACTCGCTTTATTGCAACAATGAAATAACAATTTGAACAGATTGAAGCGTTTTATTTTATGTGTGAATGTGATATTCATGTTTATTAATCCATTTGTAAATTAATTTGTCCAAGAGATAGAGGTTACTCTTAACACACTTAAAAGTGCCACTTTGTATCTGACAACTCAAATTATGTTCTTGTTTCTTACTTTATTGAATGAGCTACACATTTAGAAATGATTAGTGCACAAATTTGGGAATGCTGAGCTCCTGTTTAATGTATACTCACAGCTCAGCCATTCTATGAAACAGGAGATATCAGAAACTTAGAGAGTGCGTGTATGTGTGCAATTGGGTTTTTACAGACGTGTATCAATCAGATATGATTATTTATGTCTGGGGACTGACGTTTAACATCACCATCCAAAAGACGCGACTCAGATTCGAACCTGCATCCTTGGCTGAATCACTTTGTAACTTCCATTTTTAGCTGGATTACAGGCGCATGCCACAACGCCCCGTTAGAAATAGGGACAGCCTTTGAATAGCACAGATTGCACTGGATGTCTGAATGGTTTATAACTTGTAGCATTGTAATGGAAGAAGGGAATATGACAATTTTAGTTTTTCTTCCATTGATTGATAACTTTATTTTTGTACAAATCTGTGCATATATTCACATATTTACACCATTACCATGCAGATACAAGTCCAAATGGTAAAATTCATCACATTGCATTGGAACATTTCTTCAAAATGGAGCACTAAAACAGTAATAAAAAGATTTAATTCAAGTGATTGTATTATGACTGAATACCGTACAGTTTAACACCACAAAATGTAAAAGGTTTTTACATCCGATCCTTCAGGCTTTCATTCCTAGCTTCATGGAATGTACACGACGTCAGCTACACTAAAACATGCATCCTTCTTCATTACTGTTGCACATAAATAAAAAAAGACCACTAACAAACATGTATGCATGAACTCAGTTTATATTATTTGGTCTTCAATTTACTGGTTAACCCTTTATAGATCATGTAGTTCTATGTAAGTTCATCTTGAGGCGTAGCCAAAATCTTTTCCTCTTATCAAGTAAACCTATCTTGCAGTGGATAAGATTGTACAAACCACTATCACTTCAGAAATTTCCAGTAGCTTTTAGAGTAGTAAAAGACAAAGGCTATCAAAACGGATTTAATCAAGATCTTTTGGATTTACCATTAGTCGGTAGGCCATGTAATTGTATCGTGTTTTTGCGTGGTCTGATCAGTGGTGTTAGAAATAAAATTCATGATAATCTCCCAAATATTATAAAACATGCATAAACACTCTGTTCTCCTCACGATTATGCTCCCAAATCGATGAAAATAAAATAATTCTGACGTTTATTTCAATAGTTATTATTCGTGAACAACTGCTATTATAATACACGCTGGCTTCTGGTTTACGTACTTTCGGCCAATCAGAAGGCAGCATTTTCAGGCTCGTACACGTTCGCGATCGCAATCAAATTCTACGTTGACAAGCAATATGGCGACCGACGCTACGGCTGCTTGTTCGTCAACAAGTTCAGAATTGAAGTGTTTTATTCACTCCGAAAGTGCTTCTGACGATGATTTAAAGGCATTTAATGCAACAACGTGGGCCAAAGTTTTCACTAGCGCTGCGATTTGGAAATATTCCAACGGGAAAAAGGCCAAAATTGCAACAGAATTTCTGGCACTGATCGACTCAACCAGCGACGCCGACAGCGTTGAAATTCCACAACAAGCAGGTTTTCATCGAAAATGCTACCAGCAATTTACAGATAAGACAAAGGTTGACCAAGCTAAGAGAAAGCAGGAGAAAGCAGAACTGGAAGATGAAGGTGAGTTTACTTGACAATATTTTCACAGGAAATTGCATGTGATCATTTACTTGTGATAAGGCCTAGCCAGGCCCTATAGGCCAGGGCTAGGCTAGCCCTAACTCTATTGATCGCCAGCGCTACCGCGCTGGCGATCCGTAGGGTTAGCCTAGCCCTAGGCCTTGATCTAGTCATGTTACACCAAACCTTAACTTAGGCCCTAGGGCAAGGCCCAAGTCAAGATCATGAATGAACGGTGCCAAATATTGATTAAAATTCATGTGAGCAACCGATCAATAACCATGTTCATTTTTTTCTAAAGTAACTGAAATAAGAAATGATTCCCTACATGGCACATGCAATTAAATTTAATAATTTTAAAATGTAGTCGCGTGTAATCACATTCACAGCAGCCTTAGCCCTTAGCAATGTTACTTGTAACTTGTTTGTTAGTGTCTATAATTAGATAGATGTGACTTGAGTTGAGTTGAGAAAAAATGGTCCCCTCATCATTGCCAAAACAAAAGGCATTGCCATTGGTAAAATGGCGCTCATTTAAAAATAGAAAAATTAAATAGACTACAATCTACAATCATATTATTATGATGTAGATTCTACATCATAATAATATGATGCAATACATACCGATGTAATGTCTTTGACATGCCACCGTGTATGTATTGACATTGTTAGTAAAGCTGGCCAGCGCCTAGAGGGATGGAATGCTGCTCAAATTTTTATACACAAAAAGAGATTCAGTCATTTTGCAGATTGACTATTCATTTTTTACTGTGTATGATGCAATACATACCGATGCATGTATTTGATATGAATTACTAATAAAGCTGGCCAGCGCCTAGAGGGACGGAATGCTGCCCAAATTTTCATTCACGAAAAGAGATCCAGACCCATTTTGGATTGTGCCTGTCATTTTGTAGTTATTGACTATTCATTTTTTACTGTGTATGATGCAATACATACCGATGCATGTATTTGATATGAATTACTAATAAAGCTGGCCAGCGCCTAGAGGGACGGAATGCTGCCCAAATTATTATTCACGAAAAGAGATCCAGACCCATTTTGGATTGTGCCTGTCATTTTGTAGTTATTGACTATTCATTTTTTTTCTGTGTGTGATGCAATACATACCGATGCATGTATTTGATATGAATTACTAAAAATATTCATTCACAAAAAAAGATCCAGACCTATATTCGGTTGTAAAAGAGCCGAACTACAGCATTTAAAGCAGGCCCATTATGACCCTTTTTTAAAGGGATTGTTTTACATAATGCAATAAAGCGTGTGTTTTTGTCACTGCATGGTATACACATAAATAGTCCTCTTGTTCTCCTTATGATACTTTCTTCTGAAATAAATGCTCCTTTTATCATCTTGCAATTACATTATAATTTATTTTTGCGAGCAAATTAGTGTGTTCCACACTTGGAAATTACTAACTATTTATTGTTGCAAACCCAGAATTAATTGACATATAATAATTGCATAAAAAGTACATATGCGTATCACATATCTATTATTTAATTGCTCTTTTCATTTTATTTTTATATTTCCCCAGATTCATCTAAAGAACCAGAGCTGAAGAAGCCACGAAGGGAACTACGATCCAGAGAGGCAGCCACCAGTTCCCGACGTTCTGTGCACGTACTCCCAGCAGAGTGTATCATCTGTCAGAAGAGTGGACGGTTGGATGTAAAGAAGCAAGGCAAGCGTGTAAAGGAGCCACTTTCCAACTGTGAGATAGTCAACGGAGGGCGAATTCTAGAGCAGGCTATCAACGAGCAAAATACTCGCATCTTACGGCTCATCCAACATCAAGATTGCGTTGCCTTAGAAGTCAAATACCATGCAACCTGTTACCTGGATTACACGCGACCTCTGACAAGGAAAGGAAACAAGCAGAAGCATGACAGAAAAAAAATTGAATCATAGGAATAAAGGTCATCATCCAATAATGATTTGTACCAAATTAGAAACAAATCTGATAAAAATTAAACAAATGCATAAACTTTGAAAAACTTTGAAAAATTGCTCTAAAATATGGCCGGAAATGACCTTTTGACCTTGACCTTGACCTTTGACCTTCATTTTCCCCCCATTTTTGGAAACCCCAATTATTCTCATATAAGTGTGCAAGGTTACAGTGTTGTAGGACAAATGATTGATTTTTAATGATTTTTTAAGTTATTTTGGACATTGAATGTAGAGGGCTCCCTCTGTTGTTGAAATGCCATTTCACTAATTAGCTGATTATCTCATTAATGGGATCATATTTTTTCGGGGAACAAAATGTTTTTTTCTTCAGTAGCAGCCATATAACCAATTTATAATGTTAGATTCTAACACCAGTCATCAGACCACGCAACTTTTTAAATGAAGCCTTAACACTGATATGGCCTACAGTCTACATCCCTAAATAAATGCATCTGCTCGTCCTCGGGAGCAGGTTAGTGGAAATTCTCAGATTGCAGTCCATATCTAAGCACAATATAGTAGAATGGTAAAGTCACCTGGGGTATGTTTCACAAAGCCTAAGATCGACTTTAAGTTGGACTTAACTATGGCAGGCCGTTCATGCCACTGTTTGCTCTCACCATTTACTGGCATTGATCTCTGAAGGGACGTATAAATCGTGGTCCCAAATCTACAGAATTTACATTTTTTGATAAATATTATCTCAAGATCATAATTGAGAGACCAATAGCAACCAGTGGTATGAATGGCCTGTCATAGTTAAGTCCAACTTAAAGTCGATCTTAGTCTTTGTGAAACACCCCCCTGTTCTTAGCAGTCCAAAACATGATTGTTCTGTGAAAAACTGTTCTCTTCCTTGCTTTCAAGGCATACTATAGTACATGTAGTCAGTTCAATACTTAAAAGGTGACAGTTTCACATCTTAATCTATGGTTAAAGATGACAAATTGGTGAAAAAGTTATCCTTTCAACATGGCCATTAATTTTGGATAACTTGAATCCTCTCTGCAACCTGCTAGAGGTACCAAGTGGTGCTTCTTATTTTACTCTTACACTAGGGTAATTCATTTTTGAGGTAGAAAGTAAATTTCAATTCTACTGACAATTTTTCCACCTCGCACAAAAGGAATAGATATCTTCAAATTGGCAAGGCAATGTTAGTTGCTCTCAATACCTAACAGGAAGATATTGATTATCTATTGGGTTTACAAAGAGATAGCAGATTTGAGAGTACTGCTTCAAAACCATCAGCTTTATCTCTCGACATCAGTAATATAAAAAGGGGCATAAAACTATTTACAAAACAAGACATCACGTTTTTGATCGATCTAGAATATTTGATGACACGGAGCGATGGTGGAGGCTGTTTGTTCTTTGTCGTGATGAGTCCATGTTTCCTCTGTATTCTACTTCATCAGATTCTGAAATGAGCAATGATGAATATGAAGGATTGTTGAGTTCTTAAATCATGAAATTGGCCAGAAATAAACCGTTACAAAGTCGCTTGAAACAAAAATCATGGTTCAAACTTCAATGATAACATGTACAATTATGTATCTAAATATATCATTTTGTCAAGCTATACAATGTACATCTTGTTCCTGGGAAATATGTTCGGTATGTAAGTTGTTTTGCTATGAACTATTTCAATAAACATTTCTATATATATATTTGCAAACGTAATTATCTTTCAAATGAAATTATAAACAAACTACATTACTATGAACATAAAGAACCTTGGAAGTAAATATGCACTATATGAAACTTTTTTTATTTATTATCATTATTATTTTTCTTGCCCTCTGAAAAATTTGAATTCGTTCAGATGATTAAAAAAAAACTTTATTCAAAGCCATTCATTACAGATTACAGGTTCATTGCACCATACTGAAACAAAAGGAGAAGACAAATTGGAAAAGGACAGAAGACAGATGCATGTATAAGAGACATGTTTAACAAATGTATATCATTTCCCAATGTTAGGTTTATTTGTACAAGTCAGACTTCTGTATGATTATAGTTATTCTTTTGAACAATAACATGATGTAACTTACCATCTGGAAGGAAGCCATAATAATCTTCATCATTTTTTACTAATCTTTCAATGACAGTGCTCGTCGTGGATAATCCTGAATTATCATAAATGGAAAAAGAAAAAGATAAAAGCTAGATTTAAATCGTTTAACAATAAAGATAAAATATAAATATAGATATATATTGTGAAATTCTCTGCAAAGCAAATCAATGTTAAATAGCACTTTATAAGACCACAAAATAAAAAGAGATCGATTGTAAAAAAAATCCCAGAAATTACAAGAAATATTGTTTTACAGCTGTTTTCTTCAATTTTACTGATTTACCCTAGCTTTTAAATGTTTGACTTTGATATGAAGCTGCCCATGATGTGACCCTGATCTGTATTGATCTCCATAATTGCTTTTTTTTAAGGGTGGGCGCAACAATTTCTCTCAGTTTAAATTCAATACATTTAATGAATTAGGCTTAAAGTGGAGGTTCATTGAGTTTAGATATTGATTGAAGTGCCATTCTTTAGGGTCAGGGTTAAGCTATACAGTTTCTTGAACATATTCTGCAGTTGTTCCAAAATTTTCTTTTGCTATCATCAGATATGTGTTTTTCTCCAACATACATGTAGGTTCAAATTATTACTAATGGTAATTTACCCTTTGGCTAATCATGTTCACAGAATGTTTGACTTACCGATTGGCCTATGACCTATACCTTCCCTGTAGTGTACTTCTAGCTCAATCTCCTCTGATGAATCGCTGCTGACCGGTACGACCCTCCGAGTACGGTCACGTCTAGTGCAGGATGCCTTCAAGCGATTCCACAAGCGCCTTTCCTTGTAGTTGCATACGACGAAGAGGCAGACAACCAGTATGGTCACCACAAAAGACCACTGCAAGGATTCAGATTCAGATTAGACTCAGATTAATTTTATTGGGCAGAGAGAGGGAAAATATTATTAATGACACAATAATAAATATTAGGTAAGAGAGAATACTCATTTTATCTATTTCATTCCAATAATTAAACAGAATGGCTTATATTTAAGCATCGAGATATGAGAGCTGAATACAGCATACAAATAGTGTCGAAAGGCTTAGAATGATATGTGTCAAATAAAAAGTGAGTTACCTAAACAATAAGCAATTTCGTAAATACTATCTGCGCATGGGCAGATAAAGGTAATTTGTGATAAAATTGTAAAACCCACTGAGATGAATACATGCATATGTTATGTAATCTTTATTCATGTGTGCACCTACGGTAAATTCTTAGATACAAGAGGGCAAACAAAAGCTTTTCATGAAGCACATACATGACTTTGGCATCGATTATTCTAAAATACACAAAGTTGGACTTCTCCATGAGTAAAAGATCTGTGGATATTTGGGGTCATTTGACCCATGTGCCAACTACAAAATGGTCTATTATCTAAACCGTAAATTGGACTGATGGTATAAATGTGGTTAGAAATCATGAGAAGTAGAGATTGAGAGAAATACAGGTGAAATATGAGTCGAGGTGTACAATGCATTGTAGCATTTGTGAAATATCCATTGAGAGAACTTAAAGCAATGATAAAACGAGAGAAAGATATACCTTCTGACTACTACAATGACACAGGATTCTCACCATATGTATACATGTGTTTACTTTTCATCTGTGATTTAGTTCCTTAACATGTCTGACTAATAAGAAGGTAAAAATATTCCTTCTGTTGTAATGGTTTTCATTTCTTTTTTAGGGCAAAGAAATCAATGAAATTGCCAAAATATCGTACTCCAATATAGTACTCTTCTGCAATGACATCCAGCACTTACCAGAACAGTAATCACTTACCACAGCAAAAATCACTAGCCACAACAATATCAATCACTTACCACAACAATATTCACGATTACCACAACAATAATCACTATTACCACAACAATCACTTACCACAGCAAAAATCACTAGCCACAACAATATCACTCACCACAACAATAATCACTTACCACAACAATAATCACTCACCACAACAATAATCACTTACCACAACAATAATCACTTACCACAACAATATAATCACTTACCACAACAATAATCACTCACCACAACAATAATCACTCACCACAACAATATAATCACTTACCACAACAATAATCACTCACCACAACAATAATCACTCACCACAACAATATAATCACTTACCACAACAATAATCACTCACCACAACAATATAATCACTTACCACAACAATAATCACTCCACAACAATAATCACTTACCATCACAATATGCACTTGCCACAACAATTATCACTTACCACAACAATAATCACTCACCAAAACAATATAATCACTTACCACAACAATAATCACTTACCACAACAATAATCACTCACCACAACAATATAATCACTTACCACAACAATAATCACTTACCACAGCAATAATCACTTACCACAGCAATAATCACTTACCACAGCAATAATCACTTACCACAACGATAATCACTTACTACAACGATAATCACTTACCACAACAATAATCACTTACCACAACAATAATCACTCACCACAACAATATCAATCACTTACCACAACAATATTCACGATTACCACAACAATAATCACTATTACCACAACAATCACTTACCACAGCAAAAATCACTAGCCACAACAATATCACTCACCACAACAATAATCACTTACCACAACAATAATCACTCACCACAACAATAATCACTTACCACAACAATAATCACTTACCACAACAATATAATCACTTACCACAACAATAATCACTCACCACAACAATAATCACTCACCACAACAATATAATCACTTACCACAACAATAATCACTCACCACAACAATAATCACTCACCACAACAATATAATCACTTACCACAACAATAATCACTCACCACAACAATATAATCACTTACCACAACAATAATCACTCCACAACAATAATCACTTACCATCACAATATGCACTTGCCACAACAATTATCACTTACCACAACAATAATCACTCACCAAAACAATATAATCACTTACCACAACAATAATCACTTACCACAACAATAATCACTCACCACAACAATATAATCACTTACCACAACAATAATCACTTACCACAGCAATAATCACTTACCACAGCAATAATCACTTACCACAGCAATAATCACTTACCACAACGATAATCACTTACTACAACGATAATCACTTACCACAACAATAATCACTTACCTAAACAGTAATCACTTACCTAATCAGTAATCACTTACCACAACAATAAACACTGCACTCTTGCTCCCAATATCCATGCCATGCACGTGCACAACAAACTGCAGATCGTATTGACAGTAGGTCGAGTCTGTATCAACTCCATGGTTTGACATCTCAATGAGGAAATAGTACTCGGGACTGCGTAGAAGTTTGCTTGGCGGGACGTCGGAGCATGGGGATCCCCCTTTGCAGACCCACTTGATAGTGTTGTTGTGAAGAGAGTATACAGGAATGGAGTCGTTTATTATGCTCTCCACCCTCACAGGCTGCAATATGCGTGATCCAGATCTACATGGAATCAAATGAAAAACAATTTTAGTTTTCTGATCAAATCATAAAAAGTTTATATCATATGTAGCTTGTATTAACCTGACCAGGGGGTGTTTCACAAAGATCCTAAATTGAACTTATCTCTAAGTTGGACTTAACAATTATGGAAAGCAGGTAGCATCTATAAAAATATTTTGTACAAGTTATTTCAAAAGGCATAAAATGTTGGTTCAAATCATTCATATTTTCTAGTATGTGGAATTATTAAAAAGTCTAAAATACTTGAATTTTTGCTTTTGAATATTTTTTTTCAAGGCTACAAATGGCTCTCCATAATTTGTAAGTCCCAAGTTTGACTTAGGATCTTTGTGAAACACCCCTCTGACTTGCCGGCACTAGCTGAAGCGTTAACGATGGTCATATGTATACCTATACTTGCCACAAATGTACTAGACTTATAACTTCCTTACATTCAGGCAGGCAGTTTGAAATGAATTGAGTATTACAAAAGAGAGGCATATGATGAAAATTCTCATGCTCATTCACCCATAAAACTTTCATATTTTAATAATAATACTCATTCAATCACAAACAATCAACAATAGTTGCAAGAACTGTAGAATGAATGTTAAATTCCCTTGGTTATTCAGTAATTCAATATTCTGTTTCAAATCAGCAATAAAAAGACAAAAGCAAATGAAGTACAATATAGCAAGAGCAATAATGCAGGTGTAAGGTAGCAAACAAGGAAGAAAGATGTCCACTACAGTGGGTCCAAGAAAAAACGAAACCGAAAATTATCAATGTTTTATCATAAATTTAATCACAATTATAATTAATAAATGACACATATTTGTAAAGCTTAGATCCTCCTCTTTCATTTGATGCAACTCACACGATGCATATTTCACGCCTGAGTGATTAATTCAATTTGAAGAAAGGGTACCAACATGTCATTTGGTAAACGGTAACTGAATTTTAAAGAGAAAATCACATTTCTAGAAAGTTCATTTTCTGCCCTTTCATATGACATCTTAATCAGGAAAAATGAGCCAGGAATAACAAAGTTCCGTTTGTTTAAAGTAATGTTTGCATTTCCATAAAAACTAGATGGAATGCGCGCAGTCGAAAATGATGCCTCCGCCATAGAGCAATTTTACAAACCAAAACGGAAGAAATTTTATAAATTCAAATTCGATTGTAATCCATTAACAGGTTCTCAGAATATCGTGATTACAAGCAATTTCTCATATACATATATGACCCAGTGATCTTTGACCTCATGACCCTAAAATCTACTCAGTTCATTGGCTCTGCAAGATGTCCTGAGTTAAATAGTAATCCATCTGTCAGTTCTAATGAGAATGCGTTCACAAGCTATTTTGCATACATAATGAGCCCATGACCTTTGACCTTTGAACCAAGAATCTACTCAGTTCATTGGCTCTGCAAGATACATAAATGATCTAAGTTTGGCAGGAATCCATCAATCTGTTCTAATGATAATACGATCACAAGCTATTTTTGTATACATAATGAGCTGCATGACCTTTGACCTTGATGTCATGACCCCAAAATCTAATCAGTTCATCAGCTCTGCAAGTAACATACATGACCTAAGTTTGGCAGGAATCCATCAATCGGTTCTTGAGATAACATGATCACAAGCTATTTTTGCGTACATAATAAGCCCTGTGACCTTTGACCTCGTGACCCCAAAATCTAATCAGTTCATTGGCTCTGCAAGATACATACATGACCACAGTTTGGCAGGAATCCATCAATCGGTTCTTCAGATAACGCGATCACGAGCTGTTTTTGCATACATAATGAGCTGCATGACCTTTGACCTTGATGTCATGACCCCAAAATCTAATCAGTTCATCAGCTCTGCAAGTAACATACATGACCTAAGTTTGGCAGGAATCCATCAATCGGTTCTTGAGATAACATGATCACAAGCTATTTTTGCGTACATAATAAGCCCTGTGACCTTTGACCTCGTGACCCCAAAATCTAATCAGTTCATCGGCTCTGCAATATACATACATGACCAAAGTTTGGCAGGAATCCATCAATCGGTTCTTTAGATAACGCGATCACGAAAACGGGACGTACGGACGGACGGACGGACGGACAACCCGAAAACATAATGCCTCTGGCTACTTCGTAACGGAGGCATAAAAAATTACGAATTTGTTTCACTGGCTGTCTGCCCTAACACCAAAGGAGACAAAAGACTTCATGCATGGCTGATCGTCAACAAAACGGAGTTTGTTGTTTGTTGCTAAGGGAGGCAGCCAGTGAAAAAGCTGACCATACATCAGATGGGATTAGTCTACTTACATATCTAAGTTATTATATCTTTGCTGCTCTTCTGGTGTAAAGAGAACGATATCCTCTTCACTTGAATGGCTCCCACCCAGCACCGTCAGAGTGTAGAGGCCTTCAAAGAGACTAGCTTCTCCTGTTGTGAAATCCACAACCTTGAACATCGGACGGAACGCTGATCAAAACAACAAAAGATGTGGTCAATATGACAATTAATTTCATTATTATAGCAATCAAGATAAATCACACCAAAACTGAATTAAACAGATTAAAAAGAACAAACGTTTAAGAGCAAATACCAAATGGGTCATTTTTATGTTCTAGTAGCTGGAGTGCAAAGGAAAATGATACATGAGATGTTGATTAGGTAGTTGAAGTTCATGGGTCACATTACACGTAAAAAAGGCCTAGAGAATCTTGCTTTGACAGGGAAAATTGTGGGAAGAAGGAGAAGGGGAAGAAGGAGAATACGACAGCCTGCAGAAATTGTTACGAGAGAGAGGAGTGAAAGAACTAGGAGTGGTACTAATACAGAAGGCTAGGAACCGAGGGTTGTGGAACAGCATGATTGCCAAAGTCAATCGATATGGCACATAGAGAGAGAGACTAGTAGCACCAGTAAGGATAGTATATTTACAATACCGGTAACCGTCTCAGACTCACCATCATGGTAATGCAGGCAAGGTCTGTTTTCAGTCACGATAGGACAGTCATAGTAGAAAGTCTTTTGAAGGACATCAATGCTGAGCTGGAGATCAAAGACAAGCTTCCTTCCGGGTGGGCAGCCAAGCATGATGTCCATCGTGTAGATACCCTTCAAGATCGGTGAAGATAATACAGAGAAATCAGGACATTTTTGTTTTGTCTCCTTTCTTAATTCTTCCAAACATAACTGGTTTAAAAAAAATGTTAAGTGTATTTACGCATTACAGGGGGGGGGGGCTGCATTGTAACACATCATGAAAGCATGAGAAAAGATAGTAATGTGACACAATATTCATTTAGCTGCATGCACTTGTCATCAGTGACAAATGACGTTTTTTGTTATAAGCTACTGAAATCCTTGCTTCTGATTGATTATCAGCAGATTTGTCACTGATTTTAGTAATTTGTCATTGAAATAAGGCTTTGTGAAATGGGTCCCTGCTCTATTCTGCATTGTAACACATCATGAAATCATGAGAAAAGATAGTTACGTGACACAATATTCATTTAGCTGCATGTGTTCTCTAACAAAAGTATTTTTGTTCATTTTATCAAAGCCCAAGTACTGTTTTGGTTAACCTTCCAAATTTGTGTAAGATTAAAATCTTATTTAGTTGATTAACAAGATTCTAGCATATCTACACAATTGAGATACAGGGTTAGGGTTAGGTAAAGTGTTTGGTCTCAAGTTGAAGGTAACTTAACAGCAGCCCAATCTTCAAGCAAGTGTCGTACAAGCATTGTGCCCTTTCTTTGTGTGATACATATCTTTGGTTATCTCATGAAGATGTAGAAGTACCAGCTGCAAGATGCCCATATCAACAGTGTACAAAACAGTTTTGACACATTTGATACATATGTATAGAGGGCGCTTTTAGAGAAGATGATGGTTGGGGATTTCACCCTCTTGCAAAATTTGTGATTTTTGCCATCTTCTTGGTTTCTCCTACTTCGTTTGTCACGTCACGCAACATCAGTGTGCAGTATTTGTCATTTCTATTTGTTTTTTATGAGATCTCCATCGTGAATAAGCAAGAACTCTGACATTTTCCACTACATATTAGAATTGGATTGCTTATTACCGTTGAGGAATCTCAACTTGGTATTTTTCTTTCCATTATTTTGTAAGCTATTATCTGTATATTATATGCTTTTATGTTTCCTATATTATACATGTTGTATTTGTCTTGTATGCTCTGCCAGTGACACAGTTGTGTATTGTATACTACATTGTGTCATGGGCCTGGGTTCAAATGTTCATACTTCTTTGTTTATAATGCTGAACAAAGATGATACATATATATATTGGTGATCTCATGAAGATGTGGAAGTACCAACTGCACAAAACCCATCAAATTAACAGGGACAAAACAGTTTTGACACATTTGAGACAGGACCGGGGGAAAGGAAAAGGGAAGGGAAAGAAAAGACTGAGATGAATTACCTCAAAAGCAGATTTTATGAGCTTTTTGCAGTTGGTACTTCTACATCTTCATGAGATAACCAAAGATATGTATCACACAAAGACAGCAAACAATGCTTGCACCACACTTTAAATGAATTGAAAACAAAATATTTGGTATTTAAGAACCGTCCAAATGTCAAATCTTGTTATGAAAATGATTCACTATATATTAATGGTTTATGTATTGAGCATTGTCGCATTATAAATTATTTACCCGGTAGGCATTTTATTTGACGAAAACCTATCCTAAAATTCTCATATTGATTCAGTTACCTAAAAGATTTCCCGTAATTTTGGTGTCATTGGTCATTTAAGATATACTGTGCCACGTTGTATTTTATTAATCTTATATAATGCCTTTGCTTTGCCAGACATAATGAACTGCAATGCTGCATGGGCTTCTAAACATCAGTCTAAATTATTGAAACGACACAGGTTACAAAAACGTGCCTTACAATTTTGTTCTCGTTCTGATAACCGTGCCCCGCCACAACCGCTGTTTAGAAGATTTCAAAACCTCAATGTTTACGATATACACAAATTACAACCTTCTTTGATAATGCACCCGTTTACTACTAATACATTACCTGATGTTTTGAAAAAAATGTTCCGTACGAATGCTACAATTCACAATTATAATACAAGGAATGCCTCTAAGTTTCACCAGTGGAAAGTATCTTCCAGCACTGTTGCAATTTCTCTTCGCAATAATGGCCCTAAAGTTTGGAACACACCACCACATTCTTTACAATCAATTCAGTTCACCAAACCATTTAAACAAAAACTTAAGCAGCACTTCTTGTCATTGTATAGATCTTCTTAAAAGATATATATTGTAAGCGTTGTTTATCCCTTTACTCTTCTCCAGCTGAATTTGGGAGAGAGATAGAAAGAAAAGGGGGAGGGAGTGAGGGGGAGAGAGCAAGCTTAGGAAAGAAAAATATAAGAAAGAAAGATGATTTCTTACCTCAGGCTTGAAAATATCTCCTTCCTTGATGAAACATGAGAAGGTAGAATGCCACACATGTATGAGCATAGAGGCTGGATAGAGATCCACACCGGGGCCTGCCTGCAGCTCTAATGCTCCTTTGTCTGACAAAGTGACCTTTAAAAAAGTAGAAAAAGACACAAATAAAGATCCACTTTCAACCGATTAAGTAACACCTAAAGATCAAGTTTTCTGAATACATCTACACACTGGAAGAATGAGTAAAGCAAATTTAAAGCAGTTTTTGTGGCTTCAAAGAGATATATAACATTATTCACATTAAGACACTGTTTTCAATTTTTTTAAACAGGGGAATCCCCAAAGAACTTGTAAATCTAGCTATATAATATAATTTCAATATTAAGACACTATTGTCAAAACACTGGGTCAAACAGGGGAATTCCTCAATAAAAAGCACACCTCTGCTGCTATAGCAGGTCTTCAACTATCATATGAAATATATGTACATGTGTAACAGGTGAATGAATGAAATAATTTGTACCAATAGATACATACAGTGCGTCCCGGAAAAAACGAAACCGAGAATTATTGATGGTTTATCATAACTTAATAACTCTCTTCAAATTGTTTTTAATCACTCATGCGTAAAATATGCATCATATGAGTTGCATCAAATGAAAGAAGAGGATCTGAACTTTACAAATATATGTCATTTATTCAATATAATTGTGATTAAGTCAGGGCTTAAATTAATCCAAGGCCACCAAAGCCATGGCCGTGGATGCGCCTTGGATTGGCCTCGATGCCCCTCTCATTGGCCTTGGAGATTTTTTGTGCCCTTTCCAATTCTTCCTATTTGTGCTGTAATATAGGAATGTGCCCTACAGAAAGTGGCCTTGCCCTAAAAATGTTGAAATTTAAGGCCTGTTAAGTTATGATAAAACATAGATAATTCTCGGTTTCGTTGTTTCTGGGGCGCACTGTATAAATCTGCAAAGAATTATTCATGAATGTGTCAACTTGATATTGACCAATAGGTGCATTAATTACCGGTAATCTACAAATAAATAATGGTTACTTCTAAATACCTCATATCTGATTGTGTTGTTCAATCGATACTCAAAGTAATGGGTGTTGATTCCAAGCACATCGTCGTTGGACACTTCAACTAGAGCATAGAGATCTTCAATCTCCACATTGCTGTGAGTTAGACCAAGCTCCAAAGAGATGGCAAATTCAAAGACTTCATGTTTGTCGAGGTAGATGGTAGACGGGAGTGTTTTGGTGTCCTCTGGTGTGTTTCCAAATGGCTGTGAGGTAAAGACAAACAGAAAAGTGTGCATTTAGAAAAAAAAGGGGGTTTGAAAGAAACCAAAAACTTTGACCTCTTTCAAACCTCTTGAAAAGGTATACACTACAAAAGTGCAACTATATCTATACAAAATGAATATATATGATTCGATGTACTTATGCAGTGATTTGAGGGGATCAGTCATCCTATCATATAATAATAATAATTTAAGATTTGTATAGCGCACATATCTGCCTATAATGGCACTCAAGGCGCACAAAAAAGATTCACTATTAACATTTCAAATACAAACAATAAACAAATTAAAGTTAACAAACTAAAAATAAATCAACAAATCAAAAAACAAATGCAAATTACAGATTCAGTAAGAAATTGAAATGTTCATGAGAGTTAATCATATTTTTCCTTCATAAGGTAGGTCTTTAGATTCTTGTGGAATAGTTCAATTGTTTTGCTTAGTTTAATGTATGAAGGGAGTGCATTCCACAAACCCAGGGCTGCTACAGAGAAAGACCTGTCATCCCAAGACCGCCTCGTTCGAGCTTCCTGGAACTGGTGGAAATTTCCTGAACGTAGACCAAGTCTAGAGGATCTCTTCTCCTCCAGTAGATCATGTCAATCAACTCTTTTCAAGAAGGTTAAAAATGTAAATCTGTGTTTGAACTATTGGGATGTCATCATGCAATCAATTTGCTTCAATAATTAAGGATATGTTGACACTTTACGAAAACATTGAATATGTTCTGGAATGTATGACCATGAGTTCTAGAAATCTGTTGGGTTATTTATAACAAGTGTATTTATTATATGTACAAGCTTACAAATTGTTGTGATTTTAAATTATCACAGGGCCCTCAGGAACAGCAATGTTAATTTACAGGGATGCCAATTAGAATTATTCAGAGGGCCTGAAAATCACACAGAATGAGCTATTTTGTACACAAAAAAGCCAAACTATGGCCTGTAAATAACTTGCCAGGGCCTGAATTCAGGCTTTTATCTGAAAACTGGCATCCCTGTATTTAATATAGCTTTGGTAAATAAGACCATATAATTAGTATCATTATTCTAATTCTCATTATCACTACAACTGACCTGCAAGTAGTATGCATCAGGATCAATGTGTATCCCAGATTGCAAGTTCTTATTTTGGAAAAGATACTGGTAAAAGTAGCGTATGGTGTCCGTTTCTCCGTACCACTTGCGGAAGGGGTTGTGAGTGACTTCAGCAATTTCCTGCAAAGATAAAAAGAGGAAAATTTGTATGTGATACTTACCTTCATGTCTTGATCATTAGTTTCTTTTATATTGAATATTAATGTAAAGATTTTCTGCATATTTACTGCTTAACATATAAGTGGATTGTAATGTCATTTAACAATTTGGCTACGAAACTGGCACACTGGATAATAAACGAAAAGTTACATTTCTTGCTTGTATCTAGTGCATACTTGTTTCACATGAGCCATCCTTATCAAACGCAAATGGTTGATGATACTCTTTAGACAAGATATGTTGATTTTAAAAACTTCTTTCAAGAGCAAACATTAATTCATTGCCAATTAACTGTCTTTTTTAAAGGTATATTTTGAAGAATATAGCTGAAATGGATCAAAGCACAGCTAAAAGCTAGTCTTCCTTCGTGAGTAGATATGAATAACATCGCACTGGATGATAATTATTTTTGTTTCTCACCGGGGGGGGGGGGGGGGGGGGGGGGGGGTGTTTCACAAAGATCCTAAGTCGACCTTAACTCTAAGTTGGACTTGAAAATTGTGGAGAGCCATTTGTAGCATTAAAATGAAATATATTCAAAAGCTAAAAATCAATTATTTTTGACTTTTTATAAATTCCACATCAAGAACATGAAATCTCCTTTATAATAGAAAATATGAATGATTTAAATCAACATTTTATGCCTTTTAAGTCCAACTTAGAGATCAAGTTAGGATCTTTGTGAAACACCCCCCAAGTTTTTTAAGGGGTTGTGAGATTTCTTACGTTGTCTTTGATTGTCTGAAGATCTTCTTTCTCACTCAATAGATGATGCACAATAACTTGGTAGATCATCAGCGATTTCTCGGTATGCTTGTCGCTCTCTGCCAATTGGGGTGCGCTAAGAAAATACCTTTCCCTTCGCTCAAACGGGAAGCTTCCAAGGTTTTCAAAGTTGACTAGACTGTATGGGCATTCGTAGTCTAGCAGAGGTGATACACTCCTGTAGGATAGTCAAAGATAGAGAATAATAGAGAGATTAAACAAGAACTTACTGTTTGAAGTTTGATCTTTATTTTATGGGAGTGTCAAGGAGGTAAAATTGTGGTTTGCGGGCCGGGCAGCAGACGTACATTAACTATCTATAATTTAACATTTTAAGACTTTTTACCTTTCTTTGATTATATTATACATCTACATCACACTTTTCAGTCAATATGTCATCTTATTGTGGTTAGCAATAGGCTATACTGTATAAACCAAGTAATTACAATACAGTAGATATCTCTAATGTACAAGAAAAACTGTTCAAAAAATGCACAGACATTATTATCAAATAAAATTATGTAAAACTCAGGCCCGTCAAATCAAATGCTACATCAAATGCTAATTACATAACCTGTAAAGGCATCATTTCAATTTGCATGCTATCATGTATCAATAGTTTACCTGAAAAAATGAACAAAACTTCTTATTTGTACAAAATGGCTATACGTGTCTTGGACTCTTTGGACTGTATGTGTCTCTGGCCTGTCAAATCTATTGTTGTATCAAGTTTCCTAGATATTGTGGATATATGTGACAATCTAATCCTAAAGCTGTCCATTGCTTTTTTTTCTTGAAGTCAACAAAATTGGGAAGAATGAAAGAGCAGCAAAAAAATTGTAGAGACTTCTTACCCCTCATCATGCTCTTCTTCTTCTTCTCCCCCTTCTTCTTCATCATGACCCTCTTCTTCTCCATGGTCCTCTTCTTCTTCTTCATTATGGTCATCTTCTTCTTCTTCATCATGGTCTTCTTCTTCTCCTTCTTCATCATGATCTCCTTCTTCTTCTTCTTCATCATGATCTCCTTCTTCTTCATCATGATCTCCTTCTTCTTCGTCATGGCTCTCCCCTCCATGGCCTCCTCCAGCTCCCTCATGTCCGTGCTGTAGTTCTGTCATGGCGAACGAGTACACACTGTTTGCAAGAATTTCACCCTGATCTATTCTCCTTCTTCTTAGTTTGGTCTCGTTTGAGCTTCCATATGCAATGAACTATGAATATGAAATAAAGGTACAATTCAAAAAGTATAAGAGTACATTGGGTATATTCGTATATATAACTTAATTGCTTTTATTCTCGATAAAACGCTTAACCTGGGATGGTAAAGCGCTTTGTATCCAGTTGAAAAGGCACTATATAAGTTGCAATTTCACTCTGATTGATGCTCTTTCTTCTCAAGTTTGTCTAGTTTGAACTTTGTAATACAATAAACTGTCCAATACAGGCACAATCTACAATATATGAGTATGTAAATATATGATGTAAGTGTTGTTTATTCCTCAAAATAAAGAATTTCAACTGCAACTCTTCCTCAGGTTGTCCAGTTTGTCCTTCCAAATGCAATCAAATATGAAATACAGGCACAATTACACACACATTTGAATTGATTGTGTTTTTAAACATCTTTCCTTCCAAGTCAGAAAGATAAAAATAATATTATTATTATTATTATTATTATATATGACAGAAAGTAACTTTAGGAATCAACATCAGATCAATCTATGCGGCATATTCTTTGATTGATACCTTTTATTTTCCATCACAACACAAGCCTTAAAAGTGGCCATACACTTTGCTCTGATGTCCTTCTGACAAGCAAAAATGCACATCTTAAATTAAGAAGCAAAAGGGTACTGTAGTGATTTCTGTTTGCTATCTTTCTACCACTTAAGCCTCTTGTATTTTTACTCACGTTCCTCTAAAACTTACAACATTCGAGCTTGCAAACAAGAATGTGCACCTAAATTTGTTGAAGATGTATTAGGGGGTATAACATCCAGAATACTCATATCAATATCGAATGAAATCAAATTCACATCAAATAGTGTGGTATGGTATGGTATGGTATTTATTGAATCATGCATCGCAGTTACATATACTGAATTGCACATGGATATAAAATAAAAGCAAAATTACGAACAAGAAGGAAAAGGGGAATATGTACCTAAATAAATATGAGAGGTGAGAAAGAGAAGGGAATGATTTAGGGAAAAAGTTTAAAAGGGAAAGAGAGAGAGAGAGAAAAAGAAAGAGAGAGGGAGGAGAGGGAAGGAAAGAGAAAAAGAGATATAGTGAAGAGAGAGCAGGAAAGAGAGAGAGATGGAGAGAGAGATGGAGAAAGAGATAAAAAGAGAGGAAAGAGAGAGAGAGAGAAAGAGGAAGAAAGAGAGAGAGAAAGAGGAAGAAAGAGAGAGAGAAAGAGAGAGAGAGAGAGAGAGAGACAAGGGGTAAAGAAGGGGGAAGAGAGAAAGGGGGATCTTGCCAACAATTAAAAATTACATACGAATTGATGATAAAAATATAAAAGTATACATTGCAACACTACGAAGAGATGTATAAGATGAACAAAAAATACCCACCTCATAGAGTGTACCCCAAGAATCAAAATAGATGGAGACTGTGACGGAATCCAAGGAGGGGTCTTCTAGCTGTTGGCCCGTGAGTCGAAGCATGCGACCCCAGCCTGGAGATGGTCTCAGCTTCTTCAGATAAACATTGTCCCCGATCTCACCATACCAGATCTAACATTTCAAAACATAATCAAATTGGGATGTTTGGTTGGCCGGGATGATACGTTCCCCGCAGTGGAATGCGAAAGCACAGGCGCACATTTTTCTAAACAACAAATTATTTGACTGACATAGACAATATTACTCCTACTTAACAGACTGGCGTAAATAGTCAATTTTGACTGAACGCCAACAATATAATCAACAACAACTATGTTTTGTCTTTTTGTTCACTTCATTGCCAGCTTTAGGCTGTTTAGCAAGACTATATATATTAACAGTGTGTATATAACAAAGGTCAAAGATATACTGTTTGGATGCTTAAAGTCATTTTTCCCCTCCATATTATTTAATCAATCAATCAAATTTAATTAAATTCAGTTGGAAATGTTACAACTCCTGCACTACTGATTTTTGATAAAAGAATGAATAGACCATGTGGTTATTCCCTTGCTTAATTGAATGCAATGGCTGACATGAATAAAACTAACGTGATTTTATTGCCCAGAATCCATTAGACTGTACAACTTTTAGTCCATGAGGTTCAAACCCAGACTAAATGGGCCAAATTTATTTGTCCAATGAATTATGGAGAGCCAAGTTCCAAACTCTATAAATCCCATAAAATAGAAAGATTAAATGAAAACTTACCGTTTGAAATTTGATCTTTATTTTATGAGGAAGTTGAAGAGGGAGATTACGTGAGAAGCCCGCTCTAGCATGTAAGTCAATCTTTGAAGCCGAATGGGACTACTAATCCAACAACGTTGTAATCAATAGAAAGATCTCTATAAAAGAAAAAACTCGAACTTTAACCGTTTGGGAGGGAAGCGGAGGGCACGTAATCTCCCTCTTCAACTTCCTCATAAAATAAAGATCAAATTTCAAACGGTAAGTTTTCATTTAATCTTTCTATTTTATTTCGTAAGTCTCGACGGAGACTACGTGAGAATTTAAAGCCAGTAGTCCCATTCGATTCTATGAGCAATTACCTAATTGCATAAACTGGCATAGAGAAACTCTATAAACAGAAAGTAATGCTAACTTACTACTGAATATATATTATAACCTTGCTGTAGGAACACGAGTTCGTATCTTTAGACACTCTATTAATTGCTGTTAAGCACTGCATCCGTAAACTTCTTGCCCTTGCTCTCCAAAGGCCTGTCATAGAACTTTTGGAAAGTATTTTCCTTTGCCCAGCCTGCTTGAGCCAGTATGTCTTTAAGAGGTACATCCATCCTCTTGGCAGTCGACGTGGATGCTGCGCGAGTTGAGTGTGCTTTAAACTCGGTGTTGACACCTGCGCTTCTCATCGTTAATTTTATCCAACGCGAAATTGTTTGAGAAGACGCACGATGATATGGCTTGCGATAGCAAATTAGAAGGAATCTCTCCTGACCCCTAATATCCTTGGTTCGTCGAAGATATTCTCTCAAATACCGAATGACACAAATGCGGCTATCCGCTTTATAAGCCGATACCTGAATGGAGCAACCACTACGCCCAGGTTGATTTTGCTTAAGTTTCTTGTCGAGAACACATTCCATATTCTTGTCTGTCAAATTCATCTTGTCCAAGTTCATATGGTATAATGTTTGAACTCGTTGTGCTGAAGTAAGTGCTAGAAGCATAACCAGCTTGTGTGTCAAATCCTTAAGCGGGAGCTTGGTTGCTGGATATAGCTTCCGTAAGTAGTTCAGTACAATTCCAACATCCCAAGTCTTGGTATATCTAGAAACTGGGGGCCTAAGATGAAAAACTCCCCTCATGAAACGGCTAATAGTTGTGTGCGATCCAACTGTATGAGAATCATTCTCCAGAGTTAAGAAGGAGGCCAATGCACCCCTTGCCGTGTTAATGACACTATAGCCAGCATTGCCATTATAGAACAAATCACTTAAGAATTCTAACACATTCTCAGCTTTTGTCTTGAGTTTGTTTAAATTCCTCTGCTTACAAAATGACTCCCATTTCTTTATGTACACTTTATATTGTCTTTTCGTTGAGTCCTTCCAAGATGCAGAGATGATATCAACAGTTTTTGCGCTCAGGCCTTGTTGTCGGTAGCAGCAGCTCCAAGCCTGCAACAAAGAAGATCAAGATTAGACAAAGGATGAGAGAGGTTTGACACAGGCTGTCTGAGAAGTTTCTCACTTTTGGGTAGGAACAAAGGTTCTCCAATAATCATATCCTTCAAGAGAGGGAACCAAGCCTGTGTAGGCCAATTCGGGACTACTAGTAAGCCTACTGCCTTATCGGCCATAATTTTTTGAATGCATTTTGGGACAAGACAGAAAGGAGGGAAGGCATAGAAATTCAGATTTCTCCAATCTAGTGTGAACGCATCCACTGCCAAGGCATGGGGATCTGGTCTCCATGAAACATAAGTAGACACCTGTGCATTAAGCCTAGAGGCAAACAGGTCTATGTCAGGGATACCGAAATGTTTAGCAATGCGTTCAAACTCCCTTTCATTGAGCATCCATTCTGTCCTATCATTGAATTTACGGGACATAGTGTCTGCTTCAACGTTATCCCGGCCCGCTAAATGTGCTGCTGTTATCCAAATGTCCCTTTCTATACACCAATTCCATATGTGTGTGGCAGCCTCATTACAATGTGGGGATTTCACGCCCCCCATTGCATTGACATACGCTACCGCGGTGGTATTGTCAAGCCGTAAAAGGACATGCTTATGAGACATATTGGAACAGAACGATTTAAGTGCCAGGCCAGCAGCAAGAGTCTCTAAATAATTAATTTCATTACCCTTCGCTATCACTGCCTCTTGACTGTTCCACCT
Source organism: Strongylocentrotus droebachiensis (assembly GCA_035222895.1). Taxonomy (NCBI): domain Eukaryota; kingdom Metazoa; phylum Echinodermata; class Echinoidea; order Camarodonta; family Strongylocentrotidae; genus Strongylocentrotus; species Strongylocentrotus droebachiensis. Next base: position 53,287 of record JAVYIG010000470.1, on the reverse strand, counting down.
ACCCCCCGTATGGGTGGTCATGTTAGTTGCACCCCATCCTGCCCCACTGGCGTCTGAGCGCAATTCCAAATCAGGGTTTCTACGGTTTATCGGCCGAAAAGAAGAGTCAATATGACCAATCCACCAAAGTAGTTCCCTTCTAGCTTTGTCCAAGAGTTTCATGGGCCTATCAAAGTGGCCCCTATTTAGTCTCAATGAAACTATCTTTCCTCTTTCTAGTTCGCGATAATGCAAAAGCCCATATTGAGCTGCCGGAAAAGCTGCAACTAGTTTTCCTATAACCCTTGCAACTTGCCTAATGGAGGGAGTGGCATTTTCAAGTAATGCTGTACATGTTTCCTTTAGTTCTTCCTTCTTATCTGAAGGCAAGGTCACGGTCATGTCAATAGAGTTAAGCACAAACCCAAGGAATTTGATTTCTTGAACCGGTTCTATCACCGATTTAGTGGGATGAATAATGAACCCCAATTCAGAGAGCAGTTCTGAGGTAGCTGTAACCGCCTTTGTGGCCTGTCTGTGAGACCTACCGATAATAAGGGTATCATCTAAATAGCCTAGTACAACATGGCCTGCATTGTGTAGTGAGGCAAAGGCCGGTTTCAGCAGTTTGGTGAATAGGCGAGGAGCAGAGCTAAGCCCATTTGGGAGTGCTTTATATTGCCATAACTGTCCTTCCCAGATGAAACGCAAGTATTTGCGCGACTCTGGGTGAATTGGTACTGAATAGTATGCATCTCGGAGGTCGAGAGAAGCCATGAAACAATCTGGCGATAGCAGTAAAACTGCTGAATTAATGTTATCCATCTTGAAGTGCTGATAGGCTACGCTTTTATTCAATTCAGACAAGTCAAGAATTAGTCGAAGACCCCCACTCTTTTTGGGTCTGGTAAAGATGTTAGAGATAAATTCTCCTTGTGAATGACTACAGCGTTCTATCACATTTTTTGTCTCGAGACTCAGAAGCTCTGAGCTAATTTGTCTCGACTCTAAAGCATTACGCTTGAATGTATGAAAGGGTTTCTCCCTCGAGGGGGGAAATCGAGCCGGATCAAACTCAATTTTGTAGCCTTGAACAGCACTCAAAATGTATGGATCATTGGAAATTGCACGCCATTTATCATGAAAAGACTTTATTCGACCTCCGACAGGCAGTGTGTATTCACTAGAAATAGAAGAACAATTTTGACTCACCTGATCACTGGAGTCAGGTGCCTGTTTAGCGTCTGGGACTACTTTTTCCCTCCTCGGAAAGGCCTGCGTTGGCCCGTCTGGGGTGTTTGAGTGTGTGGGGCTGGTCTGCCCCTCCACGACGGGCGGCGCCCTAAAAAAGGCCTGTTAGTGTTCATGTTACCCGCTCCAGGGTTGTGTCTTGCTGTGTTGGAAAACCAACCAGCATCTCGGGCCTGACGTTTTGCAGCCTCTGTATATCTCCTGTAAGGATGGTAGCTGGGTTTTGGAAAATTTGCGGCACCTCTCATAACACCTGCAGCCGCCTTATGTTGGTCCTGAAGGTCTTTGACCTTTTTGCCCAGCTCATCCCCGAACAGGAGCTTTGTGACCGAGTTAGCCGGCTTGCAAAGATGAGTATAGTTCTTATTCATGTCTGGTCTAATCATGTCTTTTCTCATGCAGTTCATTTCAAAGTTTGCATTACAGAGGAGTGCGAGAGCATCCTGTTGCGTATCAGACATGTTGTGAGAGTCCAAGGTTTGGACGAAAGCTCCGATTCCCTTTGTCAGTGCTTTTTGAATCCGCTGAAGTTTCAAATCTCTGCTACGAGTCTCGGCGGGGAGATTCTCCCAAATTGCGGTATTCACTTTTGGAGCGTCCATCAAAATGCAATTTGCAGGGCATGGGTACTTGGTAGCTGTTTCTTCAATTGTTTTTTCCTCCAAATTATGTCCCATCAAATAAGATGCGGAGTTTGCTAGCTCTGAATCGAGCGGCTTCCCCACGCCTGTTGGCACTGCAAATTTTGCGGCGAAAGAGGGGACCGGAGCGTCGTCGCTGTCAAGCCCAAATCCAGCGGGTTCCTCACCGGGGATTCCTCCGTGTTCCTCACCGGGGTTTCCCCCGTAATCGGCTTGCAGCGGCCCGCTGCTACCCGCTGCCATGTCATGATCATGGTTATCCCAAAATTCATCCGCCGTTGTGAAAACGTTGTCGCCTTCCCGCTGAAAATGCGGATTTTCTGAAGACGTAGACGTAGATGTCTGTTTGGGCAATGCATCTACCACTTTAGTGAGGAGTCCCTCAAAGTGATTCAGCCGCTCTTTGAGCGATTCGATCTCGGGATTTGGTTCCACATGCTTTTTCTTGGAACTACATTTTTTCGGCGTAGTTAGTGAGGTAGACGCTTTTTGCTGAGTCGGCACTGTCGAGCGCTTGGGCTCAGGATAACAGGCTAGTGAAACCCCCGCACCAGGCTTGGCTGGATGCGACGGCACGTTCTCGTTTGCTTTGCCGGGAGCACGCTCCCGCTCGGCCGAGCCCGATTTATCTCCTTCTGACATTTTCTTCTTAGAAGTAGACATGAATTGAAAGTTGTCTAGCAGAATCAGTATAATCCAGAAAATAATCCAAATTGGAAGGGGCTAACTAAAACCCAGAAAAACTGACGAAAAATCGATAGATTGACGAGTCGATTGTAGTTTCCTGCAATCATTGACCACGCGAGGAACGAATTGACTTACATGCTAGAGCGGGCTTCTCACGTAGTCTCCGTCGAGACTTACGAAATAAAATATTTGATAATTCTGTTCCTAAATGAAAAGAAAGAAAAAAGAGATCATTCTTGTTACAAACTTAATTTGTACAAAATAATAAGCTTGACATTTGGAACTCCATTCATCCGAGAAATTAGTCAAACCTGGGGGGTATTTCACAAAGATCTTAAGTTGAACTTATCTCTAAGTTGGACTTAACAATTATGGAAAGCTGTTAGCATCTATGAAAATATTTTGTAAAAGTTATTTTAAAAGGCAAAAAATGTTGATTCAAATCTTTCTTATTTTCTATTTATCAATCAGATTTCATGTTCTTGATTTGGAATTTATAAAAAGTCAAAAAAACTTGAATTTTCGCTTTTGAATATATATATTATAAGGCTACAACTGGCTCTCCATAATTTTTAAGTCCAAATTAGAGATAAGTTCAACTTAGGATCTTTGTGATACACCCCCAGACCTGCATATATGAGCCTTTACCTCTTGGTGTGTGTTGAGTAAAGCAAAGGAAGGATCTTTGCCGACCACAAAAAGTGAGATAGCAGCCTGAGAAGTGTACTCCAGCAGGACAAATACAGTCTTTCCATTGTCAGGGCTAAAGTAGGATAGTGGAAAATAAACAAATTTAGGTGTAAAATCCAATAGGAATTGATAAAAAATGAAGATACTATTCCATACAACAAGAATTTTAGGTCTCAACTCCCATTGCAGCACTGCCTTTTGGTATAGCCTTAAGTTATTTTTACCACCGATTTTGAATTTCTGGAAGTAATTAGGCGTAGAAGTGGCATAAAATTCATTAATGCCAGTGTCCAATATTCGTCGGGCGCGTGAAGGTGTGATTTCGGACACATTTTAAGGTTTGTTTACCTATCTCTCGATCCACACACGTCTATGGCAGCCGGTTAAGGCTTGGTGTTATCAATATCATAAAAATATTATCACCAAGCCCTTAAAGGAGCTACACAAAGAAAAATTCACTACAACTGATAATTAGAACGAATTACATATGGATGGAAAGATTTTCTCTTGAAAAACACGAATAATTTGCTGAGAAATCATATAGATATCATGGAAAGGCGTAAAATGCAATTTTTCAAGACCCTTCTTAGACCCCCGAAGGCCCCTGAACGTAAGCCAAACACACGAGCGTAGCGAGCTCTGAATAGTGACGTCACACACTGGACAAACAGCTCAGTACCGGCCGCCTACCGGAGTCACGCATGTATTAGTCTGCAGCTAGCTAGCCGTGTCCCGTGTGTGATGTCACAAATATTGACGCTCTACAAAGGACCGCTGAAGGCAGAAAATCTGGATCTCGAAACTAACAATTTTGAGAGTTGATTACTGCGGGCCCGAAACATATTTTGAAGAGGAGAGTTGTTGTATTTGACCAGTAAGGCTTCCCCTTCGCAATGATATGAGTTTTGCATCAATTCAAAACACTTTTGATTCTTTGTGTGTCTACTTTAAGGCTATCTCATTATGAAGTCCAAAACACACACACTAATTTCCACTTTATGTTTGAACAATTCATAAAAATATATTCAATATACAACAAAACTAACCTCTTTGCCTGTCTTTATGACAATAATATGGCTCAAATCCCCATGATGGGCTGGGAAAAAGGGGATCCTTGATCCTCACAACACACATGAGTGTGTATCAAGTGTACAGCAATAGATGGTGCTATGCTAGCCACATTGCCTGAGGAAGTGCTATTACATAATATGCATGTAGTTATGCCATGCATTAATGGTACAATAAACAAATGACTTGAGTCAATTTAAAGTGCACTGTCACAACACAAATATTCAAGCAAGCAAATGAATTTCAAACTAGGATGACTATGACTTAGCTATATATACAAGTTATTTGAATTTTGATTTAATGCCCATGATTAAAAGAAGAAGAAGGAAAGCAAAGTATACCTGTGCAAAATGCTGTTTCCCCAAAAGAAGAGGTGCTTAGAGACATAGCCACTGAAGGTTAATCCAGTTAGACCAAGAGTCATACACGTAGCGTCTTCTTCTTCTTCTTCAAGATGAGTGTCACATCTTCCTAGTCCACTGACATTTATCAAATCCCTGTCTATTCCAGAGACAGCTACAAAGGACAGTAAAGCAAATCACATAACAAAGCCACACTTAAACCTGTATCGATGATGATTTATTGATGATGATTTACTTATAATGAACAAACCTGTCTTTTACCACACCAAAGATAAGTTTTTAACTTGAAATATAATCTTTGCAATTTCTCGTCTTGTCTTTAGATGTTTAAAATGGTTTTGAATAATCGCTAAATTCCTGATGTAATTTCAAGAACCCAAATTTTTGAAACTCTCATTTGAACTCTTTGGTTTTCTGTTTATATATTTTATTTTTAATTTATGCTAATCTATGTTCATTGTAATTAATATGTATATTTTGTAATTTTGCATGGTTTTATCTGTGAATTTTATCCCAATTCAGCCTCACGGCTGCAAAGATATTTTTTAATAAACCTTGAATTGAATTGAATGTAAAGACCACTCAAGGGAGACAAGACAATTCGTCCCTATTTTCACGAAGTGACGGTAGTGAATGAAAATCGCATTCACTTTGCGTTACGATTTTCCTCACTACCGTCACTTCGTGAAAATAGGGACGAATTAGTCTTTATATGCATGTTCATTGGTTTCAATGAGAAGCATAGAAGGGAAGTGATATATGTTGTCTTCAGTGGCAGGTGGTCTTTAATACTGCAAAGATACTTTAATACCGGGTTCACTGAGAAATACTGATGCATAGTATTTTGAAAATGACAATAGAGGGTTATATGACATTTAAAGTGAAGGAAATTAAAGATATCGTCCATTCATATAATGGTACACACTGCAAATACCAAGGATCGTTTTGTTATGAAATTAAGGAATTCCTTGTCCATGGTACTTAATGAATTGCCGAATCTGAAAAGGAATACAAATCTAATTGAAGCTTACCGTGTGGAATGGAGAGGTTTCCTTCCAGTGTTGTGATCATATCCCACTCGCCATGCCCTGACAAACACATTTGGGAAGAGATATTTGAATTTAATTAAGTTATTAACAAAACATAGCACAATGGCACATATAGGCATGTTGGAAGGAAGTTCTATCAATTTTGAAATCCCTCTTCTACATGGATCATACATGCATGTACATAGACATCATCAAAACTAGATTTGTCTTAATTAGACAAGATTTTTGTTTAAAATTCCTTTAATAATTGTTCATTTCCTACAAGTTTACATGTATTCAATAGAAATGAATAAGATTAAAGTGCAAAGCAGTGACATTTCTCAGAAGAACTGAACATTCCATTTCCCCATGTATGTCAGATTAAGTTGGATGGTTAAATTGAAGAACTTCTAATTGATATAATAATGACATACTACTACTTCAGTGAAACCTGTCTATAAACCATATTCAAGGGAAACAAAAAATGTCGTCTTTATAGACAGGCGGTCGCTAAAGCAGGTTTGACTGTACTACTACAACTACTACTACTACTACTACAACTACTACAACTACTACTACTACTACTACCACTACCACTACTACTGTTACTAGCTACTACTACTATCACTAATAATACTAATATTAATAGTAATAAATGATAATAACAATAATAATAATAATGATAATGAATAATGAATAGTAAAATAATGAATGATAAATAATGTATGATATACTAATGAATAATATTTGACTTATCCTTGCCTCTGAGAGACACTTACCATTCAGTTTGAGTAAATGATACTGTGTTATGATCTGCTGATCAGCAGTCTTTACCAAGACATAGGTGGCTTCCATATCAATATTACCAAATGCAGCATCAATAATGGTACAAGATGACTGACCTAAGGGTGGTAATTGGGGGATGTAAAGGAAGAAAGTCACAAAGGAGCAAGAATCATGCAAGAAATAAAGCAATGTCACTTTATCGTCAACTAAATACAGAGGTATCAAACTGCAGTCAATTGTCAAATCTAACATTCTTGTGAGTTTAAAGCAGTCACCCGAGGAAAATTTACGACAACTGATAATTAAAGATAATTATATATGTATGGAAAGATTTTCTCTTGAAAAACATGAATAATTTGCTGAAAAATCATATAGATATCATGGAAAGGCGTAAAATGTTCTGTGGCTAGCTGTGTCTTGCATGTGAGGTCATAAAACTTCATGTTCTACGGAGGACAGCTGAAGGCAGAAAATCTGGATCTCAAAATTAAAATTTTGGAGAGATGATTAAAGCGGGCCCCAAACATATTTTGATGAGGGAAGTTGTTATATTAGTATTACAATGCAAACAATGCACAAATAAGTATCAAGTGTTTCTTTGTTTCTTTCTTTTCATCTTTTTGTGGGATAGGTGTACCAGAAGTCATACTCATTTGCTTAAAATACTTTATCAAACCACAATTATTTTTCAAAAAATTAAAAATTATTCTAGATTTACTTCAGATTATAACAAAACATTGAACTAGATAAAACACATTGGAGACAAGTGGTTGGAAATGATACAAATGGAATACACATGCTTTGGCGAGAAAACACACTTGGTGTGTATATAAAGTTGTAGGGCTTGCCATGAATTAAGACCAAACTCTTGTTATGTAGATCTCTCAGTATACATTTAAAAACACAAAGCCTGTTAAAATTATGTTTTCTATTGACTTGATGAAATCCAATATTATTTGAAATATTTAGCTGTTTGTCTACTTTACAATGACTCTGAATTTTGTATAAATGACTCAAAGATTTGTACACTATATGTCTTTTATTATTATTTTGTTTTATTCTTTTGTTTTTGTATTTACTCTTAGAAATAGGAATGATCAGTCTGAATGCGTATCCCAGAGATATTTTGTTACAACTACTTTTTTTCAAAATTATACCCCAATATTACTCCTTGTCTACTGTTACATCACAGTATAAAAGCAGGTTGCATTTGTGCTGTTTCTTTTCTCATAAGATTAGAAGTAAAATAAAAAGCTTTCCAAGTGTACTTCTCATGTCAATACCAAATAACACTACATTTAATTCCTTTATGGGTTTCAAATATAACTTCCAATGTCTGAATACTAGTTTAACATCTACTGTAGATAAGAGAACAATTAAATCATATAGGTTCTACCAGAGCCATCTATACACAAAGGTTGGCCAACTTGGTTTCACTGGGTCACAGCATGGCGTATGTTCTTTTGTTTTGTGCTTGCCCAACAAAGCAGTAGTCGCCATATTGTGTCCAACTCTAACAGGGTTGGCCAAACTCTGTGTATAGATGGCTCTGGGTTCTACTACAACATATTTTCTGCTTTCTAAATAAGAATTATACATTGTCTTACCAATGTGATCACATGCACTGTTTCCACTGAAATCCACCAACTCTTCCAATTGTGTAGGAACACCTGTAGTAATGAAACAATACCTGCGTGAAACAATGGCTAAATCCCTCGGAGAGGACCTAAAGCAGTTAGTCCTTTGGTTGCTTACTAACACGCATTTATGCTTTCTTAGCAGTCAGGTAAAATAACCACCACTACTAATTCTCAAGCCCCAACTTCATTTACTGAACATATTGACATGTAACAAAAAGGAACTAATAATACTAAATATCATCATTTCTATGTGTGCTCTTATTTGCATCTATCATAACCCTTGGTTTAAGAACAATGTTCACTCTCTCCCTCTCACCCCCTCCTTAAAATCTTCTTGCCGTCTCTCTCTCTCTCTCTCTTTCACTTTCTCTATTTTTGTTTAACTCACTTCCTATTTCTAAATTACCAATCCTAATTCATCATTGGTCTACTCACCAAATTCCATATTTGACATGTAAAGCTTCTTGCCGTCGTACCCGACAGACAGAAACCGTGGCCCTTGTCTACCGTGCGAGGGCACTACGAGATGGTGAATACACTGATCAAGTTCGATGCGACGATAGACGCCGACCTCTACCTCATCAGTGGTAGCATAGTTGTCTGCAAACATCTCAAACAGTCCCCAAGCCGTGCTGAGGATGATCTTGTCCGGGAAGGTAGCCGCTTCTTTGATGGGTGGTCCTGTTAGACAGTGGGGTGCTGAATACCCAAGGCCAATCTAATGGAGAAATTACATGTTTCATTAAGGTATGTCTTCATCAGCTTGAGATTGCCAAATAGCCCGCTATTTCTGATTTGGGAAATATTCCAGACGTTACATATCGCGTCTATTTCTCAAGATATTTTGCCCAGCGTCCGCGCATAGTGCGAGTCTTCGGGCTGTTGAGGACGCACCGGCCAAATAGCGGGATATTTTGCAAACTTGCGCAAGTTATCTTGGGATGATTTTCTCGACCAAATATTCCGCTAATTACAACTGCAGGCTGATGAAGACGCAAATTAGCTGAATAATTTGTGATCGTGATAGTTAAAATAGCTGGTTATTTGGCAATCTCGAGCTGACGAAAACAGGCCTATTGTCATTGTGGCAGATATCCAATAAAATTGTATATTAGAACTACTACTACGTGTACTACCATTGCTACTGCTACTACTACTACTACTACTACTACTTGTGCTACTACTTGTACTGCTACTAATTGTACTACCACTAACTTCTACTATATGCCTGCTTCCTTTTTTTTTGGGGGGGGGGGCTACTTGGTGGCCCTCTTGAATATGATCACTCAAACAGTGTTACATTGTATTCAATTAACTCACCGTAGGCTCAACTTTGAAGTGAAACTTTGACATGTAACAACCAATGCAATATCCAAGAAATGATAGCTAGTTGGGACCTTCCAACATATACAGTGAAACACACAGTACAACTTCTTAACTACAGATTCGTACAGTCAAACCTGCTTTAGAGACCACCTGTCTACAAAGACCACATTTTTTGTTTCCTTTGAAAGTGGTTTCTCATTGAAATGTGAACTAATGGAACCTGTCTACAAAGACCACCTTTTGTGGTTCCCTTGGGCGGTTGCTATAGACAGGTTTGACTGTAGTTGTTTAAGTCTTGCACTCACTTCTACTGCCCTATAATGCTGGAAGAAGTCCGAGCTGATCAGAGCCACCGGTCTTCTAACGAACCCTGCCATAGCTTGGATAGGTGTAATCCCCCTGACTATGTGGACGGGAAGGACCTGGTGGTTCTCGCTCTCAAAGAGTCCCAACTCGGATAGATCTGTATCAGCTCCTATTCTACTGTGGACGTATGAAGAGTTGGCGGATACACGCTGGCTGTACCCGTCTAATGTTATCATCCGCCTGTCCAAACAAAAGAACAATGATTAACTGAAGGTATTTTTTTTAATCTCATTGATATTTTGATTATCAGAGGAAAGTTGATGGCTGAGCATTTGGCAAATCTAAACAGATAAATCTTCTTCTTACTGTCATCATATTTCTTGTCCTATAACTTGTTCATAGAATTTATTCACTTTATCTTAAAAACTGATAATTTTGATTGTAATTTTGAATTGTAAGTCTATCATTGTGCTGCAGTGTGATGAAAGCTTTTGTTGCACTCAGTTTTTTTAAATACTTGTTTGTCATTCATTTATATATAAAGTGGTCTGTATTTTGCTGCTGCAGTCTAGATGCTTTACAGTATCAAGTCTGAGCAGGCTTGATCATACTTGCAGACCTGCCAACCTCTGGAGTTCAAAAACTGTATTCTTTAATTCCCAAAGTTGTATTTTACTGACAAAAATTGTATTTAAAAACAAAACAAACACACAGATCAATGCCTCTTACAGTTCCTACATACAGGAAGAAATTTTGTTATGGATAATTGGTTGAATATGCAGGATGTCGTCATGACTGGTGTGTTTGATGAACCAATCAACATCCACAAATTGCCGATGTGAGATGCTTGTAGGATACTTTACAGAACAGATTAAGCATGTTACCATTGAAAATGGCACACACACACACAAAATACCCCCAAAATACAATTTAAAAAAAATTGTACTGGTTGGCAGCTCTGTACTTGCCTAGACATGGAGACTGCTTTGACAACACCTACAGTTTCTACACTGACATGGATTATCAGGTACTTTTCATTGGTAGGCAATGGAACTAGCCAAACGGGTCTGCAAAATCCAACATTACAGTCTGGCTCCATGTCTAACAGAGCACCCTCAAAGACAAAATCAGTCCAGGTGTGATACGAGAGACTCTGATCTTGTAGTGCGCCAAACGATATGGTGATTCTGGGATAGGATCCCGCTGACAGTAGAGCCTCTATTGTACTTGAGCTGGAGATCTCATCGCACTCGACTTGCACTTGGACAAAATATGGATACATACATGGTTGTACCTGCAAAATGACAAGATAAAATTGCAAGATATTCCTATCATTAATAATTTAAAAATAGTATAACACACTTATATTGCACCATCTATCTAGTAAAATCATTTCAAGGTGGATTATGAAATACAAAAAGTAAGAAAGAAGAAATACAAAATAGACTAAAGGATGATACAAATTGTTTTGAATTACATACGTATATCATATGCTTTCGATAAAAGGACTGTCTTCAAGTTAGACTTAAAAAAATCAAGAGTTTCTAAGGAACATAAATTATATTGAGGTGTTAATTGGTTTCATTAACATGGTCTAACAGTCTTCAAAAGATAACCTTGTTCTCCGGGCCACAACGAGGTTCTTTCCAGAAAAACCAAATCTTTTTACACCATGTGGAATTTCAATTTGTTCAATTATTTAAGGTGTTTAAGATCAGATGCAATGAAGGAATTCCATTTTGCATTAGTTCCTTAAAACAGTGAACTATGATTGTAGATCAAGCTGCGTACATACATGTTATACATATAAATATTACAGATCTAATAATTGAAATGGCACAATGCATTTCCCACAATATTATCAAGTCAATATTCAAGCTATTCACCAAATGATATGAACATGTAACTATACATTGTAAAATATGGAAGAAGTGTTTGTATTAATAGCTGGGCCTGTTCCATAAAACTAACCATTGGTGGTAACTTTGCCATTTGTAATGGTAACTTCCATAGAAACCTTGATTTGATATGGTGTTAATTGATGTTGCCATGGTAATTATTATTGATGGCAAAGTAACCATCAGTGGTAAGTATTATGCAACGAGATCCGTATATTTAGTGATGCTATAAGCATACAAATACCATAGCAAAGCATATTTGATGTTTTAACACTCAATAGTTTGCAATCTGGACATTAAAGTAGGTTGGTTAAAGTATAGTACAGGTTTTCCTTGCCATGTTCATAATTTCATCTGTTGAATTTATATCAGATTTATTTGTTCAGTACTCCTATCAATTCCACATTGCATATTTATTAAGTTCAGTATGATTTGTTAAAAGAAAAAGGAAAAAAGGGATAGTTTGTTGATCTTTTCTGGGGGGTGTTTCACAAAACTTATCGTCAGTGATAAACGACAGTTTTTGTTATAAGCTACTGAAATCCTTGCTTCTGATTGGTTATCAGCAGAGTTGTCAATGATTTTTGTCATTTGTCATTGAAAAAAGGCTTTGTGAAACGCCCTCCAGAACCCATACCTCCTCTGGAATGCTCCCAATTGTCACATCCTCGAGATTCACTTCAATATGATTCAGTTTGTTTTGAACTATTGGTTCAAAGAGGTATGGGAACTCTGATCGAACGACGTCTATGTGCCAGCTACATGATCCACAGGCATAAGCTATCAAGGTAGCAAGGACTGTCAGGACAGTGGTCCAATGATGTAATGGTAGCATGCTTGACATCACAGGCATCACTCTCAAGCTAGGTCATGTGCAACAAAAGAAACAAAGACAATTAAGAGTTACTTACATCATAATAATCCATCACAGGCATAGTTATTTTAACAAAATGAGTCTCAAAATATCTCTTTCTTACTATGACTTGATTAGAATATCAATAAATGGTTTCTACTCAATAATTTTAATAGATTATTTCTTCTTTCTTATGACTATTTGCTAATGAATGGCTGAATAAATAAATGTATTACTTCTACATCTCACTTCATGTCAATCAAGATAGAAGGAGGGATTTTCTCTAGGTATAAGACAGGTAATATGACTTCTGATACCAGTTACATGTATATGTTTCCTCTGTCGGCAAACCTAGGTATGGGTAGTTTTTAGTGCTGTAACATCATGGATATCTCCAATTCCGTTTAACCGCCAGTCAAAACCGGACGGTTTTCAGTTAAACGATTTATTTAAAAAATAAATAAAACAAAAAAAATTAAAATAAAATTTTTTTTGGGGGGGGCCGTGTGAAAAGGACTGCGAGGTGATTTAACTGAAGGCGCCGATTTGTGCTTGTGAACTAGTCACAAATACTAGTAACAATGTTGTTTTTAGAATAATGTGTAAGATCATTTATGTAAATTAAAAACAGTAGAGGATCTAGGATAGAACCTTGTGGATGTGTTAAACTTGGATGAATATATATTTGAGATCTATTACAAAGATTACTTTCAAACCAAGATGACAGACAAATTGGAGTGTTGTTCTAGTTTCCAAGTGGTAAGTCATCACACTGATTACTGAACTGGGAGACATTGCCAGGCATAGTGCCAGGTGGAGGGGCATAAATCGAAACTTTAAAAAAAAATATTTAAAAAAATATATATATTATAAAAAAAAAAAATTAAAAAAAAAAAAAAAACGGGAAAACGAAACCGTCCAATTGAAAACGGAATCCGCCATGGGCGGTCGGATACCGGACGGTTAAACGTTTGACTACAGCACTAGTAGTTTTAATAGTACTTCAACATCTTACCTAGATATAGATTCAAACTTCTGTAGATATGTTTAAATTAATAGGCTGGATAGGGAAATTAATTAATTCTTCCTGGAATAGTCCAGATCCCTTCTTACTAGTCCAGACCATCTTCTAGACCCTACTATCTCTTCAGGAGACAGAAGACAGACAAGTATTCCAAATACTCCTTGAGGGATCTTGAAGGAAGTATTCCAGACAGAAACACCATGACACTACAGTACAGTGGACATTTGTGACAGTGGACATTTGTGACAGCCCACCTAATGGAGGTCTTTGCCTTTATCCTGCTAATGCTCCCATTCATCAAGCCATACATGTGGCAAAGATTATTTAATTATGGAATAGTGAAGTCCATCACAGACTGATCTGATGCCCCCTGTGCTTGCTTTACTGATGCCTTGTTAGAAGCTATCAAAGTAGCTTCCTTCAAGATTAGGTTGCATGTACACTTCAATACAATGAAGAGGAAGAAGGAAAATCCAGCCTCATAAAAATTCCTCTGTGATATAAACAGCTTCATATTCAGGATGGCCTCTGCATTAGGTATAGCCACTTCAAGTTCTTCTTTGGCATCTGTGTACTTGCTTACTTTTCTCACTGAATCAAGGAATAGCAAGACAAGGATGAAGAGAATGTCTTTCTCTTCATCCTTGTCTCGCTTTTCAACAATCTGACCACATTTCATGCATATTCAGAGTGTTTATGAATATTTCAATCCTTCCTGGCTTCCCATGATTTTCCACTTTCTGCAAAACATTATAAGAATTTAGATTTACAGCAAAATGAAAGTTATAGAGCTACTCAATACCAAGGTAATCTGGTTGTAACTAGATCCTATTTCTAATATTATTAAATATTTATTAGATTCTCTAGATCTAGAAGTTGATGTTTGGGTTTTTTTTTAATGGATTTTTATTTCGTTTCATCTTTGATTTAGCCTTTATTCAACCCAATAATTCTGCACATTTCAAGCTCCAGAGCGTAAATAACTTTAAACTAAACTAAAAATTAAACTTTACTCTAAAACTTAAAACGGAAGTTAAAAAAGGTTATTAAAGTTCTTGTTAAAATTTCAAGCCCAGGCCTGGACCAAAGTGAAGATAAATTTGTCAGCTTTTCTATTCTTTTTGTACATCATCAAGGTTAGGCCTACTGAACAGATGAAGAAGATCAGAAATTAAAAAATAACTATGATCACAAGAAAATAAGTTGGCGCTATTATACAAACAACGCACGTCCCAGCGTGCAATAGCCATGAATGCAGTACACGCGAGGTTTCTTTAGATTGGTGCCGCTCTTTGCAACGAGCCGCTTGCGGTGAGTTCACAGTGCGCACCATCTGAAGAAACCGAGCGTACACTGCATTTACGTTTCGCACAACAGGGTCAAGTGCGTTATTTGTTTTATAAAATAGCAACACAAATCAAAACAAACAAAAGTTTAGATCTTAAGTTAGAGTCTACGAGAGTTTGATCTAGAGTTATGTTGGTTCTAGACTAAGACCTTGAAGGCTTACTAAAAAGTCCACGTGATTCATTGCCTTGATTAAAAATAAAATCCATAGAGGGTCTAGAGACGAGTCTACATCAGACAGCTGAAATTCCTGGCTTCATTATAAAATCCAAAAGTCAAAACAGGCCTAAATCCAAGGCAAAAGTAAAACAAAAATTTGCTTTCTAATAATACCCCGCTCTATATAGCTATAGCTAAGGTACGTGTACGCTGCGCTGGGGATCATGGTGGAGCGTACAATATTAGCTAGGCGTAGCCTACAATGCACTCGATGCTTAAAATACTAGAGCCATTTTATAAACATGAACGTCCGATGTTTGGCAAATGCGTCCGAGCTCGGAATATAAAAAGGTTCTGTCGGTCAGTAAATAATTTAGTTTTCTATTTCCTTTAATAATTTTGTTTTACATCATTTACATGCCATACTTAAACAGTATTTGCACAATGATAGTATATTTGGTCTTTCAATAACTAGAAAAGAATTTAATGTTTTCCCCCGTTATGTCTTAAGTGTCCGAAGTTTGGCGGTCTTACTCTACATGTATTTTCTCCAATAACTTTATAGCCTAGATCTAAAAAATACTAGACCTACTAATAGACTAGTCCAGGTCTTTCCTCAAGTTTAAGACTTTAGATCTAGAAAAGTAGAAGTAGGCCTAGTCTAGATCTAGTACTTAATAGTAGTTCCCATCTTAACAGAATCAACAGATACACATTTACTTGTGTTTTAGACTACTTACATGTAGTTAGGCACTAGCGCACTCTTTAAATGTCCTGATATCCCCTACACAACTGACAGGTCTATTAGAAATGGGAGATAAAGTAATTAGACTAGGCCTAGTTGTTAGTATGAAAAATAAGTTTAAACCAAAGTTTGATGCCACATAGATGTAGATTCTGACTCTGTGTTAAGTATGGGGGCGACACCTTCAAACTCCAAGCAACCAACTTTTTCCGCAACCAAGACTCAAGCAATAAGAACTAAACAAGCACAGTGCGCCCCCCTTCATTCTCCTCGCTTGGTTCCTTACGGAACGTTGAGGAGTATCCCAGAAGAAGAATTCTTTCCACACCTCACATCACAGGCAGTGTCACGACACACTCACACAGGTGTTGCAACTCACATTTCAGCAAGATAAAATAAATCAGTTTACAGTTTTGTTGGTTACCAAACGCCACAAATTACAAAGAAATATACTATCCACCTTCCTAATAGGCCTAGATCTACCCAATTTTTTACCACTGTCTTCGCATGCACATTGCAATTGAACACACACTAAAAAAAGACCAATGAATCTAACCAGACTAGACTTTCTATCTGCATCTGTCTGTGACGTACAATCACCAGCATCTGGTTGCCGCGTACGTTGGGTTAGGGTCAAAACGCTAAACACGCCTAAATATTGAAGTGTGCTTCGGCTACAAGGTTTATAATGTTTAGTGAGTCCAATTTCATTTTAAAAGATTTCACATCGGGTGAGTTTCTGGTTTCCTCATCTAGATGATTCCATTCGGGGACGGTCTTGGGGTACAGGGAATGCCGGTAGCATCTTTGTTGGAACCAATGAAATGGTATTTATAAGTTCCCCTTTGTCTTGTTTTATACCTGCATCTACTTGAGTTTGGGAGCTGGAGATATATGTTGCTGGGCGTAAAATCTGTGCGTTTCCTTATACAATGCAGTTAGTCTGGCTTTGGTTTTACGGACTTTCAAAGTTTCCCATATTTTGAAATTTGCCAGCATCGTTGTAACACTTAATTCCCTGTCGTAGTCCCTTGTTGTGAATCTAGCTGCTCTGCGCTGCATCCTCTCCAGTTTGTCCCGGTCTGATTTATACTGTGGGTCCCATATAGCTGCACAGAACTCTAACTTGGGTCTAATTAGCGACTTGTATGCTATGTCCTTAGTGCGGGTACTGCAGGAATGCAGATTTCTCTTTACTAGGTCTAGTCATAGCATCTTGTTTGCCTTTGATGTAGTTTGATCATTGTGTGTTGCCCAACTAGATCTAGCCTAAGTCCCTTTGACAGTTCAACACCCAGGTAAGGGTGGTGTTGCACTTCTTCCAGTGTGACGATACCCAACTTGTACTTGGTTTGAACTGGCTTCTTTTTATGAGTTATCTTCATTTGAAAACATTTGGATGCGTTAAAAAAAAAGACGCCAATCGTTCTCCAACTTGACTAACTTGTCCAAGTCGTTCTGTAGAATGTCAGTGTCCCTGTGTTGTTTATGACTCGATACATAGGACCTAGTGTACAATCGTCAGCAAAGAGCCTTACGTGCGACTGGATCCCAGAAGGTAGGTCGTTGATGTATAGGCAAGGAACAGGAGTGGGCCAATGACCGTCTCTTGCGGAACTCCTGATGTAACTTTACACTTGGTGGAGGCTTCACCTTGTATAAAGTTGTAATTTGTATGACGACCTGCTGAAGACGGTTGGTAAGAAATGAGTCAATCCATTTCAAGATGTTATTCCGAACTCCAATACTATTCAGTTTCTTAAGAAGACGCTGATGGGGTACGGCGTCAAAAGCTTTACCCCCGACTTTATCTCGACTCGTCTTTAATATATATTCAGCAGTTCACTCACCCATTTACATTATGTTGCTGATCTAACTTAGATCTAACTAACTTAGATCTAGACATGTTCAATCCAGCGTATAGATTCTGCCATAGATTCTAGCCTCTAGTCTAGGCCTACATGTAGATCTAATGTTAGATCTAACTTAGATTAAGTTTATTCCAATGAATTAAACTTGATATAGATCTAGATCTAGATCTAGGTCTAGGGTCTAACTTAAACCCTCTATAGAATCTAGGCCTAGTCTACGTCAAATATTTAGGGCTAAAATTAAAGTCTTATGGATTATTTTGTTGGCTTACCTAAACAAAAAATCTGTCTACAGGATGACGATCACATCATGAAATCAATTCAATTAATGGGTAGGCCTACGTCGTACGTCGGGAGCGTACGTACTGTGTACGTAAAGCGCGTAGTGCACGAAATATGCGAGCCATGTGCGATCGAGCATGCAGCGCGCGCCCGGTACTCATGGATTCTGTTTTGAATGCAGCCTCTAGTTGGCTGGATCATGACCGGGTGGGTCGGCCGTCGGCGTCGATCGATTTTAGTGTTGATTGTTTTTCTTAATTGTGTACCAAAAAAAGATAGGCGTAATAGGCAAGAATCAAATTTTGTTTTTGCCTGCTTTAATTGCTCTCTCAAAATTGACGGTACTGGACAATAATATTAAGAGCATGGGCAAGGGTGTCGATTTGTATCCGTGGTTGGAGGGGACAGGCGCGGATCCAGGGGGGGAGAGGCCGAGCAGGCCTTACCCCCCCCCCCGCAAATAAAAAAAAAAAAAAAGGAGAGATAGAGAAGGAAAAGAAGGGAAAGGGAAAGAGGAGAGAAATGGAAAAAAAAAGAAGAGGAGGAAGAAAAGAAAAGAGGGAAAAAGGAGATCGGGGAGGGGGGGAGGACCTGCCTTCCAGGCTGTTGCCTCCCCCCCCCCCCCCCCAATCAAAAAATAAAGAGAAGGAAGGAAAGGGAAAGAAAAAAGGAAAAGAGGAGATAAAGGGAAGGAAAAAAGAAGAAGAAGAAAAGAAAAGAAGTGGGATATCAGTTGCAATTTTCCCGCCACCAAGTTGTGAATGGGGGGGGGGGCAAAAGGCTTTTTCTCCCCCCCCCCCCTCCCTGCCCGTCCCCGCTAAAAAAGAGAGAGAGAGAGAAGGAAGGAAAGGGAAAGGGAAAGGCTTTTGGGAAAAATTCAAACGCCGTTTAGTTCTAATTCCATAACGGTGGTTTACAAATAATGCTGAAATGACATAATTTTCCGAGATTTTTCCTCACTTTTAAGTAAATTATACTTTTTTATGCGTTTGTTGGAAAATGACAAATTCCTAAATTTACAGCCAGACAAGAAAATGCTTTTTGAAATGCCTAAATGTCAGGGCCCGCGGAACGACGGGGATCTGGATCCTCGACCCCCCCCCCCCCCCCACTTTTTGGAAAAGTATAAATAGAAAGAAAGAGAGCAAGAAAGAAAAAATAGTTAACTGCCAGTGTCACATGTTATCAAAATATGCTCATTCGACCATGACTAAATGCCTAAAACCACCTAGGGCCCTAAGGTGGGCACTTAGATGCTCATCTGACGGTAATTTAATGCCTAAAACCCCTGATTTCTGAGGGCTCTGCCCCCTGGACTCCACGCCAAATAGTGTCCTGCCAGTGTCACAAAATAATAAAGTATCAAAAAATGCTCATCTGACCGTAATTAAACGCCTAAAACCCCTGAGCCTCCGGGGGCTCTGCCCCCTGGACCCAACCAAGAGCCCTAAGGCGGGCCCCTTGATATTCATCTGACCGTAATTGAGTGCCTAAAACCCTTGAGCTTCCGGTGGCTCCGGCCCCTGAACCCCACGCCAATATTAGTGACCTGCCAGTGTCACAATTAGGTATCAAAATAATGCTTATCTGACCGTAATTGAATTCCTAAAATCCCTGAACTTCCGGGGCTCTGTCCCCTGGACCCCACCTAGCTAGGGCCATAAGGCGGACCCCTAAATGCTATGTTTATCTGACCGTAGGCGCGTAGCCAGGGGGGCGGTGGGGGTGGTCCCCCGAACGCCGGCCTAAAAAAGAGTGGAGTAAAAGGGAAGAGGACGTAGGAAGAAAAGGGAGTAGACAAAGAACATTTTTGAAATTCAGACAAGGATTAAGAGTCGAGAACGGTACGACGAATCGTCTTCTTTCTCTAATAATTTAATAAAACGTCAAAGCTTCCGCGCTAGCGCAGGTGAGGGGGTGAACTGACTTCAGACAAGGATTAAGAGTCGAGAATGGTAATAAGAATCGTCTTCTTTCTCTAATGAATTAATGAAACGTCAAAGCTTCCGCGCTTCGCGCAGGGTATGGGAGGGGGAACTGAATTCTGACGAGGATAATTTTCGAGAACGGTACAACGAATCATCTTCTTTCTCTAATAATTTAATGAAACGTCGAAGCTTCCGCGCTTTGCGCGGGATGGGGGGGGGGAGGGGAATGAATTTAGACAAGGATTAAGAGTCGAGAACGGTACAACGAATCGTCTTCTTTTTCTAATGATTTAATGAATCGTAAAAGTTTCCGCGCTTCTCGCGGGAGGGGGGAAACTAAATTTAGACGAAGATTAAGAGTCGATAACGACACAACGAATCGTCTTCTTTCGCTAATGATTTAATAAAACGTAAAAGCTTCCGCGCTTCGCGCGGGAGAGGGGGGGGGGGGGAACATAATTCAGATGAGGATTATTTTTGGGAACGGTACAACGAATCGTCTTCTTTCTATAATAATTTATTGAAATGTCAAAGCTTCCGCGCTTCACGGAGGAGGGAGGGGGAACTCGCTCCTCCCACTGCTGGTCACCATTACGTACCAATATTTGGCGCGCATAATTTCAAATTTGGGCCCTTCCCCCCCCCCCCCATAAGAAATCCTGGATCCGCGCATGTGTGTCGCTACTAATTATGTCCGTCTAATGACGCTGTAAGATGTATACACCTATACATATCGTTTTTCCAATCCGCAAACATTCTCCCCCAATTTCTCACCATTTTCTATCATGTCTTACGAAGTCATTATAAAGAGATATCACCGCAAGGTAAAATCACCACTGGAACAAGCGTTTTGTTTAATCTTTGCGTATGATGTGTTACACGTCGGTTTCTACTTGCCTAATGCTTTTGTGGGAACTCTTCTTAAAAGAGAACGCGTGTGAAAATAAATGCACCTTCAAGCTCGAATTCTTTGCAGTTTGTATTTCTTTAAACGGTGATTATTTTAGTGTTGTTCTTCACACCTCTGGCGAGATATTCAACCACACCGCTGTATTTTATGACATTATACTAGAGGTATAAATTATGATAATAATGTTAATGAAATATGACCTGTCAAGTAACCCAAGTATAATGAATTGTTGTTGTGTCTTCTCTCGCCATTTCAACTTCGAATATCCTCATTTGTATCTCTTTTTCAATATTTTGTTTACCTTTCTTTTATGAAAAATGGCTACCCTTATGGCTACCCAGGCCGCTGACTCCAAGATCGCCATGACACAGACAAATATTATTATTATTATTATCAGGCCGTGTTCTCGTCATGCGACACACCCTTTAACACAGACAAAACGGGAAATTCTTTCAGTATATAGGCATATCCCTTCTCTCTTTCTCTCTCTCTCTCTCTCTCTCTCTCTCTCTCTCTCCTCCCACATACTCTTGTTTCTAATCTTTTGCTTACAGGAGTCGGTCTCCCAGTTATCATCGGGGCGTCTGTAGGAGGCTCGGTACTTCTCATCATAATCTTGATTATCATATACATCAAAACAAAAGGTAAAAATTATCATTTTATTACCATTTACTAGTTCAATGGTCCATCGTCGCCGCTCGGCGGCTTATTAGTTTGTAGGCGCTATACTAATTAAGTCGAGAGACAGAAAACAGAGTCTGACAACTGTATCGTACTCATGTATTGACATAAACTATATCGTAAATGGTAATTTAGTAATAAATAAGTTTTATTATCTCATTAAGATATTGTTATTTCTTTTAATTCAACATCGAATTTATTATAAATAAGTTTTATTAGCTCATTAAGATATTGTTATTTCCTTTAATTCAACATCGAATTTAGTAAAAAATACGTTTTATTATCTCATTAAGATATTTTTTTTATTTCTTTTAATTCAACATCGAATAGGTTGTTTTCTTTAGAACACGTCCTGTTCAGGATAAGCGTAGTTTTGTATATTAAGTTGAGTTAAAAACTATTATACACTTCTCCACACCTTTACAGTGTTCAAAGTAATCCAAGTAGTGAATTATTTTTTCTCTCCTACTTTTTGTCTTCTTCTTTTTCTTCTATTTCTTCTTTTTCCCCTTTACATTTCTTCTTCTTTTACTTCTTCCTATTCTTTTTCCTATTTTACCCTTGTTTGGGGTCAAGATTCATTTCCCCTTTTCCCTTCTTCTTCTTCTTCTTCTTCTTCTTCTTCTATTCTTTTCTCCTTCTCCCTACTCTCCGTCTTGTTCTCCTTCTTCCTGCAATTTGTTTTGTGTGGGGAAGGGGGGGTGTTCAACAGGGGCGTAGACAACGGGGGGGATGAGGGGGATGCATCCCCCCACCTCACAAGGTGGGGGGGATGGCATGTACAATCATCCCCCCAGGTTTTGGAATGATATTTGCTTACTTAATAAGTCATAATGATGATAATAATAGTAATAATAATAATGATAATTATTATAATATTAATAATAATAATAATTATGATGATGATAATAATAATCCTCATCATTATTGTAATTGTGTTTATTGTTATTAGCCGCATTCACACGGTGAAAGCCAATTCAGACGGTAAAAAAAAGAAAATCTTACAGGTATTTTGTGGTTATCTTGTGGTTTAGAAACCACAAGATAACCACAAGATTAAACAGGCGCGGATCTACGGGGGGGTTAAGGGGGTTTAAACCCCCCCCCCCCCCTTGGGCGCCCCCCCCCCCCAAAAAAAAAGGAAAAAAAAAAAGAAAAAAAAAAAAGAAAAAAAGAAAGAAAAAAGAACGCACGCTGGAGAGAAACCCTTTCAAGTGCAAATATTGTGAGAAGATATTCAACTCATCTGGTAACTTAACAAAACACATGATAACTCTGGATATAACTGTGTATTTAACTGTTACTTGATTTAAAAACACGTTATCATGCACTGCTTTTTATGGTCTCCATTGTGTTAATAGATGCCAGGAAAACATCACTTACGGGGTTCAAATAAACACCCCGAAAAAAATCGGCTCGCCGCTTCGCGGCTCGTGGACGATGCTCCGCATCGTCATTATTTTGGTCAACCCCCCCTTAGCAAAAAGCTAGATCCGCCCCTGAGTCATCCCCCCAGGTGTACGAACCTGTCTACGCCACTGGTGTTCAACCCTCTCTCTTCTATCTAGAACCGCCACCGATCATAGTATTATGATATGCTCATTTAAGTTCTTAAAGGAATCCAGTAACTTTGTCTCAGATTTTGAAACAAAATTCTGGATTTAGCTCATGCTGCAATGATAATTATAAACCTTTAGGTCAGTCAGGAACCCCTTAATATACAAGCCGATCACCTGTCTTATTATCAAGATATTTATGATTGGAATTACAAATTTTGAGAACCGTTTGCCAAACGGTTGTCATATAAACACTACAGTCTATTGGGGAAAAACGAGTATGGTAAAAACCGGTCACTCAAAGATTTTTACTTTTTTTGAGGCACTTCTTGATCATTTTGGGGGCATTTTTTTAGGGCCTGTTTAAATATCTGTTTAAATATTCGTTGAATCCGATTAATTTTTCCATCAATTTCTAGGTCGCTCTTCACGAAATGCTAGGGCAAATCCGGCTCAACCACAGCAGACCCGCCAGCAGCCTGGGGGTGGCCAAAACATACCCAACGATGAACCACCACCGGTAAACTTATACAATATACTCATTGTCGGATGAAGGACTGGGGAGGGGGGGGGGGTACCCTTATTGAGAAAGAGAGAGAGAGAGAGAGAGAGAGAGGAAAAAAAATTCAGATATATATATATATAGAGAGAGCAGGGGCGTAGACAACGGGGGGGATGAGGGGGATGCATCCCCCCTCCTCACAAGGTGGGGGGGATGGCATGTACAATCATCCCCCCCAGGTTTTGGGGAATGATATTTATTTACTTAATAAGTCATAATGATGATAATAATAGTAATAATAATAATGATAACAATTATAATATTAATAATAATAATAATTATGATGATGATAATAATAATCCTCATCATTATTGTAATTGTGTTTATTGTTATTAGCCGCATTCACACGGTGAAAGCCAATTCAGACGGTAAAAAAAAGAAAATCTTACAAGTATTTTGTGGTTATCTTGTGGTTTGGAAACCACAAGATAACCACAAGATTAAACAGGCGCGGATCTACGGGGGGGGGGGGGGGGTTAGGGGGTTTAAACCCCCCCCCCCCTTGGGCGGCCCAAAAAACAAACAACAACAAAAAAGGGGAAAAAAAGAAAGAAAAAAAAGAAAAAAAGAAAGAAAAAAGAACGCACGCTGGAGAGAAACCCTTTCAAGTGCAAATATTGTGAGAAGATATTCAACTCATCTGGTAACTTAACCAAACACATGATAACTCTGGATATAACTGTGTATTTAACTGTTACTTGATTTAAAAAGACGTTATCATGCACTGCTTTTTATGGTCTCCATTGTGTTAATAGATGCCAGGAAAACATCACTTACGGGGTTCAAATAAACACCCCAAAAAAAATCGGCTCGCCGCTTCGCGGCTCGTGGACGATGCTCCGCATCGTCATTATTTTGGTCACCCCCCCTTAGCAAAAAGCTAGATCCGCCCCTGAGTCATCCCCCCAGGTGTACGAACCTGTCTACGCCACTGATAGAGAGAGAGAGAGAGAGAGAGTTCTTCAAATTTATCATATTTTTCAGATTCTAAACCTAATTCATAAAGCAGCAACGATATCTCGAGGACATTTTGTGACCCATAACGTTTTAATAACTTTTAATACCTCTTTGTATGAAATCATTGTTACTATAATGGTTTATTGTCGGTAGAGAAGGTTATGATCTTCTCATCACTTTATCAATCAATTTGTGAATATTTTATATTGTTCATTGAACTTCTGAGAAGATATCAGCTTTATTCCTTCCAACTTAAATATATTTTGTTTACATTTTCTTTGCTATGCCCTCTCTCAGAAGAATTGATAGACAAGTTTGATATCTTTTCAGTACTTAATTAATCAATCTGTATAAATCTGTAGATTGTTCATTGAACTTTTTAGAAGATACAAGCTTCATTCATTCCAACCTAAATATATTTATTTTACATTCTCTTTTCTATTAACTCTCTGTACAAAATTGATAGAAAATACTTCAACGGACCATTTTACAACAGCACATAAAAAGACATTATTACCAAAGAATGTAGAATGGATACATAATATCAATGTTTGTGGAGATGGTATAGTATATCACTTTCACCATACATACATAGAACAGATAATACGATAAGGAGAAAGTAATTCGTGATATAATTATTTTGTTTGAATGAATCGGATGATGCTCATTATGTTTTCTATGTAATACAATATTTTGAAATTCGTAATGTTTCAAATCTTCAATATCATGTAGCTATTGTACTTTTCTTGTTTTGTAATTGTTTGAATGGGAAATAAACTTTGACCTATGAACCTTGATGAATCTGTCCTCTTTCGTATACAGACATACAGCGGGGTCAAGTACCAAGAAGTGACAGACCCGTCTAGAAGCGCCGGCCCTCTGGGGGAGCTCTACACCACGCATCACTCTTACCCCCAGGCAGGGGCGGCGATCCCGGGGGGACTGGAAAATTTGAAAAAGTGCAAAAAAATAATGTACAGCAAATACTGAGTAAAGACTGTAACACACTAATAGGCTTTGGAGGGCCCAAGAGTGCAGCGTTTAAACAAATAAAAATGCGAAAATCTTCTGGCTCGGGAGCTTTGCTCCCTCGCATAATATCCTTCAAAATGTACAATTAAATATTGTAGAAAAGTGAAGTGTGAAAACAGTACATACTTTGTTTTCATACTATAGTTTTGCTAAGGAATATAATTTTGTAATACAACAAAACTTCAAAACCTATGAGGGGGTAATCACTGTCGTCACCTTCACCCCTCTCATTAATTATGCTCACTCACTCGGGCTTGGGGCAGTCCCCCCCCCCCCCCCAATAAAACTCAAACGTGGTTTATTTCTAATTCGATACCAGTGACTAATTTACAAATGTTGCTGCCCCTATACCCCACCAAGGGCCCTAAGGCGGGCCCCTGGTTGCTCAGCTGACCATAATTAAATGCCTAAAACACCTGAGCTTCCGGGGGCTCTGCCCCCTGGACCCCATCAGGGCCCTCGGCGGGCAACTGGATGCTCATCTGACTATATTTAAAAGCCTAAAACCCTTAGCTTCCGGGGGCTCCGCCCTTAGACCACACCAAGGGCCCTATAAGGCGGCCCCTGGATGCTCATCTGATCGTCATTTAATGCCTAAAACCGCTGAGCTTCTGGGGGCTTCGCCCCCTGGACCCCACTCCGATTAGTGACCTGCATGCAAGTGGACCCCACGCCAATTTACGCCCCACTTGCTTTGCTCTATCTGATCGCAAATACTTTAGCCCCCCCCCCCCCCACTCCAACCTTGAAAAACGTTCCGCGGGGCCTGCATGTAACATGTAAGAGCGGTGATGATGCGGATTTTTTTTCTCCCCCAAAAAAACGTTTTTGCTCATTACGTCACTCTTCCCTCGTTACTCGCATTTCGTCCCCCCCCCCCCCCGGTCATGAAAAGAAATCGCCGCCCCTGCCACCAGGCCCAAGCTCCCCAGGAAGCGTCCGGGATTCCGACGCCAGGCTACGGCAACGGACAGTACTAGACGTAGCATCACCATGGACAAGAAGACCGCGGTGGCAGAGTTCAGCGACAGATACGGTTACATGGATCCTATTCCGTAGATCCTTCCTTGGAGTCACCCGGCCATACCCACGGTTACCCCCGTCAGCCTTTCCGGACACATACCCCCTGGACAGCCACACTCGGATAACCACCCCCGGATAACCATCCTCTGGACAACTACCCCTAGGACCAGGCGCGTACACAGGGTTTTTTTTTTTTTTTTTTTTTTTTTTGGGGGGGGGGGGGGTAAACCCCCCCTTTGGTATTTTTTGGTGTGTAAACCCGCCCCCCCCCATAACCCCCCTAATACCCCCCCCCCTCCCCCCTCCCCCTTTGGATTTTATTTTATTTTATTTTTTATTTTTTTAATTATTAAAAAAAAAAAAAAAAAAAAAAATATTCCCATGGCTGACCTTCAAAGATTACCTACCCCCCCCAACGGAGCCAAATGTCAAATTTTCAAATTTCGAGACAAAAAAAAAAGTTTCCACTTACTAACTAATAAACTATTTATGTTGTATAGCTCCCTCTCAAGGTCAAGATATTAATTAAGCTATACAAATATGTTTCTTGACTAAAATCGACCGATTAGCTATTCCCGTTTGGAAATTATATATCACAACTATATATTCTGAAATTGTCATGGTCGCAGCTACCATTATACGGCCGTACGGCGTTAATTGAAATTTATCAGAATTTACCGGGAGCACCGGTAAATTTTTATATTCAATTTTTGTCGAAAGCAGAAGTGTTTTAGGGGCTAAATTTTCTAGTGCTTATATTACATCCACAGGGGCATCCAAATTTATCAAAATTGAAAAGAATCACCACCATCCAATTTTCAAAAATTCCCAAAACTTTGTATTACCTTTAATGTATTTCCCTGTTTTTCTTAGTCTAGATCTATGATCCTCTTAGCTCTTCAATTATGTATTTCTACGTACTTCCTTTGACTTATCCTCTTCTCTTTCCTTACGTATTTCCTTGTTCCTTGTTTATCCTCTCCACTATCTTTGTTTTCTCCTTTCTATCATATTCCCTTCCCTGGGTGTACGTGCTTGCACATAATAGTGCGCTGACGACTTAGACTCTTTCACCAGAGCACTTCTTGGAATTTTTTCGCGAAAATGGCTAAACAATTATTTATTGTGTAAACAAAAAAATATGCGCTATTAACGGACTGTCTCCGTTTTACCGTTGAGGGTGTGTTATTTTCTTAGCTGACTGGGCACGACACGGAAACAGTCCAAGCAGTGGACCACAGATTGTGTTGAAAATGTAAAACTAAAAACTGTTACATTATAAAATATTGTCATTAGATAATTTCTTTCTCACTTTAATATCAGTATAATAATTCATATGAAACACAGGCCGTTGGTATTTGGTCTTAAATTTATAAGGGGAATAAGTTAAACGAAAAAAGTGCCAGGTTTAGCTTGTTCTCAAAGATTTTCATGCCCACATTTTAGACAGACATGTCTCCAGAGCAGGCGCCTACGCGGGGGGGGGGGGGAGGGTTGGGGGTTAACCCCCCCCCCCTTGGTAATTTTATTATGTAACCCCCCCCCCTTAAAAAACCTAACCCCCCCCCCAAAAAAAAAAAAAAAAAAATATTCCCACGGTCGACCTAAAAAAGGTGACCTTACCCCCCCCCCCACCCCACTGAGCAAAATGTCAAATTTCCAAATTTCGAGACCCCCCCCCCCAAAAAAAAAGTGTCCTCTTACGCCTCCCCCATCCCCCCCCCCCCCCCCCGCTTATTCAGCGGCTGGCTGAGTCGTTGCGAAATTTCGGACCGATTTATAAATGTTAAAACCCCAACCCCCGTTGAAAAAATCCTGCGTACGCGCCTGCTCCAGAGCAATTGCTTTAATATCTTGTACATGGTTATTTTCTGCTGATAAGACAAATTCTACAAAAAGATGAAGGCTCATATGCTTAAAACCTCTGACAATTCTAACATGACTGTAAATATTTAAAATAATTGTCTGCATGATTGTAAATGTATGATTCTGTTTCTCTTGGTCTGTAGAAAAGATGATATGGGGGTGATTACCCCTTCCCCTTTTGAATATAATATGTCCTGTGATGAAAAAAGTAAAATAGCTTTAAACAAATAATGATTGATTAGATAAACTCTGTGGAATCGAATTGTGCCTACACTTGTATTGTCATTTAAGTTATTTTATATACGCAAACGAATGATGATGATGAATAAGAAATAAGAGTACAGTTACACTTGGTGTGAGTAAAGCATACGTAAAGTAAAGTAGTAGATAGTAGGATTGTACAGTTATGACAGTGTTATTATATTGATATCAAATCATTTTTATGAAGCGTAAGACTTTGTTTAAGATTGACTTATGTATTATGTCTAAGGATAGTGGGGTTACAATCACCAATCATTATTAGCACTATAATTACATAAAATACTCTGCCTGTAAAGACAGAGGAAGTTACCATGTCAATCTATCACCTTGAAAAAGATATGATAATAGCTAGGCAGTAAGTTATCTTTATTTTCATTCCTTCTATAAAGCCGAATATTTCTTATTTCTTCTGTTTTCTTTTTCTTTAAATTTGAATTTGGCAGTTGTATGACTAATGCGGTTACATACTTTGTATGACTTGTGAGCAGCAGGCAGCAATTTTCGTCTCTCTGTCTACCTTTCTCTATCTCTCACAATACCCTCACACGCACCTGCTTATAACACTGATTATGACAAAAGTAACTCGAGCCACGTATCAATGATTTAGTGAGAAAATGGAACTTAAGGAAGTGTCACTTAATGGGTTTCTCCTAATTTTGGATGGAAGGTGCAAGACGTTTATTTAGAATCTGAAAGAAATTGAATAAATCACAGGAATAAAATATAAATGGCGTGTTAGATATAGAGTATCTGTAATAATATATGTAAAGCTGTGGTAACTAACAATAACAGCAAAAACAATAATAATGATATTAATAGTGGATCCAGTCTGGCACTCGAATATTTATACCCTAGCTTTAGCACATCTGCCTCACAGCACTCGAGCATTTTAAAGAATTTTGATTAAATGTTACCCATTTATCTCAACTGGGTAGAGTGTAGCAAATGTAGACTGATGTTTATGATTCAATCTGTTTAACTTAAAGGAATGCAGTATATTTTGAATAAGTCGATTTGTAGATCTTTTTACGGCATGTGAAAATAAATACATTTTCCCAACATCCCTCCATATTTTGTTGTGTTTCGTTAGTCGGTTGAGAGTGTGAACATGTAGTTGTGCGTCTGTATTGCCGTGTAGACATATGATACAGCAATAAAACATGCAGAGGAGATTAAGTGAGAGAAAGAAAGTATAAAAAGATTCATGCAATTTAAGCCTATCGGGTTTAACAAAATATATAAGTCAGAGATGCTTTATTGACCAAGAGTATTGGAGTCAATTTATGCATACAAGAGACGAATGGGGGGGGGGGGGGGGGTAAGGGGTGGACATTTGAAACAAAAAGATAATAAAAAAAATACCCCAAAAATTATTAAACGTATCGTTTAACAATGTTTCAGTTTTACAACAAACAAAAAAATCCAATTATTTGATATTTATTGTCGGTCACATAGTTCACGTCATACACGATTTTCTTAAGAGAGTAAAACATACTCATTTTAAATATTCATATCATATTCAGTTAGGTGTCATAGTATTGGACCTTTGTTAAGCAATTCCAGATCCACAGCTACAACGTATGCAGAGTAAAAATAAAAGACGTTTAAAAGGGACATACCACCCTTGCCCCTGACTTCAGTGCCAACAAGAGAGTTCACTAAGGGCGTGTTTATGCTTCACCTTTTCTGGCCAGAATCAGGCATCTGTTACGCGTTTAGTTTAAAACACGGTTGCATCCATGCTCACTTTTGTAGAATCACCGAAAAACGGCGATCACGATCGCCGATCGTAAAATCACAAAAAGATGCGTTTACAATTTGTAAACGCGTTTAAATGGGGTCAACGCACTGACCTCTAGTGAGTCTACGTAGCATGCACAGTGAAGGTTTGCGAATCCAGCTGGAAGACCAATTAAGGCCACACAGGGAGAATTGCCTGGATGAGCCAGAGAAGTGAGCATAAACAGTACACCGTGGAACTGCGGTTACGATGAGCGTTTACGAAGAGCGTTACAAATCGCTTATTCTTCCTTCAAAATTTAAGCTTAAACGCACCTTTAAGTCTATGCGAATCTCACATTGGCAGTTTGGTCACGGGATTATGACATTGTCGCGGTTGATAACTCTCTCGTTTGTTGTGTACACAAATATATTACTTTCTCCTTTTCTCGTGAGTGTATTGTTCTTTGGGGCACAAAGGAAAGCTATATTATGGAAAGCATGTTATTATGGGTCCTCTATAGAGAAAAAGCCCTCCTGAGACTAATGGGAAAGTTGTCAGCCACTACAAAACAGAGACATTACCGATTCAGCAAATTTGAAGAGCCATTTTAGTGATTACAACTTTCGAAAGTTTATAACTTTCTCATCCTGTGTTCGATTTCATTCAATGTTTTACCAGTGTACCCCTCTGATTATTTTTCTTTCCTCTAGAGCAGTTTGCAATTAAGGTAGGATTTACCTTTAAAGAGCAGGTTGAGTTCTCGGAAGAGGTGAACATTAATTTGTGAGCGTTGTCATTGTTATTATGCAAGTGTGGAAGAACATCAGATGATACATGTTACCTGAAAAGCATGGCTCTTCAAATGCCTTCATATTCTAAATGAGGCATGTAACATCGTAAATATCAAGACGGATTTTTACGCCACGTGTTCGTGTAGTCCCATATACATCTTTCTGTGTACAGTGCTTGTAACTTCACTAAGACTTGGCCAAATTTCCTAACATTTTGATGATTCCAGAACCCTGCAATACACACGAATACTTATATGCTAGATGTTCAACCTTTTCTGGTCGATTCCAAACCGTTTCTTTCACAATGCGATCGCATGACCAGAACTCAACTTCATCTTTTTAATGATCAATGAAACGTAAAGGGCATATTTAAGGTACTAGAACATATATCATAGCCCTCAAGCCCGTCAAAAGTTATATTTTTAATGCTGACAGAAAGCATAATATAATGAATCTACCTCCGTCCCTGTTCATTGAAAAAAAAAAAGCATACAACAAAAAGCATTTGTGCATGTACAGGTAATTTGGTAATTTACGCAAAGGATGCTGTAATCCACAAGGCATGATAAAATCCAAGTTCACGCATACTTTTTTTTTTTACGATACAAACTGTGGCGGTAAGGCGCCACGAAAAATGCTATTTATAATTATGATATTCCTAAATTATATAAAATGCTATTAATTTTAGTATGCCCCAATTTTTTTTAAGGAGGGGGGGGGGGAAGAAAAAATAAAAATCCGCATAACCACCACTCTTACATGATACATGCAGGCCGCGTGGAGGGGGGGGGGGTGTGCTCAAGACAGTATTAACCCTCTGACGACTGAAATTTAAAGGTCCCATAGGATTAACATAGGGACCACCAGGTTCCCGTCACAAAAGGGTTAAGAAGAGCGTACATTGGCATAGGGTCCAGGGGCAAAGCCCAGGCGGGGGTCAAGGTGTGGAGCCCCTTAAAGCTCAGAGTTATTCGGCATTTAATTACGCTCAGATGAGCATCCAGGGGTCCGCCTCAGGGCTCTTGGTGGTGTACAGGGGACGGAGCCCTAGGAGGCTCAGGGATTTTGGCATTTAAATACGGTCAGTTGAGCGAATCACTGGTATCGAATTCGAAATAAACCCGTTTGAATTTTATTTGGAGACAGAGGGGGGGGGGGGGAACTGCCCCAAGCCCTCCTTTCAGTACGCTACTGATGATAGTGCTAACAATGGAGCAACTTAACCAAAGCAAGGTTTCCCATTGTCTTCATTTATTTCTTCGCCGCTATTTTTTCCAAATAAACGTTTCTAAGCAAGTAAAAGAATACTCCTTTACGACGCAGATAAAACCATGTCATTGTACTTCAAAAGCGCATTTTAAGCTATTTAGGACCTATCTATGATTAGCTCCGTGCGTGTTGCGGGTCGTAAACCCCACGTGAATTTGATATTAAAAAATGTATGGGGAAGGTTGGCTGTTTGATATTGCAGTTCTTCTTCTACATATTTGTCTCCAGTCATGATGGATCGTGCATCTATTGTTTTCCAAACGGCTTGGCTTCTTGTCCTCTCTTGTTTTCACGGTAATGTATCTATTCGAATATTTGTCAAGGTTCTTTCTGCTTAAAGGTATATACTATGTCCCACTTGCAGGCCAAAAAAATGAATAGGTTAAATTCCAACGACATTTCAAAATAATACTAATTTAGAACATCCCTGAAAAAAGGGGGCTTGAAAATTTCTTTAGGTGGGAAAATAACGACAAGTTTTTTTTAGTTGTCGAATCAAATTAAGAGCTATAGAGCCAGTAAGTAAACGTCTGGCAAGTAAAGAAGTTTCCTTGCATAATTTGAATATTAGGACACTGCTAACGTTTAAATTTCACAGATAGGACATACTTGACATATTCATAATTCCTGCAAAGTTCTACAGAATTTGATGTTGGCTGCAAAAGGGACATATAATATCTTTAAGAAGAAAAAAAGTGGAAAATATAAAAGGCAATGATAACTTCATATTTTTCTGAAAGGCAGAGAGAGAAAGTTTAGACAATAGTATATTACACTTTGGATCGGATATAATTATAATAAAACGTTGATTTTCAATGTTTAATCAATGTAAATACAACGTAAATATCACCATAGTTCTGAAGTGTTACGAGTGAGTTTTTGTGTGAATTTTTAGATATTTTTTTTTTACTGTTGTTTAATGCTTATAATTCCTTACATGAATACACAATGGCTGGTATGTAGGTTATCCACATGAATGTCCTAATTAGATAACCTCCATACTAAGAGGAAAAAAGAAAGAAAAAGAAGCAATCATTATTTCCCACTTCTTCGGGTGATTAGAAAATAATATGTAGACCACTGTACTTTTGCTTTGATATGTAATAAGAATACTTTTGTATTTCTTATCGCATTTCTTTAAAGCAATATATCAGATTATAAAAAAGTCTATTTAGTTTTGAGATGCTGTACAATTCGTATGTAACAAAACACTTTAAAAATATTTTCCAAAATTAAAATATTATGATTTTGATTGATAACAACTTCAAAAATCTAAAATGTCAGTCTTTCCGATTTGTAATAGGAATTTGCTAAAACTGTCACCGACCTGTTCCGCTCATTTTTCTGCTCCTATTAAAACGAACTTGATATCAGGGTGGACTTTTACTTTAAAGGATAAAATGTTCACACGTTGTTCTTCAAATCAGCAAAATAATTTCATTTCGTCTATTGCTACATTGCTGTAATGAAATGTAATATCTCTGATACCAATTCAAATGTTTATGAGCTTTCTCAGAAATTGCACAAAATTACAATTTTGTTCCCAAACCAATAATTTTGGACCTTTAAACGAGTTACCAGTTAAAGGATTTCGTAGCTATTTTTTAAGTTCCTGGCATCAAATGCAATATGCATGGTCATGCAAGTTAATGAACGTAGTGTGTAAATAATTTTTGCCCATTCTATCAAAGCATCACGTATTTTTTTAAAGGATTATGAATCAAAATCTATTTAACGAAAATACAGATTGTGGACTGATTGTCTCCATAGATAGATAGATGATAGATAAATGGTAATTTATTGCATCTTTCATGAATGGCAGTTTTACAACTGAATTGTACATGAAATACACGAATAGGATATATACATTGTAAAAAACTTACATAACATTTAGTTTAAAATTATTTAAACGTGTCACGTTACTACTGCCTAAATACCATTAACATTTTAAAAACACTTAATGAGCATAATTTCTACCAAAGAAAAAAGAAAAAAGGTATAAACATAATTACATGCCAACATAATATGGACTAAGGCAAATTATACAACAGTTCGTCATGTTACAATATTGCAGTTGTGGGTATAGTGGTAAAATAATCAAGGATAGCGGCAAGAGCAGTAGCCTATAATCTAGGCGGAGTGCCGAGCTTTTTTCTTTGCTGCTAGACTAACCCTAAGCAGAACGTCTGATAACGCGAGACTACGAACCGTGAGCCGCGAGTTTTCGTACGAAAAACTGCCACGGATTCATGGTCGATAATAAAAAAAAAACGACTAAAGCTAGACCAGTGAGTATAGGCGGTGCGCAGCTCACGGTTCGTAGTCTCGCCGTATCAGACGTTCTGCTTAAGGTTAGTCTAGCAGCAAAGAAAAAAGCTCGGCACTCCGCCTAGATTATAGGCTACAAGAGCAGGTGTATGAACATTTAGTGAATTTTCTTTGTATTTCTAAGTGTTCTAGTACAATGTTTTTGTGGGAGAAATTGTTTAAATTGATCAGTGAGTGATAATGTTTTTTTGAAAGAAAGTAACACATAAATATTGGCGTCTTTCATCTAATCTTTGTAATTGAGATTGTGCAAGTTACATTGTATAGTTATCATAATCCCTACGAAAAATTATCCGCAACGCTCTCTTTTGTATTCTCTCCAATCTCTCGTTTTGGTTTTGCGTGAAAACAGGACTGGCATATTCAAGTAAGGGGCGAACATAACCCACAAAAACAGTAATAAGGTCTTCCTTTAGAAGACCACATTTCACCAGAGAACGTAGCATGTATAGTTTGGCACTTGCCCTTTTTGCGATGTCTTTTATGTGAGCATCCCACTTTAATTCATTCTGTATAGTAATTCCTAGCAATTTAACTTCACTCACTGTTTCCAATAAACAATTCTCTAAAATTATACTAGTTTGATTAAAGGGTGGGTGCCCTAGAGAAACAAATATCCATTTTCAAACATTTTATAGGATTTAATTTCATGTTATTAACATTAGCCCAGACAGAAAGATTGTCAGCAGCTTCCTGCATTTGATAATCTTGGGCTAGTTTGCGGCACTCGATCATTGTAAGGTCATCGACATATTTAAAAATGTGAATGTTATTATCTATTTGAAAGTCATTAATCATAAATAAGAAAATTAAAGGACCCAGTTTCGTGCCCTGAGGGACATCAGCATTAAAAGTACATGAATCAGACAAAACACCATGGTAACGAACACACTGTGTACGACAAGAAAGTAAGTTACATATCCAACTTATTGCTGAGAATCGGACCCCTATTAGATGTAACTTGCTTATAGCGATCAAACGCTTTCTTAAAGTCAGTCAAAAGAATTGTTAAGGACGTTTTTAGAGATTTCGGCATTTAAATACAAATGATGAAGAATGTTAATTAAACAATGATATGTTGACAGACATTTTCTATTTCCAAATTGAAACCGGTCAATTTGTTGTCCAATGTCCTGTGATATCCATTTTGCCATAAAACCTTCAATAATTTAGCAAAATTATCGGTCAAAGATATCGGCCTTAATTTATCAATACTCGGTGGACTTGTTTGGGGATTGGAACAACAATTGCATGCTTCCAAACATCAGGAACCTTCTCGCAATTAAAGGAGGTGTTGATTATACGAGTCAATGGCTCTGCAAGTTCCACAGAGAACTGGCGGATGAGCCACTTGAAGTTGAACTTTTATTTTGAGAAAGAGCTCTGTTTACTTGCCACGGTTCTAGTTGCTACAACCGGCCGTGTCAGACACGTTGCCCCGGGGTGCGAGATAGGACTCTTGTAGCGTGCCCCAATTTAAAACAATTATACAATAACAGTTAACGTTACATTTAATTAATAGTATGAAACTATTAAAATTACTCTCATGTTACGGGAAAAATATTATATATATATGAATCAATTGATTTGGTCGATCCAGTTCGATGGCACAAACACGGCACTATTGGACAGAGATCCTAATAATTACAGAGCCACTGTTGGACTACCGGAAGACTTTGCGTTGAGATCAGAAGAGACAGATACAAAATTATTATTAATGGCATTAGCGATTATGCCACTCTCTTCAGGGTTCACACCTGCAACTGGGATGCTAGGTGAACCTGTCCTGTAAGAACGCGTATTTCGCGATACCAGCGAGAAGGGTTACTCTTTTTATGTCTCTGAACACGTGTGGCATGATAGAAAACTTTGCATTTTCAATAGATTATTTACCTTTATTACGTAATCGCTTCCATAAGGTATGATTCCCCTGGTCATGTGCAACTTGTCTCCTATGAATTAGTGACTTTATTTCTCCAGTCATCCTTGGCTTATCATCACAGTGTAGCTTAACTTTACAAATCAGGAAATATTTATCAATTGCATCATTTAAAGTTTTATAAAAAGCATTACATTGTACATTTACATCATCATCAGTTATAATTTCAGGCCATTCATAACACGAGAGCCATTGTCCAAATGCTCTTATAGATCTATCCGGCATAGGTCTTTGAGATATATAACGTGTTGCCTTTTTTGGCACTTTAACTATTGTACTAGGAGACCACAATACTGAATTATGATCGGACATTCCAACAGGAGACCAAATCTGAGGTTTGTTATAATGACAATATATATTAGTAATAATTTTATCTAGAATGTTATCACCTCTGGTTGGAGTTTTAACAACTTGGCGGAGGTTGTGATTCGTAAGTAATCCGTCAATATTCATCTGATTAAAATCACCAAGTATTACTAGACCTGCATCTGGGTGATTTGTTGTGAAGTCATCAATGGTCGCTATCAGGTGATCAGTTAGCTGTGCTTCAAGATGAACATCAGGCTGGGCTTATATTAGAATTCATGTTGGTGGAATGTTTACTATACAGGAACGGGAGGAATCCGTGAAGCCGTGCGTGTTATCTGCCCAACGTCTGGAAAATCCCACCAAATTGAAGTCAGCCCGACCTCTACGATGGCCAGACTTCTGGCTGGATTAAATGTTGGTGCCTTTTCAAAGGCGGTAGCTTGCACCGAACAAGGTAAATATAATACGTTTTATATATTTGATCAAATTAACATGGATGTTAGAATCAGAATGCCATTGTAACTTTCCATCCTTTTATGGACGAATCATGATGTACTCTTGCACAGGTAGAGAAATGAAGGTCATGAATGGGTATACTGAGGAAAAAGAAGAAGAAGACTAGAAATGAAGTCGTATTAAAACGATATGCATGCATTGGACTATCTATGACTATTTGGAAAAATTTGTTAGAGGTCTGTAGCATCCAGCAAAGTGTAGATAAGAAGACAAAAAGATAGGCATGAAAACGTACCCGAAAAAAACAAAACGATACCTAGACGGTCACACATATTCACCGTTAAGACAGGCAAGTCCACGGGATTTCGACATCTCCACTACGACAACGGCATTTGAAAAAGGCCGCTGAAGTTTGAGGACTTCGTCACCCATCGGTTTCCCCTCGTCCATGGGCCTTGGGTCATAGGGGATTTCGGAACACAAAGGATTCAATCTAATGTCAACCCTAAGAAGTATCAGACTGTGATTTCATGTGATTTCATGTGTTATATTATAAGCACCTTTATGTGCATGTTGTCCTTTATCTCTTCACTGTAGGTGCCTTGTATAGATTTTTTTCTTTCACCATTAACAGGTGTTATTATTACAACAAAATAATCAAACTCACATACATTTTTATTCAACATAACCACTATAAAACTTTACACATACATTTCTATTAATTCAGGTTAATTAGACATTTTTCGTTTTCCTTTTTTTTGACAGAGCTGCGCTAATGTTCAAACGTATCTTAACTTCTTTCAAAAGAATATACCCCATTTTTTTTCTTTTATCTATATAAGCTCAAAAAAATACATTTGAAACAATATCATCAATATTTTTTTTCAAAATTGGCTTTTACAAAAGACCAATATAGTCAATATCTACATTATACACACACACTTTATCATTTCCTTTAATTTTTCAAAGAAGGGAATGTTCATTTCACATTAAAAAAGCATGAAATAAATCTCATCTACAGTTACATGTTTCACATAATTATATCGGAATTACTAAATCCCCATAAAACATCATTCTTTTTACAGGAATCAAATTATAAATTGTCTTAAAATTAAATTCTTTTCCTTTACATTCATCAAATATTAAACATTTCAGTTGTTACTGAAAAGAATGCTAATACCCTTAGCTATGTGACTGAATATTATAGTGAC
This sequence comes from Strongylocentrotus droebachiensis, assembly GCA_035222895.1. Classification (NCBI taxonomy): domain Eukaryota; kingdom Metazoa; phylum Echinodermata; class Echinoidea; order Camarodonta; family Strongylocentrotidae; genus Strongylocentrotus; species Strongylocentrotus droebachiensis. Next base: position 14,542 of record JAVYIG010000470.1, on the reverse strand, counting down.
AAAATTTGTTGATATGAGTATATATTATTGTTATAGAGAGCTTAATTTATTAAAAACTGTTTTATAATGTTACAATTTGATTGTAGCACATTGTTATTTATATGGGGTAGGTGTAGGGAATTGGAGACCCTTAAGCACATTTGCATAATTTACATAAACATGAACAATGTTACACATACAGAAAGTTTTGTATTCTCTTCAGTAACTTCTTCTCTTTATTTGGTAACAAAATTGTGGTCATGATGTACCTGATTAATAAGATAACAATGATTAATGACGTCATCACCAACGGTCTCTCATTACCTACGTAATAAGGGACAGTTACAAATCAAGAAATTTTAAGTACAATTTGAATGAAAATAGGATTGTTATAGCTAGTTCAAACCCTTTTTGAAAGAGATACATGCAGCCAATGAACTTACTTTAATTTTGAAACGATTTTAAAACAATGTGGCCTACTTGGAATACTCCCAAAACCTGTTTTGTATACAAACAAAGTTTTACAGTCTATATAAACCAGCTCGCTGATCTCACATTTTTATTCATATTGTCCGGAAACCTCGTGAGTCTTCTCATTCTATAATACATCCCAAGTTGGCCACCCAATATTAAAATGTACATCTTCTTTTTTTATCTTCATATATCAAATTGAAATCCAACTATATTGTACCACACACATCTGTGGATCTTGGTGTACACCCCTTCTTTCTTTCTTTTTCTCTCTCTCTCTCTTTCCCCTTTTACCAATATTTGTTCCACCATATTAGTATTATTATGTATCCATTGAGGGTAGTCGTGCTATCAAGCTTTGCTTACTTTGTCAACCCTCCTGTTTGATGTTTTCGATTAGTTACTTTATTCGACATTATATTCTTTTGAAATGTGTAAAATTTGCAATGTTTTGTTTGATATATATTTGTAATAGGGCAAAAGGTTTCTGAAATTGAATATAAATGTTAACACCCCTTCTGTGTTAATATTACATATTATTACATAGAATTATAAATGTTTTTAAATCTTACAACATTGAGATTAGCAAAAAGGCAAGACATTTGCTCACTTCTTTCATCTCTTAGATAACCCCCCCCCCCCCTCACTTTGTCACTATGATTCTATTTTGTACTTAAATTTCTGTAAATATGTTCACTTATTATAACTTGCATATTTGTTTGTAAGTTGTATTTTCATTTTTTTATATTCTGTTCTAATTATATGTAATCACGGCCTCGCTGAAAAACAGCTTTTGCTGAATGCGGGCACACTTGTATTTTTGTTTTTAACCGTGAATAAACAAAATATACCATACCATACCATTTCTATTGGTGAAACAATAGACTTTTAAAATTGCCATTGGTTGATATGTTGGTCTTGGCAAACATTTTCGCAGACGATATTTTCTGCACTCGCTAACATAAGCATCCAATAACTTTACGGGATACAGCGATGTAAGATTATTAGACTTTATTATTTTGTTTTAATGAAAAGAGTGTAAACACAAATATGACTACAATTTTGGGATAATGAGATTTTGGTGCATTGGGATTTCGAGGCAGCGAGATTTAGGGGCAGTTATATTTTACCACGATGATATTTCGACGCAGTGAGATTCTGGTCGAGTGACATTTTGGCACGGGGAGATCTCGTCGCAGTGAGATTCTATGAGAAGTGTCGTAGTCGAGTGGTTAAGCACTTGCCTTGAAATTCAAAGGTCGTGGTTCGATCTCCGATGCGGCACTAATGTCCTTTGCCCAGGCATTAATCATTATTTGCCACACTCGACCCAGGTGTGGTAAATGGGTACCTGGTATGAATTTATTCCTTAAAATGCCGGAGCGCTGTAACGGCAGGTAGGCTAAAGCCGGGTAATAACTAATGCGCCTCGGAATATAATTTGTATATAGACGGCGCTATAGAAATGCCTATAATTATTATTATTATTTCAAACACAGCTGGTGCAAAAAATAAAGTACGCAGCAAATTCAAACGGGAGAATGATAACTCTACACTAATAGCTAATCATTGGCCCTTCTATGTCTAAACAGATATAATGCGAGGCCCATTTGTATAGTTGTTGACTCCATTACATTAAAACAAAGTATTGTATTCTTTTACCATCTTTTATTTTAAAAATCGGAAAGTTGGCAAAAATACCATTCTAGTCATCCGGACACCTTCAAGATATTAATGTACCATGTGAATGAAGCTATCTAAAACAATACAAATACAATGTTTTTCCTGAGATCGTTCAAACCTTATCTATCACTAATGAATCTTTAGTTGTTGACCTCGTTAGCAATAGGCTAACTTAATTTATTTTTTTACACTCTTCTAAAACTTGCACAGATCAATGCATGGGATTCTATGACACGAACCACGCAAAGTTTGAAGTGAAAGAGTTCGAAAGTTCCAGATCTCGTATTGCCATCAAACACAGAGGACAAACCGTATTCATTGTTCTAACCTCTGACAATCGATTTGGTACGTTGGATAAAACGATGGTGGCAATCGGTGAGTCAAAACAAGTGACCGTCACCAATAACATTTAAAACCTTCAAGCTAGTAGACACTATTCGAAGGTGTGTGTGTGTGTGTGTGTGTGTGTGTGTGGGTGCGTGCGTGTGTGTGTGTGGGGGGGGGGGGGGGTTAACTGATACAACTTTAAAAACTGTCTCTGCTGAAAATCTTACTTGGAATCATCAGGTCAACGCGTCCGGTCCGTTGATCGCGTTACTCAACCTTTGTGAAACGAAAGCGGATGATGACACGACCTTTCGTAGATTTGCCGTAGGGTTTTTCACAAAGTGTCGGGTAAATTGGACCAGATCATTTGTAGATGAGAGGGGTTTATTTCACATACATTACTCTCGAAATTTCGTGATTGAAGGACCATGTTTTCTCGAAAGGTCTGGTAACACCGACCACCGACCTAGCGCGATGACCCGATGATTTGTAGTAAGCCAAACCCGGTGGGTCTTTTGGCCGTGAAAAAAAAATACAACTTTAAAAGCTGTCTCCGCTGAAAATCGAACCCGGTGGCTTACATCGAATGATCAGGTCAACGCATCCGGTCCGTTGATAGCGTTACACGACCTTTGTGAAACGAAAGCGGATGACGACACGACCTTTCGTAAATTTGCCGTAGGGTTTTCACAAAGTGTAGGGAAAATTGGACCAATTCATTTGTAGATGAGAGGGGCTTATTTCACATACATTACCCTCGAAATTTCGTGATTGAAGGGCCATGTTTTCTCGAAAGGTCGGGTAACACGACCACCGACCTAGCGCGATGACCCGATGATTATTTTGTAGTAAGCCAAACCCGGTGGGTCTTTTGGCGGTGAAAAAAAAATTAATATATAACCCTACATGTTGTATTAACAGGACATCTATATATAACCCTACTAAATGGTACATTAACCGGACATCATACAGACTGATATATTACCCTAACCCTAAATTCAAAACAATATAACTAATTAAACTGATGACTAATGAGTAAACCTATTGTTTCTCGGGAGGCTTTTAAGGTTTCTCTGCCTGCAAACGTACGTAGAGGGCAGTAATTATATTGTTCAATCGTTAACAGGACACGAAAATGTCCTGCTAGGGACCATGTCTACTTAATGACTCATTTTGTCACTACATATATCCGTCTAATGAGCCTAATGACGCCGTAAGCTATATTTTCTTATTTTTTGCATTATTTGCGGGGTTCTGTGAGGGAAAGATCTTTGTTTTCCCAATTCCCCGGCTTGATCTGCTGCTGAACCTTGTCACTCCACCTTTTACATTTTTGTTCACAGGAATATGTTTTACAGAAAATCAACTGACCATTATAAGGACAGTTTTTGGATATATTACTCCCATCCAAGAGTGGCGCGATGTTACGATGCGTTGTGATGGCATCGGCAACAATAGCTACTGGCTAGACTTCAAGGACAATTTCTACCAGATGGGCCGCATAGGTGAACCAACCCCTCTTCTTCAATGGCAGGATAACCTACAATTTGACATCCGGTATATTGGAGGGTTTACTATGATCTTTAATACCATGCCCACAAACGTGTATTTTGATAGTCCCTGTATAGACTACGAAGCAGGGCAAGGACAAAGACAAAGATTTTTAAAAGGGAAAAGATAAAACAAGGACTGGGGCAGAAATAAGAATGGGAGAGAGACGTAAGGTTAAGAGAGGGGTAAGAGTAGAGAGAACAAAAGAACACGATGGTTAAGAGAGGGGTAAGAGTAGAGAGAACAAAAGAACACGATGGATGAAAACTCCGCGGTTAGTCCTTACGATTATGTACTATAATATATATAAATGAGAACTAGCATCAGCTGTGGTATTATTCATAAGTAAAGAGATGTAATTAGGCTTTGAATGAAGAGTTTAATTCTAAAAGGAGCTGAATCCACTTTTGAAACTTCGGAGAGAAAAAAAATTGTTTACCAGATTTCGTACAGGCGTCTATGGAAAATGATATTAGAAGGTGCATTTACTTATAATTGCTCCCAAACTTTAGGTAAATAATTTTGTTGAAAGACGGGTACTTAAGTGAACAATGTTCTGATATAACTAATTTAGCTCCTTTTGGAATTAAGCTCTTCATAATTATGATGATAATAAGAACAGTTTGAGTTTTTATTTGAAGAAAGGGAGGCTAGGAGAATTTAAAATGGGATCATTGTGGGTATTCCCAAATTTCGGGCCGGTGAAAGCAACAGTATGCTGGGCTAGAAAGGTTTTCATTGATGATACTTTGTTCCTAACTGTATTGCCACGGATAACTGACAAGCAGGCTTTTCGAAAAGTAGCGTCAAAATCCTCTGGTACCCAGGCACGTAGCCAGAGTTCGATGTTGTTGTTTTTTAATCGATCGAGGATAAAAAAGGGGTCTAAAAAAGTTCAACCGATCTTGAAAATTTTAGGGGGCACGTGCCCCCCCCCCTCCCCCGTGGCTACGTGCCTGCTGGTACCATGTTTTGGCGTAAGCAATGCATGTGAGTGTTATCTCATTCCAAAAACAATTAGTTGTATTCACTGTTAGGTAGTTGAAAATAAAACAATTAGTTTTAGTCACTGTTAGGTAGTTGAAAAGAAAAGGTGTTAATATATCGTCAAACTCAAGCAAAATTCAATGATATTTTCTTTCTTTGTTATGATGATTTCAATCTTGACTTTATTCGCATCCCTTGTTTAAGGTTACCCTTCTCATTGAATAATACAAAATGGTTACATTTTAATTGGAATGTTATCCTTTTCGTGAAAATTCTACTGTCAATTTATTTGATACTTATCATCATATGTATTCCTTCTTGCATTTGGATTGAGTAACCTATGAGTTTCATTTGCTATTCGAGATATTAAACGACGAATGCTCCTTACGGCTGTGAAATGGTGCAGCGGACATGTGGGCAGAGAGAACTTAGATATAACGAGACAAAAGTTAGAAGGCTGTTCAACATAATCTAAGATTATCTTGTATGGATTGAAACACGGATTTGTGAAAGCCTAGATACATTGCATCATTATAAACAATGAAGCACTAAAGCACGACGCATTATTTAGCTTTTACATGGATTTAAGACAAAAAGAAGCACATTCATATGGCCTGACCCACATATTTTGTTCCATCAGTCTGAACTTGGTAGAGGGCGACTTTGACAACACCCTTTGGTGCTCAGACGCCCGTGGCAGGATTACTATGAATATATGATATTGAATTGAATTGAATTGAATTGAATTTCTTTATTGCCATGCACAAAATAAAATGAAGGCATAAAAATTGTTTTACAGCTCACATTTGTATAAATATAACAATACATTAACATATCAAAGACAGTAACTACACATAACATAAATAACATAACAATGTAATATAATTTAACCTCTCTGTTGAGAGCCAGGGGAATTATTTGATTGTTTGTACTCCCCTGGCTCCCAACAGACAATACTAACTTAAATAAATAGCAGAAAAAGTACATGACAACAATCAATGTCATATAACATATAAATAGAACAAGTCACAGCAAAGATCTAAAATCAATTATTCATCAATTGTCAAAAATTCCAGATAAAAACTGTTTATTTTGGGTAGCAGACATAAACTGCTACCATTGGAAAGAGGAAAGTTTACCTTTCATTGTGAAATAGATTTCAAAGTCATATTGGTTTTCATTTTGCACTTAGGAGCTACCAGAGGTGGTTACACTTTTATTGATATCCACTGTGTGTGTATATATTAGTATTATTATTATTATATGCCCATTTATATATGTATTTATATGTATCGATATATTGCTTCAATTTTTAATAATGGTATTTTTTAATAATAAACTTATTCGATATAAAGGAAGTTGTATATACGATAAGAGGTTGTATGACAAAGGAATTTACAAATTAAAACATATTCTGGAAAACGATGGTAAACTAAAATGTGACAGGCATTTTATCGATTTAGGTGTTGAAGTAAATGAAATTGAAAAGATCAAGCACTTTTATGCCTGTTTACCAGTTTGTTGGAAAAATAATTTTAGAAAGGGAGAAGAAAAAAATAATTCTGGAACTGATTTCACTTTGGGGAAGAAAACAACTAATATAGCTGATCTAAAATCAAAACAAATTTATGTACAATTAATAAAGAAAGATGATTTTAAACCTTTGGTTTTTGAGAGAATTGGAAGGAACTATGGTTTTTCCTGTAAGGAAATAGAAAACATATTTTTAAGACTAAGACAGTGTACACTTAACAGTCGATTAAGAGAGTTTCAGTTCAAACTTATACATAATATATTATATACAAACCATCACCTCTTCCGTTTTGGTCTTGTCTCGACTAAGTTGTGCTCATTTTGCGAAAAAGATGAAGAAACATATAAACATTTATTCTATACTTGTGAATTTGCACAATCAGTGTGGGGAATGTGCACGAGATTTTTAGACTTTGAAATACACAACTGTAGTTTGGAGGAAATTCTGTATGGGAAAGAGGAGAGTAATAAAGGAAAATATCAATTAATGAATCATGTTTTAATTCTTGTTAAATATCTGATTTATAGAAATAGAGAACTTAAAAAACCACCCTCTTTTAATGAAATAAAGAATAGTATAATAGGGGATAAAGTAGAAGAAAGGAAATTGGCTGCAATGAGGGGAACTCTCACTATTCATTTTTCTAAATGGGAAAACCTGAGTATTAGACAAACAATTGGAACCCAGAGCCAGTCGTCCACCGGTTAAGAGGGGGGGGGGAGGGGGTAAGGGAGAGGTCGGGTAAGGTAGAGTTAACAAAAAGAGAAAACTTTTTTCTCAGGACAACAGTATAAAAGAAGTATAAGTTGCTACATTGTTAAAACAAAAATTTTGGATTATATAACTGCATATGTTTTCTTTGTAAATATGAATTTTTGTGTCGAATATGATGTATAGGAACTAACTAGGTAAGTTTTCTTTGAAGCCGTTTGTAAGACAAAAATTTATACTGATTTATAATGTCATCACATTTGCAGTGAGCGTTACATATGATGATTGTAATTTGTACTATGATTATAATTTGTTTCAAGAGAGAAAAGAATAAAAACTGACCATAAAAAAAAAAAAAAAAAAAAAAAAAAAATAGGCTAGGTGAAATACATAAAAAGCATGGATTGTGTATTCCATCAATCGTTGTTAATCAGTATATTTTCTACTGTTTTCAATTCGAATCACGTTGGACATTGTTCCTTTTAGCATTTTCAATTCAATTTTCAAAGTATAGATATATATTAATATTGATATATGATTGTTATTCTCGTTTATATCAGTATATCAGATTCTGTGTTGGTTTTTTCAGCTTTATTTTATATAAACATGATAAAGCCATATATGAACTCGTAATAACGATAACACTTATGTCAATAATTATTATGACAATATTTACGATAATAATAGTAATAATAATAATGATACTAATAATGATGATGATGATGATGATGATACTAATGATAGATACTTATGATTTTAAAAAAGAAGGTAATATACGAATGTTTTAAATTTAATCATTTTGTCCAGTACTGTAAGACACATAACATTCTTGATGTTGTAGCATACAAGTGGTTTGATTGATTGATGCTTGATTTTCATTCGACAAGCTTCCAACGTACAACAATATACAATAATAACAGATCAAAACTAAGTCAGCTTGAACAGGATAACCCACGAAAGCTCGAGAGCTTATTTCCAGTGGGGTACCTTAGAGACATGTATAAAATTATTAAGTTAAAATAGTAATATTTACAGACAGATAAGAAAATTAAAAGAACTACTTATTAAAGATAATAATAATAATTACAACATTAAACTGATGATAGAAATGATATTAAGTACAAGAAGAAAAAGAAGAAGGAGAAGAAGAAAAAGTGGAGAAGGAAGAAGAGGAAAATAACGATGATTTGTAGAATTTCTATAACGTACGGAAACATAAGTTTATACAACGTGAAAAAGTATGAACCGACAGAAGAATACAAATTTCAATCATATAACATGTCATTCACTTCTCTTCTCTGACTGTCAAGTATTAGGTAGTCCTTTAATTTCCTCTTAAAATGATCATAGTTTCCTATTTCTTTTACACCATTGGGAAGGGAATTCCAATGTTTTATGGCATTGTAATTAAACGAATTTCCAATACTACCTACTCTTTCTGGTAAGTTAAAGTTGAATCGGCTATTTCTTGATTTATAATCATGTACGTCAGTAACAAGATCGAAGTTGGATCGAATATAATGATTCGACCTAGTATGATATAGATGATGTAGATAATTATTAAAGTATATATGTAGCACTGCAGCACTTATTTTCAATTAATATTCAGAAGCATTAATACTCACTGAAATTCACTCACAAAAACTCTACATGCAGTTGCGCTGTAGTATTTTTCTAGGAACCATTGTCTGATATTTTGTGTTTTTAAAGATGAAGTTGAGTTATGGTCATGCGATTGCATTAATTGTGACAGAAACGGTGTGGAATCGATCAGAAAAGGTTGATCATCTACCATATAAGTATTCGTGTGTATTGCAAGATTCTGGAATCATCAAAATGATAAGAAATTTGGCCAAGGCTTGGAAAGTTACAAGCACTATACACAGAAGGAGGTATATGGGACTAAACGAACACGTGGCGTAAAAATCCTTCTCGATATTTACGATGTTACATGCCTCATTTAGAATATGAAGGCATTTGAAGAGCCATGCTTTTCAGGGAACATGTTTTATCTGATGTTCTTCCACCCTTGCACGATAACGATGATAAAGGCCCGGTCCCACAGCACTTACGGATGCAAAGAGGATGTAAAACGTAAAAAAAAATCTTGCCATCCGTTGGAAAACGCTATGCATCCGTTGTGTACTCATTGCATACGTGTTTCATACGCTCTATCCATCGAGCATCCGTCCACTGTGATTTCATCTGCGCAAAAAGTTTTGAGCTGCACAAAACTTTTAGAACGGATGAACTTCCGCCGTGTACGATGTAAATCCGCGACAAATACGAGCAACAAACGTTCTATGTCCGTTATCATCCGTTAAACGTCCGCTGTATCCTCTCTGCATCCTCTGGGCATCCTCGCAACTCACATCCGCTGCAGCTGAAAACGGAAAGAGGGAGGAAAGATAAGGTACATGGAACGTCTATACATCGTTAGTAGCACGGAAATAGAAAGGATGTAAGCGTATGCATCTCGTATATAAAATATCCAAAGCTGTCATCCACTTCCATCCGCTTTCTTCCGCTAGGCTTCCGATGAACATCCGTTTAACGTCCCCGTTACATACTACCCACGTCCGTTATTTTCCGTTCTGTTTTCGCAAATTTTCGCAAATTTTGTCCATTTCTGGAGCGGATGGAAACGGATGGAGCCACCCCCGAAATTTTGCTCGTCCGCTGTGTCCTTTATGCATACATTTTGTGTCCATCGGCCAGTGAGACCGGGCCATAACGCTCACGAATTATTGTTCACCTCTTCCCAGAACTCAACCTTCTCTTTAAGTCTTTAAGCAACACGATAGCAACTTCTTTCGAAAAATCAGCCTAAGGAAATTGAAATAGCCTTGTGCGTCACCGATTGAAATGTGCAAACAAGACAATGACATACTACGAAAATTATTTATACGGGGAATTGAAATTACCCCTGAGCTACTTTTTTTTAACAGTTGCGATCGCGTCCTTCCTTGTCAATATGTTTAATTTTATGTAAAATGATAAATAAATTCATTCCTTCACTCCAAGAACAAAAATGCATTCCGACGTATTTGCTTATAAGAGGTGTACATGTGTCGCTAGGCGCGGATCCAGGGGGCGGGCCGAGCGGGCCTTGCCCCCCCCCCCCCCCCCCAGCAAAAAATAATTTTAAAAAAAATTTAAAAAAGGAGAGAGAGAGAGAAGGAAAAGAAGGGAAAGGGAAAGAGGAGAGAAATGGACAAAAAAGAAGAGAAAGAAGAAAATAAAAGAGGGAAGAAGGAGATCGGGGGGGGGGGGCAAAATGACTTGCCTCCCAGGCTGTTGCCTCCCCCCCCCCCCCCCCCCCCCATCAAAAAATAAAGAGAAGGAAGGAAAGGGAACGAAAAAAGGAAAAGAGGAGATAAAGGAAGGTAAAAAAGAGGAAGAAGAAAAAAAGAAGGGGGATATCAGTTGCAATTTTCCCGCCAGCATGTTGTGGATCGGGGGGGGGGACAAAAGGATCTTGCATCACCCCCCCCCCCCCCCACCCCCGCCCGTCCCCGCTAAAAAAAAAGAGAAAAGGAAGGAAAAGGAATAAAGGGGAGAGCTAAAAGGGAACAAAAAAGAGGGAAGAAGGAATCAAAAAGGGAGAAAAGAAGGGGAGATCAGTTGCGGTTAATCCCGCCAACAATGTGTGGAGCGGGGTGGGGGCCAAAATGACCTTGCCCCCCCCCCCCCCTCCCCCCCCCCCAGCAAACCTAAAAGAGAATGAAGAAAGGTAAGGAATATCAGTTGCAATTTCCCCACCCAGAAGGTGTAGGTCGGGGGGGGGGGGGGCACTGGCGTACTGATAGGGGAGGGGGGGAAATAAAATTCAAACGCGGTTTATTTCTAATTCCATAACGGCGGTTTACAAATAATGCTGAAATGACATAACTTTCCGAGATTTTTCCTTACTTTTAAGTAAATTATACTTTTGTATGCGTTTGTTGGAAAATGAAAAATTCCTAAATTTACAGCCAGGCAAGAAAATGCTTCTTGAGATGCCTACATGTCAGGGCCCGCGGAACGACGGGGATCGGGATCACCCCTGTTCCAAGTTATTAACTTTTTCAAGTCACCCTCAATAAAGATAACATTTCAGAGAATATAAGAGTGGTAATAAAATTAATAACATGCTAAATGTTAGTCCTGACTCTTGCCTGCAGTGTAGACCTACCAGACTGATATCATCTATTTTTAAACGAAATTTAGACATTACCAAAAAAAAAATCCAATGTCTGTTTTAGTGTGTGGAGCGGGGTGGGGGCCAAAATGACCTTGCCCCCCCCCCCCTCCCCTTCCAAGTTATTAACTTTTTCAAGTCACCCTCAATAAAGATAACATTTCAGAGAATATAAGAGTGGTAATAAAATTAATAACATGCTAAATGTTAGTCCTGACTCTTGCCTGCAGTGTAGACCTACCAGACTGATATCATCTATTTTTAAACGAAATTTAGACATTACCAAGAAAAATCCAATGTCTGTTTCAGTGTGTGGAGCGGGGTGGGGGCCAAAATGACCTTGCCCCCCCCCTCCCCCCCCCCCCCAGCAAACCTAAAAGAGAATGAAGAAAGGTAAGGAATATCAGTTGCAATTTCCCCACCCAGAAGGTGTAGGTCGGGGGGGGGGGGGGGCACTGGCGTACTGATAGGGGAGGGGGGGGAATAAAATTCAAACGCGGTTTATTTCTAATTCCATAACGGCGGTTTACAAATAATGCTGAAATGACATAACTTTCCGAGATTTTTCCTTACTTTTAAGTAAATTATACTTTTGTATGCGTTTGTTGGAAAATGAAAAATTCCTAAATTTACAGCCAGGCAAGAAAATGTTTCTTGAGATGCCTACATGTCAGGGCCCGCGGAACGACGGGGATCGGGATCACCCCTGTTCCAAGTTATTAACTTTTTCAAGTCACCCTCAATAAAGATAACATTTCAGAGAATATAAGAGTGGTAATAAAATTAATAACATGCTAAATGTTAGTCCTGACTCTTGCCTGCAGTGTAGACCTACCAGACTGATATCATCTATTTTTAAACGAAATTTAGACATTACCAAAAAAAAATCCAATGTCTGTTTCAGGGGCGGCCGAGCGACTTCCAAATGGGGGGGGGGGGGGCACCAAGAAAAAAGGGCACTTACAACGGGAAATCTCAAAGCGAACATTTGCATTTTTTAGACATTGCTATATACCCTTACATTGTGATTACAATATATGCTTCACTTTAAACACCATACAAGATATTGCTTAAGCATCATGCTTTGCAGTTGGGTGTGACGGTCTGAAAATTTATTTGCGAGCGAGCGAGGAAACATTTTAAGATTTGTGAGGTCGCAGTGCCAAAAATACAAAGAGTAATTGTCAAAGGTGAAAATAGGGCACTTCTTACACCCTTAAAAAGAGGCACTCATCAGGGAAAAAAAAGTCAGTCATGAGAATAGGGAATGTGCATTTTTCGACGGAAAATGGGCATCAGATTTTGATAGGGGCATTTATACAAGATGAAAAAGGGCATTTATGAAAAGGGGAAAGGAAAATTATCAGAGGTGAAAAGAGGCACCTATCGCACTGGAAAAGGGGCAATGACCAAATATGAAAAGGGGAACTTATGTGAATGAAAAAAGGGGCACTTATAAGAAAGGAAAATGTTCACTAGTTGAAAGAAAATGATTTTAAAGGGGCATTTATAGGAGGTGAAGGGGGCACTTATCTGAAGTGAAAAGGAGTAACTTTTCATACCTGAAAAGGGTTATTTACCAGAGAAAGGACACTTATGAGAATGGAAATGGACACTTATTGCAAAGAAAATGGAAACTTGTCGAAGGAAAAGGGTCACACTACCAAAGGGGCACTTTTACTAATTAATAGGGGCACTATTCCTAAGTAAAAAGGGGCACTTTTCGGGTGCGTGAAAAAGTGGGGGCACTGTGCCCCCTTTCTTAAAAACATACTATAAAATTTACGTTCCAACTACCAAATAACAAACTTCCACATCATACCAGATATTATTGGAAGGATGTTATAAAAAAAACTTCAAACTTAATAACATTCTAACCTTCAAAAACACCTGAACTATCTTATGCCTGTTACGTTTGAATACAATACACATGCCTACATCAGCTTTTCAATAAAACAAAAATAAGTTGTGACATAATAATCTTTCTCCAAAATATCGAACTGAAGTATTCTGTTGTATTGCTCGTTTATGTACATACAAAGAGCTTATTTTCAAGAGGCACTAGATCCATGTGTTTAACTTAATAAAGAACTCTTTGTTTACCCGATTTTGTTCAGGTGTCTATGGAAAATTATTATTAAAAGATGCATGTGTTCATAATTTCTCTCGTAATTTAGGTTAATAAATTTGTTCAAGGTATAGAGGAACATGTATATCATTATCTCCATTTGCTTCCAAAAGATTTTGCTCCTTTCGGAAAATAGCGCTTCAAATGTTTTACATGTAGAGATATAAATAAACAAAGAAATGGATGAAATCAATAAAATAAAATAGATACTGAGTACGAATCAGGGAACAAACTAAAAGTCTCGTATCCTACATGCTGTCATTTGGACAAACCGTCTTTCTCTTCAATGGTCCAATATTTTATTACTTTACATGCATTATGAAAGAAACCGCATCATCAATTAAAAACCACTTCAGATTGAACTGGCCAAAAGTCTTGTGATATTCTTGCTCAGATGCTTTCCTTTACCTTTAAGAGTTCTTTATATTGAGGAATTGGTTGATAATTTTTTCTTGGCAATAATGCCCAAATTAAAAGAGTTAAACAAATACACGACTGTAACTTTTAGCGCGTTTTGACAAATGTTTTAGGAAATAACAGGAAATAAAATGAGTGAAAAAACAAACACATAAAGATACAATGACGTAAATTTTTAAAAGGGTGAACGGAAACAACATAACAACTAGGGAACTATCCTATAAGTCATAGCAAAATGTGTATATTGATGGTCATTGTGCGAGTAATAACCATTAACTACTCTCATCGGGCTCTCATCATTAATTTTTCTCTTCATTTTTTTTTGTTGATGGTCAATTATTGGGGGGGGGGATGATTGTACAGGTGATCCCCCCCCCCCTCACCTGATATATATATTTTTTTTTTTGGGGGGGGGTGTATATCCCCCCCACCCCCCCCCCCCCCCCCCCCCCCCCGTGATCGACACCCATGAGCATGGGCAAGACTAAGAGACACCACCATCAAGGGCGTCGCTAGACTTTTTTCATCGGGGGGGGGGGGTGTAGAGGCCAACGATTACCGACAAAACTAGCCA